>CM033718.1:268402-868402 GCA_019671005.1 Hibiscus mutabilis
CCACTTTGGTTGAGACAGGGGTCGATGGAGTTCTCTCAAAAACCTTCTTGTTGTATGAACACACAAGAGTGAGAGAGAGCAAGTACAAGATAGAGCATGACCAGGATAAAATGATAAAATATAGTACCACAAAATACTTGTAAAATATCATCTAGAAAATAAAAAAAACAGGAAACTATTAGAGCAAAAAAAGGTCCACTTCAAAAAATCATCACTTACCGAGGATATTTTTTCATGCTGAACACTAGAAAATGGTCGAGAATTCCTGCCAGCTTCTTTTTCAGACAAATTTGCCATTGGAGGAACCTCAAAAGTGAAACTTTTGTCCCCTGAAGATGCATCATTTCCTTTAGTATCCTGAGAAATAGAGTGCTCTTTGTTTGCTTCCTCACTAATGACCCCAGACACTGAAGCACTCAGATCTTTGGATCCTTTCACAGTACTCGTTCCGGTTTTACTTTCTGGCTGCTCGGAAGTTCTAATCAGAATTGGAGATCCACAGGAAGGATTGTCAAGATCAGCACTACTACCGCATTCCTTCACGTTAGTTTTAGTTTGAGATTCGGATGAAGGGGCAGAAGTAAAGGAACTATTATGTGTCTTTGCAATATCACCTGCAATGTCAAATTTACCCATCAGAAGAATAACATGAATTTAATGTGGGAGGGGAAAGAGAAAACTGATGAAAAATTGACAGTTCATAAATAACCCTTAAACAGGATATAACTTCACAGGCAGAAATTCCAAGCAAAAGGGAGATGCATCCCAATAAAACCTGGGGGAAGTGGGAGGGTGGCAAAAATAGAAGAAGACAAACCAACTTTTATCGACATGACGGAGAACAGATCTAAGGAACAAGACTTGAGAGGATACATGAAGGATTCCACCATGACAGGCTTAAAATATATAATTACAATTACTTCAGGAAAATAAATGAAAAGAAACTCACCATCAGCATGAGGCACAACAAAATGACCACTAAACTCTTGAGAAAGTAATTTGGGGTCACTATCTTCTGGATGCTTCTGGTCAGCATTATGGGACAGTTCCTTTGAAGTTGAAGGCATTGAATTTGTTAATGTCTTGTTCTTCTCTTGAATGGATACATCACCTGAGGGAATTTTATTGTAGTGGACATTATCTTGTGAAGTTTCAAGCAACAAAAATGCAAGGACATGTGCTTCGTAAAGTATAAACAGTGACTCATGACAAAATAATGGCAAGGAAACAATGAAACAGCAACATAATGGCAAGGTATGAACAACAGTAAAACCACCACTAAAACTGCTCTAGCTATAGCATACTACCAAATAGAATTTGCATACACCCTATAGGTTTCACACATGTGAAATTGCCAACAACAATATACTCTATTATGTTCAAGTCTAACTTGAGAACTTGAGATGCTTATTAGGTAAACCAAGAAGTCCTATAAATCATAAAAGGTCACCTGAAGGTCCTGAAGAACACCTAGAAATAACTTGGGCTTCAGCACCGTAAGTCTCTCTCACTGTTGAATCAGAGACAATAGAAGATGCATGCATATCCTTAGATTCCAAAGTGACGTCATGAAGTGTCTGTTCTCCACTTTGGCCAACAGCATTAGAGGTATAGTCCATTGACAAGGACTCTCCACTGGTTTCACAAGGTGCACCTTCTGTTGAGATTCCAGAAGTCTTTATGATTGAGAAACTTGCTTCTGGAGATGACACTTGAACCTTCTTTCTGATTCAAAACAGCAGCAGCAGGAAGATTCTTACCAGAAGGCAAAAGCATACAATCTACTGTATCACAATAACACCAAGTTAACAAATGATGCAGAGGTAAAAGAAGGTAAAACAAATGAAAGAAAAAGCTCAGTTATCAATTAATGCTTAAAAATATATATTACCCAACTTGCCACTGATGGCAACATCAGAAAGTAAATTTGAAGCTAACTCATTTGTTGTGTCACATGTGCCAAAGGAAGAGGAATCAACTCCCTTCATTGCAATCAGAGATCCACCATCCCCACAATCTGTTTTAATACAATCAGAACGCAATTTGGTGTTCTGCTTTTCAGCAGCTGAAACACTCTGCTCAAATTTAGATTCTGCTCCCAAAGTATTGTGGGCACCATCACCTTCACCCTTGGAACTTTTACCATCTTCCACAGACAACAAATATTTCTCAGACTTGCTGCTCAAGATTTTAGTATCCAAGTGGCAATCACTTACTGACAAATCTTTCTTCTCAGTGACATCACATGTTATCCGCGCCATTGAATCCAAGTTATCCAACTTCGATTCTTGACTCACAGAAATTTGAGTATCATTACTGCAGATTTCAATTTCCTGCTCCTTAATGGCAGTATCACCAACAAAGGGTGGTGATATGTCATGTAACTTTCTAACAGATAAGACATTATCATTGGTTATGCCAGTTGGCAGAGGACTTTCTACACCCAATCCCTCACTGCACCCTTCCACCATATGGAGGTCAGAATTCTCTTTCAATGTCCTATCAGAAGGCTGCCCCACAGGAAGTGTAATATTTCCAATAACACGTCCATCTTCCCCAGATTGCATGTTTGAAACTGAATGCTTCTGCACATCTGAGGTAACACTTGCAACTGCATTTTCATCAATGTGAATTTCTTGGCTCAAATCAACATTACCCCCTGCTAAACTGTCAACATTTTCATCAATAGTATCATTTTTCAAATGTGCAGTATCTTGGCTCTCTAAAAAAGCACAACTTGAACAGGTGTTTTGCACAGAGGAAATCAAAGTATCAACTTGTGACCCTGAAGCAGATTTATCTACTTGTTCCCTGTTATCCACAAATTGATCAACCAAAGCTTCCACTTGATTTTCATCTTTAGACTCATCTCTCTCAGGTAAGTTGGCATTTCTCGTATTTGGAACTTTCAATGTCTCATCAACAGAGAGTCAAATTCATGTGTTGGAGAAACATCTTGAACCAACAAATTGTCTCCTGATACATCACCTTTCAGCCCAGAAAATTTCCCAGGAATCTCATCTGTCCGTAAGGCAGGCTGTAAGCCATCGCCTACTTCAGAAAGGCCACTATCTCCATGCTTCAAACTAGGCTCCATCTGGTTTATTATGCCACCCAGTTCATCACAGGCATCTAAAACCTTACTGCTTTCACAGGTGTTTTGCACAGATGGAACTATGATATCAATTTGTGACCCAGAAGCAAAGTTATCTACTTGTTCCCTGTTATCCACGCATTGATCAACTGAAGCTTCCACTTGATTTTCATTAACAACAATTTGTTCACCATCATTAGACTCATCTCTCAGTGATAAATCGGTATTACTCATAATTGGAGCTTTCGATTCATGCACCTGAGAAACACGGTCAACCAACAACTGATCTCCTGATACATCACCATTCAACCCAGAAAATTTCCCTGGAATGTCACCTGTCTGTGAAGCAGGCTGTAAACCATCCCCTACTTCAGTAAGATCACTATCTCCATGTTTCAAACTAGGCTCCATCAGCTTTATTCTGCTGCCGCCCAATTCATCACATGCATCTGAATCCTTAATGATAGTTTGACTAAGAATACTTTCGTCTTGTCCTACAGATTTTAATAGCATTTCAACAGATTCAGAAGAAGCTGCCTCGGACCAGACATTTTTGCACCTAGAAATTGAACAAGGTTCAGCTGCACTCGAACTAAATGCAATCCCAGTACTCCCCCGTGAAAAATCTTCAATCCACTGGTTATCTTCAAAATCAAATCTTGGGAGAGCATACGGGCATAGAACAGGAGGAAATTTATTGTTCCCTTCACCAGCTAAATGAAGATTCGGGCTTTGGAGATCATTGTCATCATAATCCATGAGTTTATCCCTAGAACAGAAGAAAAAAAACTCAGAAGAAAATGGGTTATTGAATTGCAGTTCGAATAATACACATATGCCTCAGACTTTTAAGATTATCCTTGTACAATGAGAATTGTGCAGGAAAGGTGTAAAGTTAAGAAGCTTTCCCCAACCACATTACCCAGTTTACTACTTCCTATAGAGTTGAATACTAATTTACAGTTCAAAGAACATAAAGTCAAATGGATAAATTAATGTGAAGCGTTAAAAAAGATGCTAAATGTTCACATTGCAATTGCATAGTTCGATGTCACTAAAAAAATGACAAGTAAAAATGAATAAACGGTAGATATTAATTTTTTTCACTTTCCCAATATAGCATGAAAATCCCAAAAACTACATTTATGAAGTTTGATGCAAGTCAATTCAAAAAAAAGACAATGTTATTAAATTTTAATTTGCATGTATACGTGCACAAAAATATATAATTTGCTCTCAAACTTTAAAACTAAACTCCCCACTTCAAAAAGACAGACAAATGTTCTCAAGCTCTATTTGAACATGCAAATGAAAAATGTATAATTTGTTTAAAAAATTACCAAGTAGGAATATGAACAGTTACCAGAACAAGTAAGTCTAGAGACGCTACCTCCCTCCATCCGGTGATGAAACCCAGACTGTTTGATCTCACCTCCTCCCTAATCGTACGGTCATTTACTGCACCAAAAACTCCAATTCATAACAAAACCATTTTAGCCACAACATAACAACAAACGGAATCAAACTAAGAACAAAGAGGAAACCGAAAAATAGGAGATAAAGTGAGAGGAAATGTGCTTGAATAAAACCAAAGCTAACTGAGGAGGAAATTAATTGAATAATTAATCAGTAAGTGTGACTCACCGGAATCTTTAATTCTCCGGCGGATCGAGTTAGGGTTCCGGCGAACCGAAGAAATAAAAAAAAGTCAGTTAGAGAAAGAAAAGGGGAAGAAATGAAAAAATGATAAAAACGAGGGACGGTAAATCTTATAATTTGAACCAAGAAAAAATTAAAAGTAAACCTCTAAAAATGGCGATCATCGGATGGTCCTCAATGTCTCGAAATAAGACACGTGGCTTCTTCTCATACGGTTGATAAAGCAACAATAGTTAATGTTATCAAGACCGTGACTCTGTTACGCGACAGACGGGTTCGATTTGCAGCATGTGGTGGAAATCGACGGTGTATGGAGTGTTATCCGTGAAATTAGACTGTTCTTTTTTTTTTAAAAGGTGTGATTTCCCACATTTTGTAAATTTAAAAAACTCTAGGGTTATTTGTTAATATGTTGAATCATATCCAAAGGAGTCCTCAGTCCAGGGAGGATGTAATTATAAATAGTAATAAAATGAAAATTAGGGTTTTATTGTTAAATTATCAAAAATTTAAATTTTGAGGGATTATTGTTTAATTTGATTAAATTTTAAAATTGACAAATATTTAATAAATATCTAAAATTGAAAGCAAAGCTTAATTTATCAAATTTTAAATTATCAAAGATTTATGTTAGAGTTTGATTGTTAAACTATTTTATTCTTTTTTTCATAATGTTAATGATTTTTTTTACATTTTAAAGAACTTTAATTACCAATAATGTGATTTTTTAAATTTATCAAAAATATTTTTTAAAAAAATTTTTTAAAATATTTTATATTTTATAAAAATAAGTTTTTTTTTTTTTTTTAATTTTAACAAAAACAAGTTCGATTAATCCGATTATTCTAATGCAATTTTTAAAACTTTATTTTATTTTTTTAGCTCAAATAAAATTTTATTTATTATTTTACAAATATAAATTTTTAATTTATACTTTTATTTTATTTTAATTATTTTTTAAAAATCTTGTTTTTCAATAATTTTTATTTTATATTTTAAAAACTAGATAAATCAAACAAAAAAATAATTAAATTTTACAGTTTTCAATTTTGAAAATAAATATCCGATCCAAAATTTCAAACAAAAATGTTTTCTAATTTTTTGAAAATTAAAAATAAAAATTATTTTCTAAAAATATTTTTCTAAAACTAAACATTCGTAAGATTCTGGGACGATATTTCTTCATCCAAATGATATTAAACTCAAAATGAATAGAAAAAACTTCCAAAATTTTCAAAGTCAAGAAGACGAAGTCTAAAATCCAACAATACAAAGCAATAAATGTCTAAAAGCAACCGACTATACTCAGCGGTAGCGACGGAGGGAGAGGGTGTTGTTTCTCTTCCAGGTTGCCCTTCTAGAAGGACGATTCTTGTGGTGCAGGTGACCCTTTCCATGCAGACCCCTGTTTTTCTTTCCAGCAGATGTGAGTCCTCGAAGCTCCCTGTGCTTGTGAACAGGGTTGCAGATCCAGTTAATCCTCGGGTCATTGCGGATGGCATTGTGTGCAACGTCAACCAGAATAACCTCAAAGTACTTGTAAGTAGAGTCCTACAAGGTCAAATATGCACAAAACAAAGGACAATGTCATCATCCAATACAAATTTAAATAAGAAAAACTATAACATTTAGCAACTCCTACAGACCTCATTGATCCAGTACGAGTTAACAACTCTGAGACCTCCCAACTTCCGACCAGCACGTTCCTCTGCAACAGAGCGCTTGCTGCGCTGGAACTTCAATTGGGTAACACCCTGATTTGTGGGCTTACCATACACAATACCCTTTGGAACAGGCCTCTTCCGACCACCCCTTCTAACACGAACACGATAAACCACATAGCCCTTTAAAAGAAGCACACACAAATATGTAAGATACAAACCTTTGAAAACTGAAAACAAAGCACATGCTTCATAACATTTAAAAATTTCAGAATTAACAAAATAATCTCCATTCAGATTTAAGTACTCAAGTCCAACATAAAATGAAATCAAGGTTATGTTATTATAAACATCTTCCAAATACATGGATAGAATAATCTTCAAATGCTAAACTAGAGCCTTCATTTTGCTTGAAGTAGTCATTTTGACATAAAATGGAACTATCCAAAACCAACGCCCAAATCCGAGTAACCTAGGAATACAAAACACCAAGAAATAGCATTTGGAACTTGCAAATAATTAATTGTTTGATTTAAACCTGCCTGGGTCTAAAGAACATCCATTGATTAAGTTCTGGAGAACAAGCACTCAGCAAATCAAGATCTAAAGCTACGCATGGTTTAGATTAAAACTGAATGGAAATTACCTGCTTGGCCTTGTAACCCAAGCGTCGAGCCTTGTCAGGACGAGTAGGGTGGTTGACCCTAACAATCGCCGGATGTTGACGGTATTCCCAGCACCTCACCCTCTGTAAAAACCTCATTACATCCGACTGTTTCTTCCTCCATAGCTCCGACACGTACTTGTAAGCCCCTACACCCATATAAACCCCATAATAGCAAACGCAAGAAAAATTGAAAAATTCTTAAAAAATTCAACCTCTTATTTTAATCGACGTTTACCAAAAAAAAAGAAAAGAAAACAATATTTAGTTTCGAACAGATCAATGAAACAGGAAAAATTATTGATACAAAAAGGAAAGAAACGATATGTAGCTAAGATCAATAACGAAAAAATAAAGAAAGAAAGTGAGTTTGAGAGAGCACCCATTGGCGAGCTGCGCAGAGATTGGCTAGGGTTTTCAGCTACAAGAGAAGAAAGCTCAGCGGTGGTGGGGATAATAACCATTTTATAAAGGACGAGCCCTGATTGTATTACAGCCCACCACTAGAGCCATCGGCGTCACAGGTTGACCGGCCCAATAATAAAAAATATTTTATGATATTTAATCCCACTATATAAACAGGCTAAGTAAATAAAAAGCTTAAAGGCTGATTTGGCCCTGAAGTATGCATAAAATATTAAACTGCTCCTTAAAATATTTTTTAAAATGTTATAATTTTAAACTAAAAATTGTTATTATGTTTGATCTCGACTCGGAAAAGATTTTCAAATAAAGTTTAAATTGTAAAATATAAACACGTATTATTTTATTAAAATTTTTAATAATAATTTGGTTTTATTTTAAAAAGTTTGATAAGATTCCTTCAATTTTTAATATATATTTCTTAGGGATGATAAAATTATGGACAAATATTGCAAGGAATAAAAAAAATATGAAGAAATATATATATATATATATTTTATTTGATTCTCCAATTTGATTCATATAAATTTAATTCTGATGATAAATAAATCATTTGTTTTATGTATTTTCTAGTTATTTGAGACTTTTTTAAAATCAAATAAAATTTGAGTTTAAAAAATGATCAACAACTCGAATAACTCAAAATTTTTTTTGTTCAATGGAGCTTTAATAGTTATTTTAAATATTAGACCTTGTTTTTTATTTAAAAAAATAGAAAATTATTTTATGATTTTTTGAAACTATATAAAAAGGCATTATAAATAAAAAATTTTTGAAAAATAAACAATTTAAATTTTCAATAATAATTTGGTAACTGAAATTATAATATACTAATAGTTCATATAAATGCTTCGATTGATGGCTTCGTCTTTTTCTGCTGCAAATGCAGACTATTTCAAATTGATGGCGCAAAAAGCCTGTTTAAAAAATGTTTTTATTTTTTTATTTTTTTATAAAATTATTTCCAATATATTTTCATTTAAAAAAATAATTTTATGATTAAAATTAATTTAAGATTTAGGGGTCTAATTGGTTTAAATTTCAACACTTCTTTTTTATGATTTAGTTTTTTTCTATATAGTTTGACCAATTGCCTTTAATTTGAGTAGATTATTAATGTATTTAATGTATTTTAAGGATTAAAATTAACAAAAATTTCAATATATTGAAAATATTGAACAAAAATAATATTTTCTTTCTCCAATGTTTCATCTTATTCTCTTTTATACATCTTATTATTATTTTTCTAAATTTGATATTTTATTAAATTTTTTTTTAAAACTGAAAATTTAATTTTTTTAATTTATTTTATTGAATTGAGAAAAAAAATATATATTTTATTTTCTAATGCTCACTGGAAATATTTTGACTCTACATTTCAAAATCGAGAGTTTTTAAATGATAAAGAAAATTTTTATTTAATTTTGAATTATTAAAATATATCGACGAAATAATACTTTTATAAATAAATTTAATTTATTATTTAAATTTTAAATTGAATGATAAAATAACTTTTTTTTCCATTAAGTCAAAAATATTGAGAATAAATTGTTAAAAAAGATTTAAGAATTAAACTTGGTAAAATAAAATCTTGAGTTAGAAATCTAATATGGCTCGATTTTGGATGACTACTGTATAAGAATAAAAATTTTCTGTACCTCTTTTATGCCTTTATTTATGTCCGACACAAAAAAATATTTAAGATTAAAAATAAAATTTATGTTAGAAAATTGTGGTATGATATATTTTTTAAGGTTTATAGTTTAAGATTTAAAATTTAAGATTAGGACTTAACATTTAATTTTTTGTGATTAAATTTATAAGTTAATAGTTTATTAGATGGTTGGTTTTGGTCAATGCTCATGCTTCCTTTTTATAGCTTAATTTAAGGACTAAAAACAACTGATTTGATATTTTAAACAATTTAAAATGTTATATTTTTTTTATTATTTTATGTTACATTTTCATTTTATTTGAAATACTTATTATTTTATTTTTTAATAAATTCAGCTCAACAATTATCAAAAAAAACTTGTCAAAAAATAATTGTATTAAATGCACTTAAATTGTTGATAAAGAAAAATATATCATTTTAAGTTCTTTAAATTAAAAACAAAATTTAAAAGCTTTAAACCTTGTTAGAAATCCAACCTGGCTCGATCTTAGATCAAGCCAGGGTCCACAATGTTATCGGACAACAAAGGCAGGAGATTATATATATATACATTTAAGGTAAAATAAAATGTGTAGAATGAAATGGTTTGTTTATAAATTAATTTGCATTACAAAAGCAAAAAATATTGAAAAGTCGATAAATAATCAAGCCATAATCTAAAAGAGAGTACATAGGCAAAGCAGTATGACTACCTCTTTCGAGTGGCCAATGTCTCTGCACTTTATTCATTCATAACCAAATATACAACTCAATATTATGGTAGTTGATTGGTCTTTTCAAAGTCTTGCCACGCGAATATGTTGCTTCAATATCGGCCGAATGTACTCGTGGTATCCATCGGGCACAACAGTTTCATTCAAAGGATCCTTCCATGCTTCCTCGTAGAGTTTTGGATACACATTTCCGTCATAGCGGCCGAGAATCGAGCCAAGGTAGTGGTCAGTGTAGTTGAATGCATCAACAAGTGCAATAGCATTAGGACGGACCTGAGTGAGAGAGAGAGAGAGAGAGAGATAGAAAGATCAGAACTCATGGATTGCAGCAGTTTTTCAAGCAAAAGCACCATGTAAAGTAAATAACTCGGATTACCGAAACAGACCTGGGAGTACAATAATCTCAGTTGTTCATTTGCCAGTTCACCTTGCTCTGGAGTAATGCAGCCGGAGGCGACAAAGTCACCAAGATGTTTGTGTAATAGACTTAAAGCATATACACATTGCATAGGATCTCCAACTGTCGTTTCACCCCTTTCCAGGTATGTCTTGTTGCAGTTTCTCAATGAACCTGAAAAAGAAGTTTCTTAGAGAACTTTTCGGTAAACAATCAAGAATAACCGCATCCCATTCAGTTTCTCCAGCCAATTAATTAAAAGTTGCCACGAAATTTAAAATTTTCAGGAACTAGAGTTTGACTTCTTCCATCCTAAAAACCCATCATTATTGTTCAACTTTATGCAGAGGACGGCAATAAGAAATCTTATTAGTTACTACTTTTTTACCCAACATCCCAAGTGGTTAAGACCAGATAAGCTTACTTGGAAACAACAATTAACTGACAATGAGCAACCGCAGCCTCAGCCAACTCAGCTGAGAGTTCAGCAAAACCTGAAAACAAACAAAGGGAAACCCGGAAGCACATCAATATTATGGATATCAACAACTTCAACATCGAGGCTACTGAACAATATTTCCTTCTGGCATTGATAAAGTTTTATAACATGGAGTATACACCAAATTTATGGTAAGAACTAAGGCATGACTGCCTACTAGTGGACCATGCAAGAGTTAACTTGGTACAGTAATTTGTCAAGTAAAAAATGTACAAATAAAAAAAATTATTACTCCTTGATCATGATCGAGTGGTCGTACCATCTTCTTTTGGAAATTTGTTAATGTTTTTTGAACAGGCAACAGCCATCCTAGCAGACCTTGCTTCAAATGCCTCCACTATTACATGTGGCTTTAGCCAGTCCTCAGCTGCAAGCCAACATAAGAAATGAAATTAGTATATTATGATTTACATGACCCATAATAATTTTTCAATAAGCATTGATGTAAGATCAACAAAATGTACACCAGTCTATACATTGACAACAGTATCTAGATTCAACTGAAATAACCTCAAAACTTTCTTTATACAAGAAAACTTGAAAGGTAAATAGCCAAACATATACCCCTTTGAACTTCAGACCGGCATTGCAAGAGGTGTTCTGCTCGTCCCATGTAAGCTATTGTCCCAACAGGCTTCTTTCCAGAACCCAGCTGGGAAACGGTCTTCATCAAAAACCTTCCAACCTAAAGAAATGTTTCCACTTAAATTGTCAGTCGATGGCACCCCAGAATCATTGTCAACATAGAATCTAAGATAAGTTCCCAAATTTCAGGTAAGATATCCCTTTCAGGTTTTATACTATAGATTCATTCCATCTTCATAAGATACCAAGAAACAGCAGAAGGACTAGTTAAGATGATATTCAATTCGAACATTCACCAAGAAATATACTAACTCTATACTCAGATTAAGTCTCCATTAGAACATTAGAATTCATCCCCTACCATCTAAAGTAAAAAATTAAGATGATGAAAATGTGTTGAAAGTAAGTGATTATATTTCAAATTTGACATACCTGTAGAAGCAGCACAACATTGTCACCTTCATAGGTACAGGCAGGAATATAAACTGCAAATAACTCAGGGAGCCCACTGCTAGACAGATAACCATGACCACCGCATAATTTTCGGCATTCTTCAATTGCATCCTGCAACCATATTTATTTCAATCAAGCAAAAAGCACCCAAAAAAGAAATAAAAAGAAAATTAAAACATTGTTTGACAGTTATTTTTACTGATTTATAAAGTAAAGAGGGACCTTTAATGGCATCAAAATGGTGATACAAGCAATACCATACAAAAAAATTGGACAACCAAAATAACTAAAAAACAGCAAAACATTCAATATGCTTAGAAGGAAGAATGGTGAAGGTTAGATAAGTGACATACTGCAGTTGCAGAAGTAGTAATAGACTTTAACCCCGCAGTACATGCATGAACCTCGGGTAATGTGGAGAAATCATTTACTTGTAATCTTTGGGTCACATCAGTGTATAGCCATTTCAGCCATTCACCAACAAATCTGAAAGCATAAGCAGAAGCAAGCAAAGGAAAGAGTCTATTTTGCTGTGTTTTGTAGTCAATCACCTGAAAATATTAAGGCATTAGATGTGCATCAGCCTTCAGTACATTTAAAATAAATTGTGAAATCCAGCAGCTGCATTTCACATGCTCTTGAAAACAATAATCGGAAAGTTTCATTGGAAACAGAAAGCTATTAGAAATGATCATAAAAGGTATCTGTATACAACAACCCAAAATTGAAACATGTATACAAGAATAAGATCCAAAGATGATGGTACCTGGGTCTCTGGACCACCATTCTGCGAACCAAATTGTCTACGAACAGCACTGTACCTTGTTGCAATACAAACAGCCCTTGATAAGGCAGAAGAAGCATCAGCTACAATTTTTTGACGGACATAGACCATTGTACCATAAACCAGCTGGCGAGGAACATCAGATTGCATATATTTCCCTTCTCTTGTAACCTGTGAAACACTGGAGAGGAAAAAGAAAAGCAAACTTCAGAACAGCAAACTTGTTTATCCATGAAAATCATGTTATAGAAGTGAAACTTCAACTTAGATTATAATTTATAAGTTTTTGGCTTCTTTCAGATGGTTTCTTCTTCCATAGAGGAAAGTTTTATAAATTTTACATTTCTAAGCAGTTTAAAACTCCTATAGGGTTAAGTATCAGAAACTTTTGTATTTTTATAATTCACACAAGACAAATGCTCATTACAGGATAATCCAGAAAGAAAATTTTATTTAGAAGATACTTCTCAACATGCAAATCGGAACCTATTCGTTACCTTAAATCACTACAAAACGGGCAACAGAGAAACTCATACGGCAGATGAAATATCAGACATCAGAAAAAAATAGAAGACAAAAGAGACAAATGCATAGAGGCATGGTTAGAAAACAAACCCCATTAGCATTTGGTCCCTTGGAATACGCACATGATCAAATCTCAGAAGACCATTGTCCATGCTGTTATATGCCCCGCTTCCAAATTTCATTCCAATATCCCCAACTGTTATGCCGGGAAGAGGTAAGTGATCATCCAAACTACGCAACTGGACAATAAATCCTGGATAAAAGGGAAACAGAAAATTTTTGAATTAATATATTAATACAAGTAAAATAAACAAGTTAATGCATTTGGCACTTACCGTGCACTCCATGGTCTTGTCCATCTGTTATAAGACGAGCATAAGCAACAGCATGTGTGGCTACTTTACCCAATCCCCCAGGCCACCACTATAAATGACAAAAACCCAATCAGTGAATATTAAGTCAAGAAAATACATTAAGAACGATTTAAGATTAAATTCTCTCGCAAAAAATGCATAGTACCTACATGAATGCTACACTTGAACACAATAAATATAGGGTGTCTCAGCCAAAAAGCATTAATAATGACAATTGGAGCACCTCTCGCGATATATTTCACAGAAAGATGTAACTAACTTGTTAAAAATTTACTCACTTTGCTTGAAGTCAATGTAGGACTATGAAGGACAAATTCATCAGTGTGAGGATCAAATGTTGCAGTAGTCTCAAGCCCTTGGACATTGGAGCCATGACCAAGCTCGGTTTGTGCATAGCATCCAATAATTTGCATCTTATATGCCATTGGAAGCCACTTCGCTTTCTGCTCCTCAGTTCCACTTCCTTTAATAGCAGGAATAAACATTCCCTATCAACAAAATATACATAGGAGGTTAAGAAAACACATTAAAAACCTTTTCATAAATATTTCAAACCCAGAAAGGAGGTTAAAAGAGACCATCATTCTATATTACATTTGGGAAAATTAATGAAGTTAACAAAGATATGTTACGTTTTCCAAAACATTTATATATTACTGAGCATTTAAGTGGCACATTTATTTATTTATTTATTTATTTGTACGGGCACTTACATTTACTTGTGAAGCTTAGAAACATGAAAAGAAAAATAGGACTTACCCAGTGAAGATCTGAGAAAGCAGGCTGATCCACAAAAAACCTTAGTTTACTGGCCTCTTCTTCTGTTGTAAGAAAATTTCTTAGTATTAAAATCAGATGTCTAAAGGAAAAAACCAATTTAGAAGAAGAAGAAGAGAAACACAGTAGAAATCGAACCAGAGAGACGAAGCTCAATTATACGCTTCCACGCATGGGCAGTTTTCTTCAAAGTATCGTTAAACAATTCCTTCCTAGATAGCATAGTTCTATTATCCTTACGAAATACCTACAGAAAATTGCAGCATGTTTATTAAAGAACGGAATTAAAAATGTCAATATCAAACATTAATCCTTCAGGTAACTGAGGCAGTGGAAATTTAGTCTAGGAATAAAAAGAAAGAATAACAAGATCACAGGCAGAGACAAAAAGTTAGCAGCCAGTTCAACAGGTGAAAAGAACCTTTGTAAAACATTAATTTTTCTTCATTTCACTACTCCAATTATGTCTATTCTTGTTAAAATCAAGCCAATATACAACAATTAATGAATTAACCAAAGTACAAACTTTAGCTGCAATCTTCTCAGTCTCTCACGTATGTCCCCGGGAACCAAACAGAACAAAAACTTAGCTCAAAAAGTTAACGAAACGCCTGTAACAGTGAAATAACAAGATATTTCAAACAATCAAATTTATGTTGAAACTTTAATTAGCATATTCCAGTTCTTTTCAATAATTTTCTCGAAAACAAAGCAAATAAATCATCAGAAAGCAGAAAACAAACAGATCCGTGATCAACAACAAGATAATAATAAATTCAAAACACAAAATCCGCTTAGATATGTCACTAACAATAATTCAAAAGGTAAAAAAAATCACCGGATCACTAGCCACGAGACGAGCAACTCGATCGGAGATCTCATAGGCTTGACGCGAACCAGCCCAAGCGATCTTCATCTCTTCCACATCAAACTCCGCCTTTCTCCTCTCTTCAGCGTGATAATCCAACGCCTCCATTTGCTTGTTTCTCGAACCAAATCAAAACTTCAGAAAGAACAAATTCGTAATTTATTTTTTTTGAAAAGATGAAGAACAAATTCGTAATTTGATTTCGGAGAGCAAAGGAACTAAATCAAGGGAAAGTAGGAGCAGCCAACAGTGGATATAAATACTACTCTGTTTGCCGTGTGATTGTTGAATATTAAGATAACGTTTGAACTATTGCCTAAAGCAAACTTTATTTCCGTTTTTGTTTTTTCTTGACCGGCCAATAAAAAACACGTGATTTTCGTCGACAATTATATTATAGCGGATTTGAACACCAAAAAATATTATATTATGATGTGAAAAATAAATAAATAATGGAATAAAGAGAAAAACCGGATCTTAAAGACCGACAAGTTTGAACCCTACTAATTTTCTTATTGTGTTTAAGATTAAAAAAATGAATCTGGAGTGTATAAAATCTAATAAAATATTAATTTACGACTATATACACTTCGTGTTAAACAAAAACATACATATGTGTTTATTCTTATACAAAATATATATATATATATATTTTATGTCCCATTAAAATTGTCAGATTTTTATTTTTTGGTCGATTTTTTTAATTTTAACTATAATTTATTTCATTATTTTTGTCAAAAGAATATAAATTTATACCTCCTCTTCAAATAATTATTATTCTAATAGTTCATTCTTTCTGAGAAAAAAATAACTTATTAGTGTTAACAATCTTAATTTTTTTTCGTGCATTTGTTTAGATGTGGCGTGGTTGAAAATATCAAACTGATAGATTTATTTATAGGGTAAAATTTTGATACACATGCTGTGTAAAATTAATTTTACACAAGCTTGTGTATTTACACTATAAAAACTCGAATCCTAAATTCCTAACCCTAAAAAACTAAACCGTAAACTTTAAACTCACACTAAATTCTAAACACTAATCTTGGATTCTAAACCCTACAACCTAAACCCCTAAACTTTAAACCCTAAACTAAAACACTAACTTCTAAAATTAAAAGGCACGTGTAAATTAAAGTTTACACGAAATGTGTATCAAAGTTTTTTCCTTATTTATAATATTAATTCTAGTTGTAATTAGTATACAACGATTACCCTTTGAATTGAAATGGTATAAGAGTTTTATCCACGTGTGTTTCGTAAGAGTTTGAATCATTTACATACACTTGTAGTTATTATTAAATTTTTACATGAGTTTTTATGTTATTAAAATTTTGTTTGTACATAAATTTCTATTAGCATGGTTTTATCTAATAATAATGATGGTAGTGATTTATTTATAGTTTTTTTTTATTTTCAAAATAATAATATTTTAAAAAAGTATTTCAATTGATTCGAAAATCTCTTAATTTATTTCACCAAAAAAATCTCTTAATTCATGATTTTTTTGTATATTGTAGATATAGATATAAATATTAAAATTATCTTATTAAAGAATTAAGCGGTGTTGGGTGCATTGGTAAGATATAATATACTTTCAAGGAGTGGGCGCGAGTTCAGACCTTAAAGACAACATTGTTGGAAGGGACAATTTCGCACCTCGAACATGGACCATAAGATGAACATACATATTACTAAAAAAAGAACTGAGTGAGTGGTTTCACTAAAAAATTAAATATTATTTTTTAAAAAATTAAATTATATTTAAGGTGAGATTATTACAAAAGTATCACACCGCAAATATTGAAAGTCTATTACATAAAAATAAATACAATAAAATTATAAGGGTGTGAAAAATATTAAATACAAAACATATTACTTTTTTAATAAACTTTTGAATAAAATTCAACAAACAATTACTTTGACTGGAATCTTTTATAAATAAAGTAAATTTTTCTGCTACTTGAATAAATTTATAAATAAAATATTATTATTTTTAAAAGATGTAAAGTCGAACAATTTATTTATACAGTGTATTTACACACGTTTAAAAAGCTAAAATTAACACCGGCGACGTTTGCATAAGATTATGGCCTATGGTTTGCAACTTGCCTGCCTCCAACTGTTTCTATCCCAAAGGATAAGAAGAAAAGACACAAAACCACCTACGCCGCTATCCCACTATGCTTTGCTAAAATATAATTTTGCATTATTACTATATTTTTAAAAAAATGTTTTTACATTAATTTATATTAATATGTTTTTATTTAATAATAATAGCGGTAGCAATGGTAATGAGATGGACATAAGTCGGGGTTGGATAGGGTTTTTGACCGATCCACACTCGACTTAAATTTTTATTAAAATTTGACCTAATTTGAGATTTTATGGTATTCTATCCGAACTTAAATTTTAGAGTAAAAATTCGAACCCAACTCGGCATAAATAAAAAAAAATTATCATTTTCATTATTATTCGGTAAAATTAAGAGCTAATTGAAAAAATACAAATAACGAGGGAGCATTATAATAATTATCCCATTTTTATTAGATAAAATAAGGAGATAATTAAAATATATATATAAAGAGAGGGACATTGTAGCAATTATAACTAAATATTTAGAATAAAATGGGTAGGGTCAGATAGGAAATTTTTCACCTTAAACTCAAGCTCGACCCGATTTTATCCTCAAAAAATCAAACTTGAACCCAATTTTTTTTTATGAAACCCGACCCATTAAGATCGGGTCGGGTCGGGTCGGAACCCATATGGTATAGGTCAAATGGTCATCCCTATCTCAAGAATTTTCTCTTATTTATAATGTCAAAATAGTATATATTCTAAAATAAAAGACTTAACTATAAAATAAGTACTCAAACTATAGTTTTTTTTCTAATAAGTGCCTAAAGTTTTTTTGCTGAAATAAGTATTTCAAGTTTTTTTGCTGAAATAAGTATTTCAAGTTTTTTTGCCAAAATATGTGTCTTAGTTGAGTAACAAGCCAAAAATAAAATTTTAGACAATTATTTCAACTAAAAATAAAACTTTCGATACTTATTTTAATTAAAAAATACTTTAAATATCTATCACAAAAATATAATTTAAAAATTTATTTTATAATTAAGCTAAAATAAAAAATATTTCAGTCGGTTTTTGTAAGTGCATGTGACGTTTGCATAAGAATATGAGTTGCCTGCCTTGAACTGTTTCTATCCCAAAGGGTAAGAATAAAGGACACAAAGCCATCTACCCATGATTAGGGATGGTATTGGGTTGGTGTTGGGCCAGATTTGAAGTCCACTCGTACTTGATCCGAAAATGATATGTTTTTATTTAAATTTAATTTAATCAGAATTTAACCTGAAAAAAATAGAAATTATTTTTATTACATAAAATAAAGATAATTTAAAAAATAGAGAGATTATAATAATTTTTCATAGATATATACTATTATTTGGATTGGATCGTGAATTTAACCTTAAACTCCAATACGATTTGAACTCAAACTTAATTCTTTTAATAAAAAATTAAACTTCTGAGTTTGAATCAGATTATAATCCAACGAGTTTAGATAATTTTACCATCCCTGAACCCACCATGCTTTGCCAATATAGAATTTTACGCTATTACTATCATATTTTTTGTTTATCCAATTTAACTTTGGACAACTCAGGTTTGAGCGAATTGATTCGAATTTAAGTAATTTTTAATTATTCAAAATTTTCGTTTTTTAACCGGCATTTGAAATCTTCAAAGAAAATTCTAATTCAAACTTAAATCTAAATACAAATAATAGTAAGAGGAAATGGATACACAAAACAACTTGAGATAAACTAATGAGTAATATCATAATAGATAAACTCAATTTGCAATCCTAAAAAAATTAATATTTAGTCCTTCAAATTTTTGAAAGTTTTTATTTAGCATATTCAAAAATTTTAAAATATTCTTAATAATTTATAACATGCAATGGTCAATGGTCATTTTGTAATTTTTCCATGAGTTTAATGATTATTTTGTAACTTGTAAAAGTTTAGTCACTAAAAAGATTATTTTAATATAGTTTAGTGACCATTTGTGTAATTTATATAAAAATTTTATTAAAAGAATCGGTTATTTTGAAAACTGACCGAATTAACCAAACTTTTTCAGTTCGGTTAATTTTTAAAAAAAAAATTAATTCAGTTAACGATGAAAAGAATAAAAATTATGATTAAAAATTTTGAGTAATTTGATTCGGCCGGTTAACCAAACCGACCAAATGCACGCCTCTAGCCTAGGCTAATGATATGGGCCAAGATACTTTTATTTATTTTTCTTGACTTGCAATCATTACCGGATGCCAAACACTGTACGAGATTGTCTATAAGAACACAACAAGCTTAAGTTTAAGTTGGCCTGGTTTCAAGAAATTCGAACATGGGCTCTTGTTTTTAATATTGTACTCGGTCCAAAGTCTCAGTTTCTTTGATCCACCCTATATTAATATATGGTGCTTAAGGTTTGTTGTATACTCCTACAAAATTGTTTTTATTCTTTATTTTTATAGAAATAATAGTTTTTGCATTTAAATTTTAATATAAATTATGTAAATATTAATATAAAATTATATATTTCAATAAATGTTAGATACAACGATAAGGCTAAGGCACATTGTACTCCAAAGTAAAAAAATTATAGTTCAAATCTTGAGGTTAATATTATTGAGAGAAAAAAATTATAAATCTTCAACGTGGATCATAAAATGAGCATGAATAATAATAAAAAAATAAAAAATTAATGCACTGGCGGTGGAAACAAATCTACAAGCACCCTAATTTTAAAGGTTAGAATTCAATTTAGGGTCATAGTTTATGGACTTAGGTTTATGTGGTTAGAATTTAGGGATTATATGTAAAAATCTAAATTCTTACCGTATTACCCTAAAACCTAAACACTAACCCCTAAATCCTAATACTAATCTCTGAATTCTAACCATAGATTATAAATTCTAAACCTAAACCCTATAAACTATAAACCCTAAATTAGATCTCTTATCATATATTTTCCCTTGTCATATGTCATTTTGCATTCGCGTTAATGTTCACTTTTATAAATGTGAAACTAAATAGTTTTACAAACTTTTACTAAATTAATAGGAAAATAGGTGCTCAAACTATGTCTTTTTTTTCAGTTAGATGCCTAAATTATTTTTTCGGACCAAATAAATACCTAATGTTTCATTCCATGACTCATTTAAGGTTCTCCATTAATTCTTACCGCTAAAGGACATGTGTTATCTCTTGAAATTTCCAAAATTATATTAAAAATGAATAAAATTAATAAAACAAAATAAAAATAAAATATATCATAAAATTTTCAAATATTCCCAAAATAGTCCTCAAATCCCTAAACCCCCTAAATCCGACCACTCTTGTCGCTGTTGGTTGCGTTGCCAGCGACGGAATGAAGCGTCCTCCTCTCGCCGAACAATCACATGTGTTCGTCGCCCCTCCTGCCGTCGTTCGTCGTGAATCGTTCGAAGGAACTATTCAACAATTTCAGCGATTGGCATGACGTCGGTCAATTTATGGCGACAGGATGGTGGGGGAAATGGTTGTGATGGTCTGACGACCGATGTTGTGGGCGGCGGCGTGACAATCGGCAGCGAATCGGCCCAAATCGAGATTTGGGTTTTGGGGAGTTAGGGATTTTGGAATTTGGGGGTTGTTTTGTGAAATATGGAAACTTAGAGAATTTCTGAAAATTAAATAATTTTATTTATTTTTAATACCATTTTAGAATTTTCAGGAGATGACACATGTCCTTTAACGGTGGGAATTAACGGAAAACCTTAAATGAGTCACATAATGAAACTTTAGGTACCTATTTAGTCCCAAAAATAGTTTGGGCACCTAATTAAAAAAAGACATAATTTGGGCATCAATTTGACGTTAAGACTATCTTTATCAACTATTCATAATCTGACAATTGTATTTTATGTTTTATTTATATAGTTAATGTATTACAAGTTTTCAATAAATCAAAAAATTCAGCTATCTATTTTATATGTATTAAAATATTTTAACCGTTAAATATAATATTGACACACATAATTTATTTTAAGGGTAAAATTTTAATATACATGTAAAATAATTTTTACACATGTCTGCATATTTATACAATAAAATTTAAATTTTAAATTTTTAACCATAGATCCTAATAATTAAACACTAAACTTTAAACTAAATGCTCTAAATTAAACACTAATATTAAATTTAGGCTTAAGGGTTACTTTTGCCCCTGTAGTAGTTTTAATTTATCGATTTCGTTCATATGATATTTTTACATCAATTTAGCTTCTGAAATAGTCAAATTGTATCACCGTTTGCCCCTTGACTGACACTCTAACCCAATTTTCTAAATCTCAAACACCGAAAATTTTATCAATACAAAGTTATTATGAAGCATGAAAGTAGTCATAAACCCTAAACGGTGATGTAATTAAACTATTTCAGGGGCGAAATTAATAAGTTGAGACTATTACATAGACAAAAATAACCCTTAAACATTAAATTTAAAACGCTAAAACATAAATCTCTAAATTAAACTCCTAATCATTTAAACTAAAAGGTTTGTCCGTTTGTGTATACTTTAATCGACACAACTTGTGTATCAAAAAATTTTAATAAAATAAAAACATGAGACCCTGAACCTGTAAACACGAGTGGTTCAGATTTAACTCAAAACGAAGAAGCTTAATGCCAGCTTTACCGTGTCTTTATCGATTTGAATAAGTACATGTCTACAAGTAGACCACGTTCTTCCCCAAATTTTCTTATTTTATTCCAAAACCTTGGGGAACATCCTCAGTTTTACGAACATGCATGGAAAAAAGGGTTTTTCAGAAAGTAAGCAGAATATTTGAATCTTAAGTGCAATTTCATTAAAAACTATAAGTGAATTTTGGTTAAATATGAAAGGTAATATGTGAATTTAGATCTAGTGTAATTATACACATTAAAGTTCGGGTTTAATTTTGGTACATAAGTTATGTAAAATAAATCTTACACAAGACTGTATATTGGAAAAATTACTCCTATATTATGATGGGATTTTTCCCCTAATATATCGCACTGCCCATATTATTTTCAAGAATATTGTGATTTGAATAGTGCAGCAGAATCCGACTTTGGGGAAAAATGCCCAAAGGCACACGTATTAGAATTCGACTTTGGACTAACCCCAAAGTCAGATTCTAATGCATGTGCCTTTGGGCATTTTTTTTCCTAAAGTCGGATTCAGGTGAGCAAGCCTTTGGAATAACCTCAAAGTCGGATTCTAATGCATGTGCGTTTGGGCATTTTTTTTCACATTCAGGTTCATCAGAATCCGACTTCACATGCACTGTTCAAACCACAATATTCCTCGAAATAATTTGGGCAGTGCGATGTATTGGGAAAAAACCCAACCCCATTAGTTGAGTAATTTTCCCTGCATATTTATACCATAAATCCAAATCTTAAATTAGTAAACATAAACCTTAAAAATTAAACCCTAAACTCAAAAATTTAAACCATAAAATTTAAATACTAAGCTTAAATTCTAAACACTACAATCTAAATACTAACCTTAAATTCTGAACACTACAACCCAAACCCCTAAACCACACCCGTAACCCCTAAAACTAAAATACTTATGTCAACTTTAGTTCACATTGTATGTGTATTGAATTTTTTCTTTAAAGTTTTATTTTAGTTTGATTGTACCCATAAAACTTTAACTTTGGTTTTATTGTATACATTTAAACAAAAATATGCATTTACCGTTCAGAAAATTATATATTCATTTCTATATTAAATAAATATATTTTTTATATATGAAACACGTTGACATAAAAAGATGTTGCAAGGATAATGGTTTGTGGTTTGTGAAAATTTAATCAAATTAAAATTTCATACATATAATTATCAAAATCAAATTTAACATGTCACATTATACAGTTTCTCTAAGTTCATGTATACTTTTACGATTAATCCCTAAAAATGTGATTTATCTTTATAATAATACGATGAAAGTAACATTCGTCAACAAAGTTAATAAAATAATCAACCAAGACGTTTTCTTTCTTTTTGTTGATTTGAGTAATTCAATGATCTGTGCTCTTCCAATGAACACTCTAAGATTTGGCTATGGTGTTAGATTTGAAGAACACCGATGAAGATTTTACGATAAGATTTAAGTTTGCTAAACGCACTCTTTGCTTTTTGTACGTTTATTTTTGTATTTTACGGTATGCTTATATGTGTATGTCTTCTCATTTTTCAATGAAATCGGGTGTTTGACTAAAAAATAAAATAAAACAATTAACTAAATATATATGTATGTCATGTTCATATTCTTTTGCTTACATTTTATAATACAAGAGAGCAAATAATAATATTAAAGTTTAGTTAACAATCTATAGAGCAAATGGCTAAAACTCTCAGTTAACACTCTTTCCTTCCTTTAGATTGCGTGTTCAAGATCTAATATGAACAAAATTCCTCTTCCCCTCCGCCTAGGCATAAACTGTTCAAAAAAATATTGAAGTTTAAACTTTGAAATCTAATCTTTTAAAGTTTTTATAAAAAGACATTGTTAATGTATAAAAAATCCATTAATATACAATAAATAATTTAAAAGCTTTAGAAAAATATTATCAAAGTACAAATTTATACAATAATCATGTATGTTGATTCATATACCTAGACTAATAATATCGTCCATGCACTATTGTTATTTTTTAAAATGATTGAACATTCATGTGCCATCATTATTGTTTTGTCGTCCAACTATCATCCCCAATTATTTATATTACAAGTTTTCCAACCAAACATGTTTCCACATAAAATCCTAGAAATTATTTAAGATTCTTTTGAAACTGCAAGTGTTACCCTCAAACCCGCATGTGCATGCACATTTTAATATTGTCCATAAAGGATAATTATGTCAATTTACTTAATCCCTCGTCTAGCAGTGCTAAACATGTGCTTTCCAACTCGAGTTTTAGCATCGATTAACTGAAAAATCCGATATTATGAGCCGTTAATCACATGGTGACCAGCTCACCCGGTCAAATTGAACGACACGTGGGACCCATAAATGAAAAAAAATACGGAATCAAAAGCAAAGCTGGCTGAATCATTTTCTTATGGGTTTCGTGATGCACGTGTGGGGAATCACGTGATCAACGGATGGGATTCATTTTTTCTGGTAATCGGACGGGTGAACCGAGAAAGCCGGTAAAGGGAAACAACGTGGCAAGTGCTTTTTTTGGTTTGACTATTGACCAAGATCCAGCAAAGGGGAGGTTAACTTTGACCGAAAGTGCACGTGAGGGCAAACATTGTACACGTGTGCTGTGCTGTCCGTAGGTTGCATGAAAATTCGTGCGCCACGTAGAATCCACGTGAGAGGCAACAAGGGCGGCGCAACTTGCCGAGGGAACCCTAGGGTTAATGCAGTGCGGAAGAAACTGATTACTAAACCAATACTAAATTTTAATTTACATGTGCTTTTTAATTTTAAGAGTTGAAGTTTTAGTTTAAGATTTAAAGTTTAGAGTTTATTTTGTATGGTTTATAATTTAAGGGTATTTTTTAAAATTTAGGATATATGATTTAAGGTTTAGGGTTTAATTTTTTAGAGTTAAAATTAGAAATTTAAAATTTGTGTTTTATAATATAAATGTACATACACAACTTGTATATTAAAATTTTATCCATTAAGCTAAGCAAAAATGTTGCAGAAATAAAATAAGTGGCACCGAAAAATGACAATGCTTTGCATTATTAGCACGAAATTTTATACTATTTTAACTTTTGGGGGTTTAAGAGAAATAAAAACAAATTAAAATTTTCGTATCAAAATATGACATTCACATCGTTATTAAAATATTTAATGTTTTATTTAGAATGGGAATGAACACATACAAATCCAACTATTTTTGCGCACTAAGGATAGTCATTGAGTCAGCTAAATGAATTCCTTCCCTATAGCAAGAAGTTATCTGAACATCCAATCACGATCGAACAATTTCTTTATTGTTCTTATTACAACATACGAACGTCTACTAATGTCACAAATTTTGGGCAATTTCACAACTTTGAGGCTATCAGTTTCAACAATTACTTTTTGAGCTCCAATACTTCGTGCTTGTTGCAAACCATCTAGAACTCCGGAGGGAGAATGCCATGTAGAGCTTGGGAAGGGCTCTTATCCCTCTCAAAATTTAGGGTATAATTGCATTTAAGGTTTCTTTTTAGTTTAAGTAATAATAAAATAAAAGTTTTTGTCTCTCTCATTGTTTGATCCTGACTCCGCGCTTGAATTTTCCCACGCTTCGACTTCTTCAACAAAACACTTTCTTGTATTATGTGCAAATCCTCGAATCCACTTTCCCTCATGGTCACGAATGACACCCACTACAATGGTATCATTACTCTGCAATATGTATATATGTGTTGAAATTTTTTTAATCCACGTGTTTAAATACGAAATACGTTGGATTCGAACCAAAATTTAATGTCCGAACCGGCAAATAAACTAATAGAATAACTCGATTGAACAAATATACCATTATTGATGGAGGAACGAGAACCTTGCCTTTGAATATGTATAACGATAATATCCAAAGGAGGGGGGGGACTAGTAGTAGTGGGTTTAACAAAAGAAACCAAAGAAGAAATAAACTCAAAAAATTTGAGACAGATTCCATCAGATATGGAGGACATGGACATGACATGACTAAGCCAAACCCTAGAATCTAATCCAAGTTGAAGTGGGGTGCACAAATTCTAACCACCCAAAATCCACACGAAAACAAGACATTTGAACGAAAATTAAAAAATAGAGAGAAAATAGAAAGAAGACAATGACAACAACATTGTAATTGATTGTTTGATTGAGAGGGCAACAACCTTAAGTTGGGGTCTTCTTCACGTGAGAGTCACATGGGACTCATTTGAAAGAGCCTTTCATGATAGTGAACGTGCAAAAGGGTCCCCCATGCATTTATGAAGAATCTCTTTTTGGTACATGAAACTAGTACAAGTTATTAGTGTATTTATCCAATGGAAATTAATCTCCCAATTATTTGATATTTTAAATAACAATTTAGGTATTGGTTTGTATCCTATGGCAGTAAAAAAAAACTTTAGCAAATGCTTAGTTTTTATGGATTAAATGTATAACTTAGGGTTTAGGGTAAGAGTTTTAGTGCTTGTGGTTATATTTCAAGACTATAACTTGTGGTTTAAATTTTAGAGTTTGGAATTAACGTTTATGACCGCTAAAAGAAATAAGTGATAATTTTAGAAGTCCGCTTATAAAAAAAAAATTCTACTTACAATGCATCAAACAATTATCCATTAGCTATTGGTATACAATATACATATATGTTTATAGTATGATTAAAAAGTATTGTTTTTATAATTTGAAGCTCAAAACAAAATAAGAAAAAAATAAAGTGATTATAACATATACGAGTTTGTCAAATTAGTTGCTATTATAAACAAAATGTCAAATTCTCACTCGTCAAATATATCTATGGAGATTCTTCCGTAAAAAATAGGGAAAAGCGGGAAAATTGAAAAAAAAAAACCATTGTACTGATAGTGGAAAAATAAATGTTGGGGTAATATATATAATTCTTTTTCTTAAGAAATCCAATGAAAATAAATTTTGAGATAATATTTCGATAGTGGATAATTTGTTTGTTCACAATCAGGCCTAAATAATTTAGATGATTAATTTATAATTTATAGTTTAGAAGAAAATATTTTTATGGGGTTTTTTTTTGTAAAAGGGAGATTATATTAGGATATTTGTTTTGATATAATAATTGAAAAACTAAATTGAAAAGATTTCAAAAGTATTTTTTAAGTCTAAACAACTTGAAAATATGTTTGATGGGTTTTTATAAGGCTTTGGAAAGATTCAAAATGTTTTAAAGTAGCCAAACTCATGTTTTCAACATGATCGTATCGATACAGTATACACCGTATCGATACACCTTAGGGTTTCAGTTACAGTAACCTTCCTTCTACCAAAACTCGTATCGATATAGGCAAGTCCGTATCGATACGGTGGTCAAGCGTTTCAATACGCCTATTGGTGTTTTGATACGCCTACGTGTCAGACCCCCAACAGCTATTTCCGAACAAGGTCATATCGATACATTTTCAAGTATATCAATACACTTTTATGTTTCTAGGCTCAACAACTCTTTCCCAAAGAGGACATATCGATACGGGTACCCCGCGTATCGATATACCCTACACCAGATTGGGAAAAACTGTATGGAAATCAGCCCCCCAACGACTCCAATTCAATCCCAACGGTCACCAATGGCTAGGAACTCATTTTGGGAAGTTAAAAGGACCCTTCAAGCACCAGGAAACAACTAATGATCCTTAAGTCAACAATCATATGATCAAGAAATGTCTTAGTGCTCAATTTGTCAAATTTCTTGTATAGACAACACTTGTGAGCTTAATTGTAAATGTATGCTCAAGTGTATTAGGATTTGGGTGAGTGCTTAAGAGTGCAAACTATTTACCTTGTGAGGATTTTACAAGTTTGCTTTTATTTCTCTTGTAAATGAGGGTTTACTCAAGTTTTGGGATAGAAAGCTTTGAGTGTGTAAGGGTTGCCTCTTTAGCCTAGAAAAGGGGAAGAAATTTAAGAGTGATTTTTTTTGAAATCCTTAGTGGGGAAGCTAAGGTAGTGGATGTAGAGTTTGGTTAGAATCTCGAACCACTCTAAATTCTTTGTGTCTCTTTTCTATCTTTTTGCTTCCACTACCATCACCCAAATTACATCTTCTCCACCAGTTTGCAAGCAATTCAGTTGAAAATATTGAGCTCCACATATATTAAGCTAATGAATATAACATGTGACTCGTTAAAAATCCCCCTAAACTTAGTTGGGAAAAATGAGTATACATGAGGACCCAAATATTAATAATAAGATAAATCAGAAAGACTTTACAATCGAATCACCGTCTCAATAGAAACAAAATTAATCGCCATCTAGCAAAGCACTCTTCTCTTGTACCAACAAGCTAACCCTAGGGGGCAAATGATCAAACCAAGAACACTCAAACGTGGTCGTACATGCCAATTTAACTATTGCATCCGCAACTTTATTCCCTTCACGAGTAATATGCTTGAACTTTATAATTTTGAACTTAGTTTAATACTATAATTTAAGATTCAGAATTTGTGAGTAGGATTTAAACCTTAAATTAAAAATGCATACTCTAAAATTTACATAAAATATATATTGGAATATTTTCAATAAATTAATACAATCAATGATGATATTGATAATAGGAGGAATGTACTATTGAAAAAAAAGCCTATTAATGGTCAAGATGAGAAAGGGATGGACCCAATCCTTTTGAATGACACATTCCTAACCAATGATTGAGATTGCATGCCCACTTCAACCCATTAAAAAGCTCAGCCGTGGGGAGAGAGATTTTATTTTAAAAATAAACAAATAAGGTAAAATATTACTAGTTTCTCAAAATAATGATTAAAAGCATGCCAAGTTGCTTTCAAATTAAGATAGGTGTTTATAAAGATTGGATCACAATAATTTAATTATTAATGGGTGTCTAATGACAATAATTTAGAAACTAAATTTAAAGTTAACAAGTTATTTCTTTTAATTAAGAGCAAAAGAAGATATTCATTAGAACGAGTATAATAATTAATTCGTTCACATTCTGTTGGCCAATATCAAGGGTAAACATAGGTCAAGAGTTCTTAAAACTGCTCAATTCTTAAGATAATAATTAAACTATCGACCACTAGTTAAGGTAGAATAAATTCTTATCATTCCACCTAAGCTCTGAAATTATGCATGCTTTAATTTTATTGAATTGAAGATAAATATAGTGATGTTAACAAATGCTTAAGATAGTGTTGATTAAAATTGATATTTATATAAAGAAAGAATAACATGTTTTTTATGTTACAAGTATAATCACATTGTAATTTTGAATAGTATACATCCGATTAATTAGATTAGATTAATTAGATTAAGACATAATTGGATCGGTAATTATTATATATTTATATAAACTCAATTACCCACATGATTTATACAAGATCAAATTTGGAACACGAGTATAAAAAATATAAGACTCAACCTAACTATTAAGCTAAAACTTCATTGGCAACATATATTTTTTTAAATTTTAAAAGATAATTGTTAAATAATAATTAAAAGGGATAATATTCTTTTTTTTCCGAATGAAATGAATATAATTAAACAAGTGTAGAAATTTGATTAACAGACTGTGTAAAACTAATTTTACACAAACAAATCTGTGTATTTACACTATAAAAACCATAATCCTAAATTTCTATTCCTAACCCTAAAAAACTAAACCCTAAACCTTAAACATGTACACTAGTTTCTAAACACTAACTTTAAATTCTAAACTATACAACCTAAACCCTTAAACTTTAAACCTAAACTAAAACCCTAACCTCTAAAATTAAAAGGCTGTGTATCAAATTTTTTTCCCATTAAACAATATAATATTCAAGGATGGGTGTAGGACTTTTTTGTCCAAAAATATAAAAATTTATATTAAAAATTCAGATGGTACAAATTTACAAAGTTTTAATAGATGTGAATTCAAATCTTTAACAACAATATTTAAGTTCTATAAAAATTTAAAGTTTTCAAAGATGCGATCGCATTGGTAACACCTCTCCATCCAAAATAACATACTATTTGACTGTCAATCAATAACAATAATGATTAGTTCAATTGGTTAAGGGCTTTCTAGTCATTTCGATACGAATCGAAAGGGCATTCACGTTCACCATCAGTTATAGTGCTATACTGCTGGCTTTCGGACCAAGTTGCAAGAAAACCTGGAGAGTGAGAGATTAGACCAATTCAACTATACGAGCAAAATTCGATTTAAAAAATATATATTTTTTAGTTCGATTCAACTGAAAAAAAATTAAATAAGATTTAATTTATAAAATAAAAATTTAAATAAATCAAAATTTTTAATAACTAATAGATTAGTTTTTAAGTTCAATTCGAGCCTCTCAATTTTTCGTTATATATATATATAAAAGAATATAAAAAAACATGTCACATATGAAAAATATGAAGAAATATATATAGTGGCAGATTCATAATTTTTTTCAGGGTGGGCACAAATCAAAACACTTTTTAGGATGGGTACATGTCATAAAATTTAAAGACTAATTTATAAGATTTATAAAAATTAAAGCCAAATGTGTGAGCTTTGAAAAATCTAAGGTGGGCACAGGCCCACCCAAGGTACCATATAAATCTGCCATTATATATATATATATATATATATATATATATGATTAGAGAAATTTGTTTATATTAGAATCAAAATTTATTATAACATGATAAATAATTACAATTAAATTTCTATATGAACTAAAAAACTCGACTTGACTCGAAAGACCTTTCAAATAAAGTTTAAATTGTAAAATATGATGCGCAAACTCGAATTTTTTTTACTCGACTCGATCGAACGCTCACTCTAACCACATGCTTAAAATTTAATGGTTCACACGATAATTAGTAGGGATATTCATAAAAACCCGAACTGATGTACCGTACCGAAAAACCAAAAAAATCGGACTAAATGATAGGTAACCGTACCAATAAAAACTAGTTGAAACGGTACAGTAACCGTACCGGTAAAATTAGTGGTTAAACGGGATAGGAACAGTTTCAATTTTTCGCTAAACGGTTAACCGAAAAAAACTGATAAGAAATTTTAAAATTATTTTTATATTAATATTAAATTATTGATTATTACCAGTATATGTGTAATTATCATACTTAAACTATATTTTATAATGATATTAAATTATTAGTAATAATCAAACGTATATTGTACGTCTATTCGAATGTGCATCTATTATAGTATTAAAATATAATAGGATATGTGTTGCATCATTTTCTTTTTGTTGAGTTTTACAGTGTGGTTGCAGGCAGTTTGTGTCTTAGGGTATTGATTTGACCTTGCAGCTCTTTTTACGGATCATAATGTCATGTCTTTGTTTTATTTACATTTACTCTTGAACAACTCTATTGAGCTCGTGTTCATATTATTGTGATCGAGAAATAAAATAAATTTAGATTACTTTTTTCTTTTTCGGTATTCTTGTCTCGATTTCAGTTGACTCAAACGGCATAGGGAATTTTAACGAAATTTTTTTCCTTTAAAAAACTATGATGATATTAAATTATAATGAGATCACATTATTGATTATACAAATAATAGTATAATTAATATAAATTATTGATTATTATTAATATTTGTGTAATTAATATATTTTTTTACACTTTTAATTGTTTTAAATTTGAAGACTTTATTTGGTTAATTTTTTAAAATAATTAAATTTAGTAGTAATAAATATATAAAACAGTTCATGGTTATCTGAGTAACCGTACAGAATAAAGCGGTTAACCTTTTAAGCGGTAATCGGTTTAAACAGGGTGATAACGATTCATCAAAATATCATACTGAGACTTTCGGTAACCGTACTGATAAGTTTTGCCGATACAGTTAACCGTTCATGAACAACCCTAATAATTAGTTGGTGAGCGAAGGGACGTGGGATGCACGGAGACTGCTGGGAGCGTGGCTGCTAAGGGAAGGAGTAAGTTTCAAATGATTGTGAGTGCGTGCGTTGTCCGGGCGTGGAGGGACACAGTGACACGCACGACCGTGTGGGTAAGAAAGCAAGGAAGGGATAGTGTGGGGCCAGGGAGAACGTGTTCCCCAAGACATGTTGGTCCACGCGAGCTAAGAGTGAGAGTTCAAGTTTTTGCCATCCATGTTTTATCCCTTTCACCGTCATTTCCCCCAACCCCTTCTCGTCCCCCCCACGTGAACTCCACTCTCCTAGCCCCCTCTCACGCTCTCGTCACCTTTGTATTTTCTTCCCTCTATGATTACGGTGTCGACTAAAATGAGCACCTCGCAAACAATTGAAGTTTGATATAGTTAAAATTTGTTTAATATTTATTTCGAGAGTTTAATGAGTCTAATTGAGTAATATTCAATTTAAATTGTTAAATTCATGAGCAATTTGTTAATTGTTTGTATTACTAAATTTTACATTTATTAAAAATAAAGTAAAAAATTCTGACGAGCTTAACGAGCAACACGTTCTTTTAACAAGTACGAATCGAGCTTGCTAAGTATCAAGTCGAGTCGAGCATGGGTCAAACAACTTTAGAGTCGATTCGAGTAGTCATCGGCTTGTGATCGACTCACTCGATAATCACTCATGCTTCTAATAATTTGTATTTGATTTATTAGTTGATTAATCGGAATCAAATATTATAACACTGTAAATCTTCTCAATTTAATTTATTTCATTTAAGGCGTTACATTTTAAACTCTCATCATTATTTACAAATTTAATATATTTTCTTATTAAATTAAATGATAAATTATTTTTGGCTTTTTACATAAATGATGAGAATTACTCATTAATAATCGTTTCTTTATAATAATCGATATTAAACTAAATGATTGAATAATCAATATCAAGTATTGCAAATTTTGATCATGAAAATTATCATCTCATCCCATTGTTCAATTTATAGTGTTGAATTCAAAATTTTGACCTTATTTATAAGATATAACAATGGCAGATGTACATATAGTTTAGGATTGTCATGTGTCCACCCTAAATTTTTATTAACTTCGCACATTGAATATTATTTTTCTTAATTTTTATGAATTATAATTTTTATTCACCTTGAGATTTTAAAATTTTATGTGTGTTTACTCTAAAAAAATTTTTAAATCTACCACCGAAATATAATGTATTTTTTATTAGACTAACGGTTAGTATTAATAATTGGTGTAATATTCGGTATGATTCATGACGAAGCCGATTAGACAATAATGAATTTAGCGGCGGGCGTGCGCCCTCCTTAAAATTTTTAAATTCATATATAAGTTAATTTTTTAAAATAAATTTTATATGTATTTTTTAAAAAAATTATTTTTACTCTCCTAAAATTTTATAAGTTGAGATTAGACCATAGCCACAAAGCCGATTAGAGCGTGAAGTATACGCTCCAATATTCGCATAAACAGCATTTGTTACAAAGAAAAATGAATGAAAGCGTTTTTTGTTTTAGTAGATAGAAAAAGGCAAGGAAAGCGACGCCATCCCTCGTGGTAATCGCATGGGGTGGTGGGGGTTGGGTGTGGGGCCCCACATTCATAACTAAAATCAATTATTTTATCTGTTTGTCTACCTGTCTGTCCGGTTCCAATCGTCACCGTCCATTCATGATTTCATGCTTGCCCAAATCCATCAAAGCTCTTGGTTTCTATTTGTTGGTAGTAATCGCAAGATAACATGGACCCCACAGGATAAATTTGACCTGAACCGTTGGATTAAGAGATGAGGTGTGATTCGAAAGTGAAGAAAAAAAACGTGTAAAAATTAATTATTAAATTAAAATTTTAAAAGTTGAGTTAACAAAATGAAAGTGAAAAGATTTTTGAGCAATCATTTTACCCTAGTTGCTAATAAGGGAAAAGAAATGAGTTGGTCATGCATGCTTTTTCGTATAAAAAAATTAATCGACCAATAAATTAAATATTAAAAAAATTTCATTAATCGATTTTGAATAGTGATGAATTTGAAAATATTTTTGAGGATGAACATCTTTAATTTGCTTTTGATTACAATTTGCATGTAAGCGGATACAAGTAGAATCTTATGGCGGACACAACTAGTAAAATGGGTTCAACTTATGTTATAGTATAAGGTAGTATTAGTGTTCGATTTTAAATCTGAATAATTCATACACATCTACAACTCGAACCTGAAATATTTAAGTGGAATACAACGTCTTTTACCATTAAAACCATTGATTGAGTTAAAAATAATGTTACTATTCTATATAAAGAAACGGATTAGTTTATTATTAGAATTTATCTTAATGATCCAATCCAGTATAACCGTGAAGCATGGCTTTGTATGATTCATTGTGTTAAAAAACTATAAGTTAATCAACAAAGCGTGCCAAATGCCACTCCCTTTTAGAAATGTTGCGATTGGATCCAAATTTCGAAAGAAAATCAGAAAAAGGGTTTTAATCCTTTTATTACAAGAACTAAATCTCATACTTTATCAAAGTAAAAACATTTATGATATATATTTAGTATAATTATTTGCATATGACTTATTAAAAGATTAATTTAAATCAGGTATTGGTAAGACATATTATGAGGACGACTCTCACAATCAAATTTTGTTTCATTTATAATATTTTAAGTCAAACTCTATCAATGTTTAAAAAAATTATGGATTCCTAATTAGAAGGCACCATTAAAGTATTTATCAACAAAATATTGTATTTAATTAAAGTTTCATATTTTGTCTTTAATATCGAAATATTACAATGGAACTGAAACATTTAAAAGTTTAAAGATTAATTTCAAATAAAGATCACAGTTTGAGGACGTGTGGTATAATAACTCATTAAATTTTTTAATATAACTATCATTATCTAATTCATTAATGGGTTTAAATTTAATACACATGCTGTGTAAAATTTATTTTACACAAGCCTGCATATTTTTACTATAAATCAAAATTAAACATAAACTCTAAAAAACTAAACCTCAAACCCTAAACTATACTTTTTAAATACTAACTTTAAATTCTAAACCTTACGACCAAAACTCCTAAACTAAACCCCTAACCCATAAATTAAAAGGTCTATGTATTAAAATTTTTCCCTCATTAATTGGTTAATTCAAATAGAGTAAAACATAGACCATTTTTGAGGCTATTATTTTCTCATAGTCTAATTTTTTATTATTCACAACGTGAAACTTTGAAGTACTGAACAAATAATTAATAGTTTACGTTTATATTAATAAAGCAAAAAAATGCAATACAAATTTATATATTGCCAGAATAAAATATTAATATTAATATTAAATAGTTATATTATATTATATTTGTATTTTTATAATTATATGAAAGTCCAGCAGAGGTGGAAATTATTTTTGAGAGCAAAAGCCATGATTGAGGACGTCATTATTGAACTTACACCACCACTCTCTCTTGTTTCTTTGGCTTTCTATATAAATCCCATTTCCCCCTTTTCTTACACATCCATCCATCAGTTTGAAACTCTTTTTTCTCACTTGAGAATCTAACCCACTATTTCAAGAAGAATATTTCTGTTTGGCAAACGAGAAAATAATGGGAAAAGATCAACAAGATCTGGGTTTAAATCTAAGCTTGAGTTTCCCTCAAAACCATCATCAATCTCTTCAGCTAAATCTAAGTCCCTCTCTTGTTCCATCTTCTGCTTCTGGTATATTTTTCTCTGTTTTTCTCTTCTAAGCTTTGCTTTTCTTTAATTTGTTGTTTTTTGATCTGAGAAAAAGTCTGGGTTTTGCATGCAGATCCTAATCCGGAATCTTTGCGGACCGAGAGTACTAGATCGTTTCTTAGAGGAATCGACGTGAATCGGCTGCCGTCGACGGCCGATTGCGAAGAAGAAGCCGGAGTTTCGTCCCCAAACAGCACGATATCGAGTAGTGTGAGCGGGAAAAGGAGCGAAAGAGAAGGAAACAATGGCGACGAGCTCGAGCTGGAAAGAGCTTCCTCTCATGGCGTCAGTGACGAAGAAGATGGCGACACTTCGAGGAAGAAACTCAGACTTTCTAAAGACCAGTCCGCGATTCTCGAAGAATGCTTTAAAGAACACAATACTCTGAACCCCGTAAGTAAATTACTGTTTGGTTTCCAAGAAAATTACTGTTTGGTTGACGAGAAAAGAAAGAGATGTTCATAGTTTATAGATATTGATGATAATGAATGTCTTTTGCAGAAGCAAAAATTGGCTTTGGCTAAACAGCTGGGTTTACGACCGAGACAAGTCGAAGTTTGGTTCCAAAACAGAAGGGCAAGGTAAAAAGATTTTTCTTAGGTTTCGTTAAATAAATACGATTTATAATTCGAGTGATAAGAAATTCGATGTCAATTAAATTAAGATTTGATTGGATCCGACTTAATTCGAATCCGGATATAATCGAGATATTTAGATGGGATTTTTTGTAATTCATTTGTTTTTTTTTTCTTCTTCTGCAGGACTAAGCTTAAGCAAACTGAGGTTGACTGTGAGTTCCTAAAACGATGCTGTGAGAATCTGACGGAGGAAAACAGGCGGTTGCAGAAAGAAGTTCAGGAGCTGAGAGCACTGAAACTTTCCCCTCAGTTGTACAAGCAAATGAACCCACCCACCACCCTTACCATGTGCCCATCGTGTGAGAGGGTGAGGGTCCCACCAAACGCATCATCCACCGTTGATCCACGGTCCCATCACCACAGGCACCACATCCCAATCAATCCTTGGGCCCCATCTAGGCCGTTCGATGCACTTCATCCTCGATCGTGATTTTAACCAAGTTAAAGGATATTTCGGTCAAAATCCCTTGCAAACCTAAAATATGGGTGGTTAAGAGTTTTCTTTTTTCTTTTTCAAGTTTAATTAGTTTAATTAATTTTTGGTGTTAAATTAATGATTAGTGAGGCTAATTGAATCTTCCACCGTCTGTTTGGATGGTGGGAAAAGAAGTTTAGGTGTAAAGTGTAAATTCAACCAAAGCTTGTAAAAGCAAATATTGTGTTTCAAATTTCATTTCCATGATATATGGTATAACTCTGCTTTGCATCTTCCTTTATAATTTAGGGTTTTCTGGGATTGATTGTGTTGGTAAATTACATATCTTTTGTGAGTTAGGGTTTGCGAATAATTCGGATCTGGATCGAATATTGCAGAATCCTATTATATAGGATAACCTTACTAACTCAATTTGTCCCATTTAAAATTGGTACTGAAATTTATTCGTTATTAAGAAAAAAGCTATTTTGCTCTATAATGTATATATTTCAAATATAAATATCATAATACCGATTGATATTGTTATTCTTACAACAATTAAGAGATTATAGATGCGAAAGAAATACTTAATATCAGTAAAACTAAAGATTATTTTATAGTATAATAAGACAATAATAAATATTTTAAGGGAAAATTTTTAATACACAGACCGTGTAAATTAGTTTACACGGTCCTTTTAATTTTAAGGGTTAAGATTGTAAATTAGGGTTTAAATGTTAGAGGTTTATGATTTAAGGTTTAGAATTTAAGGTTAGTGATTAGAATTTTGGGTGTTAGGGTTAGGAATTTAGAATTTGTATTTTGTAAGGCAAAAATACATGCCTGTGTGAAATAAAGACCGTGTATCAAAGTTTTACCCATATTTTAAACCCACACAAAATAAAAACAAATAAATATCCATAAACACTCAACCGATTAAATATTGAGATTTAATTATTACTTTGAACTGAACAATCATATTTGGTTGGTTGACTAAGTTGCTCATCTTTATTCGCTTATATTTATTTAGATCATGAGTTCTAGACCAACTAAGTAGGGGTACAAAAAAATTTGATTTGTTTATCTAATCCGAGATTTTGGATATCTAATCCGTTTTTTTTTTCGGATAATTTAGATTGGATATATGATAATTTCATATCGGAGACAGATAATTGTTTCACATTCGGATCAGATATTCAATTATCCGAAATCCGAAAATTTAATTTTTTTATAAATATGAATATTGTTACATTCGATATTTTTACTTGTTATATATGAAAAATTAAAAATTTTCATGGATACAAATCTTGTTATATTCAATAATTTATTGATTGTTTATATTCGAAAATTCAAAATTTTCATGGATACGACCGCCAAGTTTAAAAAAAATACTTAAATCAAGTCATAAATTCGAATATCCAAATATCCTATCCGAATATTCGATATCCGAAAAAATCTAATCCGAATCAGGTCGTATATCTAAAATGCACGCTCTTACTACTAGAAGTATTCTCTTTCTTTTTCTAAAGTTTCAGTTTCTCCTCTTATAAGTAAGATTATATTTAAGATTTGTCGAAATTTATTACTTTGGATTAACCTAATTTATGATTTGTCTTTTGGGCCTTAACTCTTTGGGGCTGGCAAACAGAAAACAGGTTTGTCCAATACAATGCTTCTGGAGCTTACATGGCCGGGCAAGATTTTGCCTTCATTTTCCTTTTGTTCTAGCACAAGGGATTAACCAACATTCTATTGCAAGTCCCCCCACCCGAACAATGTCAATTGCTTCACACTGCCGATTGATTTCACTGGCAAATTACCCGAAACAAACTAAAGTTTTCACTTTCCGGTTCAGCTCAGCCTCTTCCGCCGACAAATTCTTGACTGTTTTAGAGAAAAAGCAAAGCAACGTGGAGAAAACACTAGCTTTAGTCGATGCCAAATTGGACCCAAATTGTGTCCACGAGGTGTTAAAAAGATGCCCCTTTGGTCTATCTCAAATGGGTCTGAGATTCTTTATATGGGCAGGTCTTCAATCAAATTATAGGTATAGTTCTTTTTTGTATAGCAAAGTTTGTGAATTTTTGAAGATTAAGCAAAACCCATATCTTGTTTTGGATGTTATTGAAGCTTACAAGGTGGAAAAGTGTTTGGTTAATGTTAGAATGTTTAAGGTTGTTTTGAATTTGTGTAAAGAAGCTAGGATTGCTAATGAAGCTTTGTTGGTTCTGAGGAAAATGGCTGAATTTAATCTACGTCCGGATACTACTGCTTACAATTTGGTTATCAGGTTGTTTTGCGAGAAAGGGGATATGGATATGGCTGGAAAATTGATGAAAGAGATTGGTTTGATTGATCTTTATCCCGATATGATTACGTATTTTGTGATGATCAAAGGGTTCTGTAATGCTGGTAGACTGGAGGATGCTTGTGAGTTGTTTCAGGCGATGAGGGGGCAAGGGTTTTCTCCGAATGCTGTGGCGTATTCTGTGCTTCTTGAGTGTATTTGTAAGTATGGGAGTACAGAGAAGGCAATGGAATTTTTGGGGGAGATGGAGAAAGCAGGTGGGAGTAGTAGTCCGAATGTCATCACGTATACATCTGTTATTAAAAGCTTTTGCGAGAAGGGTCGGACAATGGATGCATTGAGAATTTTGGATAGAATGGGAGCTCGTGGGTGTGCTCCTAATCGTGTAACTGTTATTACTTTGATGGAGGGGCTTTTTGCTGAGGGAAATGTTGAAGAAGCATATAGGTTGGTTGATAAAGTTGCTGGACATGGTGTTTCTGATGGTGATTGCTATAGTGCTCTTGTGGTGTCCTTGATTAGGACGAATAGACACGATGAGGCAGAGAAGGTCTTTAGGAAGATGTTAGAAAGTGGGGCTAAACCAGATGGCATTGCTTCTAGTATTATGATCAGGGAGATATGTTGCGAAGGACGAGTGCTTGATGGTTTTCACATATTTGATGAAATTGAGCGGATGCAATACTTGTCATCCATTGACTCCGATATCTATTCTATTCTTTTGGTTGGCTTTTGTCAGCAAAGCCATTCAGTTGAAGCTGCAAGTCTAGCTAGGTCAATGCTTAAGAAAAAGATCCGCTTGAAAGCTCCTTATGTCGACAAAATTATCGAACATCTGAAAAATTCTGGAGATAAGGAGCTAGTTACTCAGCTCAGTAGAATTGCAAGATGATAATCTCAAACAACTGTCTATATGCCTTGGAGGACCTTCGATTTAGTAAAATGAGGAAGGATATGGCATGGTATGAGTAGATACTAAACTTCTCAATTATTCACCAATCGTGTCTGACTGAGTAGAATTGCCATTGCCAGGGGTTAAAATCTCAATCTATGGTATAGTACTTTCTCTTGTTAATCAGCCTAAATGGCCGGATGTCCTAAAGGTCAAAGCGATTTGTATTGCTAAGCAAAGGATAGTTGCATATCAGAGTGCCTGTGGACTTCATAACGCTATTCAGTAGAGGGCTTTGCTGGTGTAGACTAAAATAACTTGTTTTTCTGCCGATCTTTCACGGGGTTCATGTGTTTTTATTAATCCCGGGGATCAGGACATCGAAAATTAATTCAGGGTTATCAAAATCTATGCATGTAAATGCATTCATTTGGAACTGTGAGCCTCCACCTCTCAATCTCATTGTCCTTGTGTTGTACTCAGTTAGCTGATTTGTTTTCAAGCTCTTTGCACTTTAGGGTTCTTAGAGATGCTGAAATAAAGCTCAACTGATTGAATTGTTCATTAGCTTTTGTAATTTAGTTTGCAACAGCTTAAATTTCCATGTGCTGTGCTGTTCTGTTCTGATTAGATTGGCTGAAAAGGATGCTTTGAGACCATGTTATGAAGTGGATTGCATTATTTAAGAATGTTGGATTTTTTGCCCTTGATTTTTTTTTTTTATCTTGTTTAATCACAAGAAAAGTGATGAACTTGCTATGACTACAAACTTTCAATGTTCCTTTCATCTTTGGCTTACAATTCAATGAAAAATAAATGTCAAATTTATTATTATTATTATTATTATTATTATTTTCTTGCCGTTAAGGTTATTATTTGATTATTTTTCTACAAGTGTCTTAGTTTTAAGGTTAAGGGATTTTGTTTAGGGTTTAATATTTAGAGGTTTAGGTGTATGAGTTTTGAATTTATAGTGTGGTTAGAATTTAGGGTTTACAAGTTAAAACCTAAATCCCTAACTATATTATCTTAAATCTAAACCCTAATCTTTTAAACTCTAAATTTTAACTATAAACCCAAAATTTTAAACACATTTTAATCCTTCAAAACATATACCAGATCCATAAACTTTAAAACTAAGACAATTGTGAAGATTTTTCGTTTTCACTGTCAGTGTACGAAATATTTTCTCAAAAAACTAATGTCTAAGTTTCGCGTTAATTATATTATTCTAAATGTAAACCCTAACTTTTAAACTCTAAATTTTAACCATAAATCCTAACTTTTAACCTCATGCCATAAACCCCTAAGCCTTATTCTAGATTCAAAAACCCTAAAAATCATAAACCCTAACTTCTAAACCCATGCCATAAACCCCTAAATTATATTCCAGATCCTTAAGCTTTAAAACTAAGACACTTATAAAAAAAATTATTTTCACCCTAATGTACGAGATATTTTCTCAAAAACTAATATGTCTAAGTTTCGTTTCATTAATTGTGTATAAACTTATACACTAAATTAAAAAATTAATATTATAAACCCTATATTGATTTAGTAGAATGAACACGTTTAATCTTTGAGAAAAAAATCAAGATAAATTAATCGCCGTTATGATGAATTTCTACCTTACTATTTTTTTGAAAGTCCACCTTATCTAATTAAAATATGACATATAACACTTATTGATATTAATATATTAATCGGTGGTTTTATGGGAATAATGTTGTTGGGAAAAATAATTTAAAAATTAGAGTTTTTATGGCTTTATTTTGGTTTATACTGCAAAAGAAATTGATGTTCATTTGTTTTTTCAATTCATGTTTATTTAAATTATTTTTATTTTGAAAATCGGTAAAAGGTTTTATTTTTCTTTAAACGACTTATGCAGAAGTCGTTCACATATTTTCTAATTATTTTTTCAATTTGACGTTGTTGCAACTCGGTTTTTTGTAAAATCTTTAGCGGCAAATAAATAATTTAGTTTTTAATTATTTTTATTATTTATTAAACTTTAATTTGTTAATAATATTTTGAATCAATAAATTATTAAGTAGAAAAAAATAAATTTGTAAACTAAATTTTAAATAATAATATAAGCTATTTTAAATATAATAATAATATTTTATATTTTTTATTTATTTAGTTAGTACTACTATAATTCTTTAGATGATGATAATAGTAATCAATAAATTAATTTATGTTGAATGTTTTCTTTAGAGGAAATTTTTTTGTTTCTATTTAAATAAATTTTTGTCATTTATTAAATTTTAATTTTATAATATTTTTAATTAAGAAATTATTAAATTAAAAAATAAATTTGTATACTAAATTTTAAATAATAATGTTGTTTATAAAGCAAATTTTAAATAATAATAATATTTTATATTTTTTTAGCTAACCTATTTATTTATTTAGTTAGTACTACTATAATTTAGATGGTGATAATAATAATCAATAAATTTATTTATGTTAAAGGATTTAGAGGATTTTTTTTTGTTTCTCTTGAAATCCGGTAAAATTTTGTTATTAATTAATAATATTTTAAATCAAAAAATTATTAAGGTATAAAAAAATAAATTTGTATACTAAATTTTAAATAATAATATTGTTATACAAGAGCTATTTTAAATAATAATAATAATAATTTATGTTTTTTAGCTATTTATTTAGTTAGTATTAGATGATGTTTTAAATATTAATAATAATATTTATTTTAAAAAAATTTTTTAAATTTATTTAGTTAGCAATTATTGATGCATGAAAAAAATTAACTAGACAAAAAATAATTAAAAACACGTTTACAAATCTTTCAAGAAAAAAAAAAATCAAGACATGTAACAACGTTAAATCAAAACATAAATAATTAAAATATATGTCATCTGCAATTATGTCAAATCAAAATAAAAACAATTCAAATAAATATGAACTACTTTTAAAAAAACAGTTTTTTTGTAATCACTATTTTTTTACCGTAAAAATCAAAGTATAACCATAGAAACCCTATTTTCAAATTATTTTTCCCAACAACATTATTCCCCTAAAATCACCCTATTAATCATCTAATTTTTTCTTAAAGTGACACGTCAACATATATAATTTTTTCGAAATTCATTTCAAACTTGAAAATCACATAAATCCCTGAAAAATGTTGTAGAAAATGCCTCCAAAACTCAGTTCAACACGTGTCATTTGTTTACCCACTTGTCAGAACTACCTGCGAATCATGCCTGGTCATTTTAGATCTCCTCCCTCACCCCGGATATAATAAATTTATCACCATTCGCAATTTCCTCTTTTTTTTCTTATTTCTCGAAGTTTGTAAATTGTAAGTGCAGAAAACGGAGGAGTGGAATCCAGGAAATCATCTCTTCACGATTTCCCACCAAAAAATCGGGAAAAGAAAAATCAGGATTAGGGTTTCCCAAAACACAAAATTTTTGTTAAAAATCCCAATTTCCATCAATCGATCAAGCGACGTCATCTCTGGCTTGTTCCCGCCGTCTGATCGACCCTCTTTTTCAAAATTATGTTGGTGGTTTCTTTTCGAAATCATAATCCAGTTGTTCCCAGATCAGTTTGTATTAATTTCATCTTTGGTTCCGTTTCCTGTTCAAATTCCAAGTTTTAGGGTTTGTGTTTAAAAAGTATTGTAAACATTTCAATTCTTTTTGAGTTTTCATTTTCTGCTTTGATCAAATCGTACGAATTCCGTGAATTCGGTGATTTGGGTTTGTAATTTTGTGCATATTTGTTTCAATTCTGTTGAATTTTGGGGATATGCATATTGAGGAATTGAAGGTAGGGGAAGGAGTGGAAAGAGCTGGAGAAGATAAACAAGAAGAAAATAAGAGTTATTGTGGAAGTAATGAGTTTTTGGGCATAGAAAGAAGCGTTGTGGAATGGGATGCTAAAAGGGTATTGGTAGGTGCAGGTGCTCGTGCTCTGTTTTACCCGACCTTGTTGTACAATGTTGTTAGGAACAAGATTCAGCCTGAGTTCCGGTGGTGGGATCGAGTTGATGAGGTATATAACTTATGTTCATGTCTTGTTCATTTAAAGTAATTTATATTGTGTTGTGTTTTTTGGAGAATCTATATGGTAATCTGCTCTTATTACATGTGCATAGTTATTTTACTAGTTCTAATATGATGTTTTTTTTTAGTTCATACTGTTAGGTGCTGTTCCATTCCCTACTGATGTTCCGAGGCTAAAGGAGAACGGTGTTGGCGGAGTAATCACACTAAATGAACCTTACGAGACTCTGGTTCCTACATCTCTTTATCATGTAGGAATGTTGTCCTTTTTCCCAGTTTTTCAGTTTGTAGATTGAAAGTTTTCCATTTTTATTATTCTATAATTCTGTGTTTAACATTTGCCTATCTTGAATCTTTGCTTGTTGCTGAAGTTGTTAATTTCCTTTATATAATTTTGTTGTAGAATCATGGGATTAACCATTTGGTGATCCCTACAAGAGACTACTGCTTTGCACCATCTTTGACATCAATATGCCAAGCGATTGATTTCATTCATTGTAAGTGATTTTAGAGGGGATTGCTTGTGTTGGTCGAACTTGCCTGAAAATGGCCTTTTTTTTACAAAAACTATAATATGGTTCCAATGCTTCTCCATGCTTTTGTTCTTAATTTTCTCTTGCTGAAATGTTTCCTGTTTTTCATTGTTTTTACACGAGGCAATGTATCATGTGGGCAAACTACGTATGTCCACTGTAAAGCTGGCCGTGGCCGGAGCACCACCGTTGTGTTGTGTTACCTGGTTAGTGTTGTATAAACTGTAAAGTAGCGTTGGCCGTAGTACTCGTTTGTTCTTGGACTGATATGGATTCTGGTTTTACATAGGTATATTATAAGCATATGACGCCTGTTGGGGCATATGATTATGTGAAGTCGATCAGGCCAAGGGTGCGGTTAGCCTCTTCCCAATGGCAGGTATAACGTCTTGGGTCCCACTTTCTTCAATCAAGTTGAGGAATAATGAATCCAAACCTTGTTTAATCATAACCACCATTTCTGATTTCTCTTTCTTTGTTGCAAATTTAGGCTGTTGAGGAGTTCTACTATCTTAAAATGAGAAAGGCTGGCTTCCACAGCCATGTGATGGATTTAATTTTAAGAACTTCAAACTTGGCATCTTCACAAGAACTTGTGACTTTTGATGATGGCTCAGTAGTGGTGGTGACAGAAGCTGATCTTGATGGATATGACCAAAGTCTTGAACCAAGTGCCGCGGGAAGTAGAATATGGGCAGATCTAAGTGTGGTCTATCGGGTTAGAGTTGTCGGTCAGGCAGCAATAGCAAGAATCTCATGCTTGTGGCTAAGCTGCCAAGCACATCAAAAGATTTCAGCACAGAAACTTGCTACGGAAAGCACCTGCCTGGGACGTACTATTAGTGTGGACATCCATGTCTACTGAAAACTGCGGTTACTCAACCATCACACGACACGTCGTCGTCTCCCTTTTATCTTCTCTCGTACATAAATAAACTGAAAATGATGTTTCTTTAGGCTGAAGCAAACTATGTTTGTTCTTCCCTTGTAAATCGAGTTAGCATTTCTTATGAATCGAACAAAAGATAGAACATAAATGCTCAAGGATCAAGTGTATATCATTCGCGTATTTATATGAAAGTATTTTGCTTTGCTTGTTTAAGGATGACAACGTTCTTTGTAAGGCTTTCAATTTCTTTTAGGTCTAATAAACAAATGGTTGCTTAGTGCTTACCCTAGCATGAAATATGTCTTTATATTTGTTCCTTCTCCACTTACTTTAAAAGTTGGTGAGATTCGTTGTGTAGTAGTTGATATCTTCACAATTGATCGACTTAATTATTTAAATTATTTCATAATCTAGGAAGATTATCCAACATGTTGTATAGTCTAAAAATAATACAAAAGTTTCTATGTTCTTTTGTTTAAGGATTTAGTTTAAAGTTTGAGATTTTGAAGTTTAATTTGTACGATTTATAATTTAAGGTTTGTTGTTATAATTTGAGGATTATATTTTAGAGTTTTGGGTTACTTATTTAGATTTTATTTTTAAAAAGTAAATATGCATGTTATTTCATAACATAATACATGTACAATCGAGTAATTTTTATAATTGTGTGTAAAATTTTTCACAAGTCTACACGTTTACTTTTTCTAAGAAAAGAATTTTAACACTTTAATCTTAATTAATATTAGTTAGATTTTAATCATAAACCTTAAATTTTAATCATTCAAATGAATTTAAACTCTTTTATTTAATGCTAAAATAGAAAAAAAAGTTGTATACTAATCTATATTTTTTTATATAAAAATTTTTAATATATAAAATCAATTAATATCATATACAAATATAAACTATAGTTACAATTAGTTTAAATAATGTTCCAAACTCGTATTCTCTTCATGCATTTATTTAATTTTTATTTTAAATCAAGAAATTTATATATTTGAGTTAAAATTTTTTATATAAAGTGTTTGAATTAAATATTAATATTGATCATTTTGGTGAATAATTTAAAAAAATATTAAGGTGAAAATTAATTTTGAAAAATGCATTGCAAATTTTTTGAGATTAGATGTTTTAAAAAGTTGTAAAGACTCTTTTACCTTTACTTGATTTACTAAAAATCTACAAATAATATAAATTAAATATTTTCTTCAATTTGTTTAAAACGATTTTAAACTTCCTGTTTCATATTTAAAAACTTAAAGAATAGGGAAAAATATTTGTTTGATTTTTGCATGTTTGGGGCTGCGATGATTGAGATCCGGAAGTGGTAGGTGTCTTGGTTTTTTTCTTTTTATTATTACATATTTATATATGTATTTAAATTTAATAATAATTAAATTATATTAAAATAATTATATAGATAACAATTTAATATGTAAATCCTTCGAATATGTTTAGTAAAATTATATTAAAATAATAGTTTTTATAAATTTAATTAATATTAATTAGATACAAAATATTGATAACTAATAAACTATTCAAACAAGTATTGAATATAAATTTTATAAAACTTTGTTTATTTAAATATTATAAATTATTAAAAATTTTTAAATATTTTTTAACCCTAGTCAAATCAACTAATGTAATTCGCTATCAATTATCCGCTAATTGTCAAACAAAGCCTATGTCTAATTATGAATGTACATAAAATTCTTCCATTAAATTTGTTGTTGTGATATTTTAAAATAAAGATCTAAATTGAAAAACAATGGTATTAAAAAGGGCTTAAATATGTATTTATAACTTTTTAAGTTATATTTTGATACAAATTGTGTAAAAAAATATACAATACTCCGTATTTAAGCTATAAAATCTAAAATTTAAATCCTTAACACTAACATTCTAAAATCTAAATCTTAAATCCTAAACTCTAAATTCTAATAATAAACCTTAAATTCTACACACTACAACCTAAACCCTTAAACCACAACTTAAATCTCTAAACTCTAAAATCAAAAGAATAATATCCGCAAGCTTGTGTATCAAATTATTTTCTTAATTTTTCAACACATTAATAATTAAATTTAAATTTTATAATATAAAAAGTGAAAAAGGGCTTTATTCTTAAAAAAGAACACCAAAGGACTAAATTCTAAAACAATTCCCCATCAAAAATGGTCATTCTATCTTTCAAATCTGGATTTCCTGATGCCTGATTCAACCCTCTCTTGCCTTCAAGTTTACACACCATGGAATTAAATAAGGTAATTTTTGAAACCCTAAAAAACACTTAAATTAAAGATTGTTCTACTTTAGTCACGAGATTTCGAGTTATGGCTCGCTTTGCGTTGTCTGCTCTCTGTCTCTGCAGCACTGATGTTATATTTGATTTTCTACTTCAAATTTTAATCTCATACTCTCTATGTTTACTTTGTTACGAAGATTTTATATATATATATAGTATTCGCCGCTATTTTCCGTTACATTGCTATTTGCGGCGTGAAATTTGTTCATACTACTCGCTATTGAGGTCTTCAGTGGTGGCGGACGGCGCTGCTACACTGTTACGCCACCTTTATTTGAAACCCTAGAGATAATCATAAATTTAGTAGAACGGACTCTTTTTGTTTCTAGAGAAAACTGAAAATTTGTGGAACGTTCTTCGAGACTTTCTTAAGAGATTGAAGCATTTTCACGCTTTGTCGAAGTGTGAGATGTGAAACTAATGTTATACGTTGTTGAATGTCAGGCTAATATGACTCGTTTATGCTAATTCGTTATGATGAACTTTTGGCATAGGATGAAGCTGATGGAGGATACCATGTAGATGGTAAGAATCGCGGAGCATCTGAGGATACTGGTTCTGGTCGAGATAAGGATAACAATAGCAATCGGTGGGGATGATGTCCATGTGGATGTTGATGAGGCGGAGAAGGATGATGATATCGAGATGTTGGATAGATGTATAAGGGGAAACCATCCTGAAGACTGCATTGTTGTTGATTGGTTTAAAGGGGAGTGTTGTATTGAATGCAAAAGCAAAAGTGGCCAGGTTTTGTTCTGCAGCAAAAACAACTGCCCACTTGCTTTTCATGAGGTGTGCATGACTTGGAAACCCAAACTTGATGATATGGGTAAATTCTACTGCCCTTATTGTTTGTACAAGCAAGAAATGGTCAGGTTCAAAGAGTTGGGAACGAAATTTATGTTGGTGGAGGAGGGGTTGTCCAACTTTATACGATTGGCAAGGGATGGTGGAAGTAAAGAGAAGAAAATGAAAGGAGATCCTGTATCAACAATGGCAGGGGAAGTGAGTACCGGTGATCGTGAAAATGAGCAAAATGATGATGGTAAAGAAAAATGTGATGAGGGAAGCACCTTCGGGGCTGATGGGTTTGACAATGCTGGGAAAGGGGAAAGGATGGTAGAGGATATCCAAAATTCTTCTGGTAGCAAAGATGATGCAATTGATGAGGACCAATGGCAAATACGACCATCCAGTTCAAGCCATGTAGGAATTGTGGAAGACACACTTCATGTATCGAGGAAAGAAACTTCTGACATTGTAGGTTTGATGGAAGAGAACCAAGGGCAGAGGGACAAGGAAGAGCCAGAGCTCCAGAATCCAGTAGGAACTAGCATGCCATCCAAGGTGCCTGCAGTTGAAATCTTGGCGGGTGAAAAGCTTGACAAACAAACTGATGAAAGATCCAGTGCAAAGAATATGAATATGAACCAAGAGGAAAACAGTGCAACAACAAAAAAATCTCAGCAGAATGCCAAAATCAGCCAATCCACCGTAAGTTGGTCATGGTTTTACCTTTTGTTTAAGCAAGGTAACATTCAAAAGAAATCCGTCCTGGGCATGCCATGTATCATTGTTAGGGCCTTGGTTTTTTTTTACATACCATTGCTGTGAAATTACTTTATTTTTTTCATCTAAGTTGCAGCATGAACCCGATTTTGATGGATGCTGGAAAGCGCAAGAGACTAAACTGGACAGAGGAAGAGGAAGAGATGCTAAAGGTATAAAATTATGGATACTTCTTTCCTCCCTTTTCAAAATCATTATTTGCTAACATGTATTAGCTTTGGAATAGGTTCAACTTTATTTATTCTACGTTCCCATTTCCTTTATTTTTCATTACATTTGAAACATAATTTTCATTTGTTAACATGCATTCCTTTTTTTCTTTTCCTGTATAAATGTTTATGTTATTTTATAAAAGGATGTATCCCCTCAGTTACCAGCTTCATGATCCTGAGAAAGGTCCCATTAAATGGAGAATATTTAAGTTGCTAGCTTCAGGCGCGCACGTATATACCTGTATGGTTTTTTAGTAGTGGTTATGCTAACAAAAAGTTTCCTACTTGCCCTGCCATGTTCTTTATTTTAACAATTGGTAAGATGGGACAAAATATCTTGAAGAGGTGAGGCATATCTTTCTTGTGCCTTTTGCCTTTATAGGCACATGCTCAGGAAGTGCTTTGTCTCCTGATTCCTGAAGTGGTCTGACTCATTGGTGTTTTTTGCTAGATTGCACTTTGCGCTAGTGTTTAGGCATGCTTGTTTCCTGACTACACTGATTGGATGGACAAGTCTGCAGGAATTCAAGAACTCATTTTCTTGATTGCAGGAGTTAGTGCCTTCGTTTGCCAGTAAAGTAAACAAAAACCTCCCTTGGAGGAAAATTCTGGAACAGGGTCGTCCCGTTTTCCACTCAACTCGTATGCCATCTGACCTTAAAGATAAATGGAAGAAAATCACGGCCAAAGAATCTCAGAAGGGTAATGGAGGGAACTGATTACAACTGGAAAAAGTAAGGTAACGGTTTTTTGTTGTTAATATCTGTCTTGCTGTAACTATCTCGTACAGAACATGTTGACGCGACGTAGAACAGGTAGGCGGGTCAATATTTTTGCTGTTAATATGTTGTAAAGAGCAGCTAGGTGGTTCAATGGCTGATATTTTTTGCTCCCGTATTTTGTCGCATGTGTTCTAAACGATGAAATACTACTACCCAGCTTAAATTCTCATGCTCTTTTCCTGAACATTGTTTTGTTCATTCTTAAAGTGTTTCATGCCAAAGCATCTTGTATGTGGATTTGGTGACTTCACAGGAAAAAAAAAAAGCATAGCATAAATTCCATCTAATTTCTAGGCCAATCGATCGGTCATCGGTGTTTACCGATCGAATATGCCATCCTATATTACATGACCCCCATGGTTGATATTTAGTTCAAAGGTCTTTTATTCAGGTAATTATTATCGGAAACTAATAATTAATAATTTTGAGGTCCAAATTTCAGTATTTCAGCTTGTATCTATTGCTTTTTCTTTGGTATTGTTAGGTTAATCTTTTCTACAAGTCATTAGATGAACCTTGTGGTGAATTGAATGTAAATACATATTCCGTTTTGATTAAATGAAATACCAACATTGTGGCTCTCAAATCCACGTGTTCAGATTTGATTTGTCGTGTTAACGTGTCCTTTACACGTGTCGCAATGGTGCAGAACGGCTTTAGAAATTCATCGTTGTTTAAATATTCAGCGCATGCATTTTTTAAATCAAATCAATTAAGTTGTTTAATAAATAAAATAAAATAAAAACCCATACGGTTACCCGTTTTCTCTTAACAATTAAAGTTTACTTCCTGTGTTCCAAAACCTTAATATATAGAACGGTGTCGTATGAATATATCCCTTTGGTGGGTGCATGCATGTTGAAAATTATGTAATTTTATGCCCTACTATTTCAGTCTCTACTTAAGTCCACGATTTCGTGTTTTCATTTCGGCTTTCAGTTTTCTAGCCCTAATAAAAAAATGGTTGCTTATACTTGTAATTTATATATTTGTCTCTTCGTCACTTATTTTTAAAAGTTTAGTTTGATTGATTTTCGTATTGGCATTTAAAATAAGGAAAAAAAAACTTTGATACACGGTTATTTTAATTTTAGAGGTTAGGGTTTTAGTTTAGGTTGTAGGGTTTATAATTTAAGGTTAATGTTTAGAATTTAGGGTTTGGTTTTTTAGGGTTAGGTTAGGAATTTAAGATTTGGGTTTTTATAGTGTAAATACGCATGCTTGTATAAAATTAATTTTACACAGCTTGTGTATCAAAGTTTTATCCTTAAAATAAGGTTTTAGTATACTACAATCGGAGTTTTTTCTTTCTATTAGAAGTTTTAAATGATGTCATGTGTTATTTTAGGGGTACTAAACTTTACGCAAAAAATTAAATTCTAAAATCTAAACCTTAAACTTTAGAACCAACTCTAAACCTTAAAAGTTACTCTTAAATTTTAAAATATTAGTCTTAAATTTTAAACATAGGCTGCTTGTGAAAAGTTTTGTTTTTGACAAATCATTTTCCTTTCATATATGAGGTGCAATTTACTTAATTTATTTTCAAAATAATTTTAAAATATTGTGAATTATTAATTTTATAAATTATACGAAAAAATGGTCTCATGTAACATACACATGACGTTAAATTTGGAGGATGTTACTACAGGTCAAGTCTCTAATATCACGGGGTGGTTTTAAATTAATTTATTTATTATTAAATGGACGGATTCAGTTCTTGTATTAATAAAAGGAATGAAATAAGATTTAAAACTTGCTTGATATAAAAGATGAAAACGAGAGAAAATAAAAAATTTATTAATCAAATAACGAAGATTTATAATTATATTTTTACTTTGAATCTTAACTATTCGATTAATAAATCGTGCATCCTTCATCGTACCAAATAAAGTCCAACTGTTTTCACCGAAATTAGAGCTAATCTTCATTTCCACGGCTCTTACTTTCATAATCCTCTTTAAATAAAAATATAATTAGTTGAATTAAATTGTCAGAAAAAAAAAAAAAAAGTCCATAATTTTATTAATTTAAAAAAGCATCAGCGTTAGGTCTAACAAAGTGATTGGTCAATGAACAAAGTAATTAATAAAAGAAAAATAAATTAAGTGGATCCACACGAAATGCATGGTTCAATTATTTAATATATATATATATATATATATATATATATATATATATTCTTTGTAGTATGTGAGATAAACACATGGTTGCATGTGAATTATTGGAGATATTAGGAGCCGTGATTCCAATGTCTCGATCTTAGCTAAAACTACTCGTTTTGTTTGACTCCAACTCCAATAATTTTGGGATTAACTCGGTTTCATTATCATAATCCAAATAATTTCATATTAAAAGTTAATTATATGTTTCGTGACAAAATGAGAATAAAGGACTTTCAAAGTTTGAGGAAATGATTTATTTTTGTTGGTAGTCATAGATAGTTTGATTTTTTGGGGCTGTTTGTTGATGTAATCTATAGCGGGTTGTCGTATTTAGAATAGGAGTGAAAGGGATTGTCAGTTTTGAAAATTTTATCTAGTTCGTGTTTTGACAGCTCCCTAGGACCCTTCTTTCAATGGACTGTAGAGACTTTCTTTAGTGTAAAGAGAAAGTGTCAGATATGATCGGTGCAACGCTTATTTTTCTTTTTAAATTTACAATTTTAATTAATTGATTAATCAATCAAATACTGGTAATTATACTAAAAAATCAATCCTTATCAATATCTAAAGTCGTTTTTGAACTTTAAAGGGATATTTTCTTCCTCTGATAAAAAAATTATTTAGTTTAATTTTTTATTTTTTAAGAAAAATATAAATAAAGTAGATGAAGAAAAGGGTAGAAATCTTATTTCATTTAAAATTATATTTAGAGTGGAAACGTGGCTATAGTTTTTTTTTCCACTTTTTTTAGTGAATCCCCTTTTCAGATTTTAATTATGAATGGAGGAAACAAGTAAAAGCGTAAAGGGATAATAATGAAATCAAAAGCACCAAATTTATAAATTTTTTGTAGTGCTTTTTCATCCATTTGGGTGAAGTACCTTAAAGTGGAGAAAATGGAGGCCACTTTTTTTTTTTATATTTGTGTTTCAACATGTTGTAAGGTTCACAATGTCAACTATATGGCATTTGATTCATGTTTGAGCATTTTGTTTTAATTTAATTATTAATAATTGACATGGAAATTGTTATTTAATTTTTTAAAATTATATTCCTCATATGAAAAACGGGGAAAGAAAATTAGATGAGGTACTGATAGAGTTGGTAAAACCTAAAATTTCGAATTATTAAATATCTAGAGTCTTGTCATACGTAAATATCATATGTGTTATAATTTAAATGTTTAATTCAGTATATACCCACAATCAGTTGGTTTAGTAGGATGTGACACTAGATTCTTTAAGTAATATCAAAGGTTCAAATTATGATATTGTGAATGAAGGAATTTAGTTGGAAGAGTCGCCCCATAATAAACTTCAACAATACCCGATTTAATTTAGTCAATCAATGGATTAAATAACGATCGTTTGACACGGCACGAAAAAAAGAGAGGAAAAAACTTACAAAGGTATTCCCTAATTAACAATTAAAATGCGATAAAGCAATGACAAAATGTATTATAATTGCTTAATTTATAATTTATATATAATCAATTATAAACGATGACTTTGTAGTCCATTTATCCGACTTTAAATCTATTTTCAACGCTTCTTTCTCAGAACTGAAGTCATACATACCCTACAACATTTTCCACGTTCCTTTAATATATATTCTCTATGAACACCCATGATTTATATATTTATTTATTTGTTTGTTTATTATTATTCATTTCTATTTTACTATTTATTTTAAATGTTCATAATTTTTTCTCCAAAAAAATCTTAATTTTCTGTGATTAATGATCGCAACTACTAAATAAAATTATTTGAATCAATCTATTTAATGATAATTTTACTTAATAGTTTCAATTAAAATTTAAATAGTTATGTCAATAATGTATGATCGAATCAATAACAAAAAGTAACTTGATAGAGCCTATACATGTTGGGAGTTAGACCATAATAAATTAATATAAAACCCATACAAAAATTTTATGTAGAATAAATTCAAACATCATGTTTTAAAGAAGACTTCATAAACCAATAACTTGAGATTCTTTAATTAGCCGAGCGATCAAGAATGTTCATCTGCTCAGAGACGGAGTTAGGATCAAACATTGAGAGGAGCAAAGGTTTATTAAGTTTTTAAATATAAAAATTAAGAGAGGCAAAAAAACCTATTTCACTATTATTTAAACTAAAAGGGTCATCAAATGCAATTATACTAAAAAAATTGAGAGGGGCAATACCCCTCCTATACATAACATGGCTCTGTCCTTATGTCCGGTTTCACTTTGTGTGGAGATTAAATTTCAACATTTGCATTAAAAATTTTAATATCGTTCTATTGTAACAAAAAAATAAAAAGAAACAGATTCTTTATTGCCCGAAATTGTAAGACTGGGTGCAACAACTCGACCCTACATTCTCCATGATTCCTAGGAGCATACGTGCAATGCAATATCCATGGTGGTCGAGCCATTATTTCAGACATTATATATATATATATATAATTTCTAGTGTTTGGTAGGACAGATTGTGGGACAGGGAGACCAAACATTTAATTTATGAAACGTTAAAAAGGTTTTAGTAGTGCATTTTGTGTTTAATGGTCTCACACCATCTTTCACCAGCAGCAATGCACCCACCCACTTTTACTTAATGACCCCTCTCCACATCATATCAGGTTAATTTGAGTGATATTGTATAAATCAGGTCATCCTTTTTTCAGAAAAACTCAATTTAAGTAATGAATTTTTATTTTTTTGTTTGTAATTTATTAAACAAAAAACTTTAATTTTAAAATAAACATTTATCAAATCATTTTAAAATATTTTGTATTCATACACGAATGATTTGGATCTGATGTTGGAAAAAAACAAACGACTTCAACAAAGTTCACGAGAGCTATTCGACACATAAATAAATTATTGGTCTTAGCTATTCAACCTTTTTTTTTTCATAAAAAAACTTCTCGATTTCCATAAAGTACGATATTCAAATTCCAACAAATTAAATTATAAATTGAACTTTTTTAATTGTTGTAAAATAGAAGGATGAAACTCATAATTAAACCATTGTTAAAAAACAACAGCATGGCTTGCATGCCGACTACAAATACATATAATGAAAATGAAAATGAGAATAATATTGATTAATTTATTTTCTAACCCTCAGCTGGTTTTCAATTACAAAACATCATATGAAAACAACTCACCTCTTAATTAATGTTTTGGAAAGGACAATCTGTGTTTGTGCATTCTTTTACTCTTCAAATTTCAACGAGAAAACTCGTTCAAAATAGTTTATCTTTTTGTTCTTTTGTATTTGCAAATACTTTTTTTTTTTTTTTTTTTAAAAAATATAAATAAATGTTTGGTAAGGTTTTGACATTATAAAAAAACAAATTTTCAAACATTATATAAATACAAATTCAAAAGTAAAAGTAAGAGATCAGAATTTTCAATTTCAAATATATCAAGCTCTATCATGCATCAAAAAGCAAAAGAAAAATAAAATAATTAATTTAAAAATAACATTAATAATAGTAAGGGTAAAATTTTGCATTATTAGTGAAAATATTTTTGTAAAATTTATTTTACACAAAAGTATATAATTTATACTAATAAAATTTTAAACTATAAAATATATTTTAAAATCTTAAAACTTAACAACAAACACTAAAATATTAACCCTATATTCATAATAAGAATATATAATATAAACTGTAATAAATATGAAAGTAACACATATTACTTAAATATATTTTTGTGTAACAATAAGTATATAATTTATTGACTTATTAATCTGAATAAGATACGGTAAAAAAATTATTATGTGGGTGACATTTTTAACCTAATTTGTTCCATTCACAACATTAAAATTTAAACTCATGACTTTATGTAATGAACATAACGTACGCCTCGTCGTCTAAATCAACTAATAACTAATTTTAAGTAATTATTTAATAATTAAAACATTGTTCCCCGTTTAATAACCATATAAAATTTGTTGTTACCAAACAAAAACGTGTTCATGTCCACATTTTCATGGTTTCCCGTGACTTAACATAAACCCGTACTCGGTTACACGGTGGTTAAGTTCGCTACGGTTTAGTTCACCTTGAAAGTCAACCAGACAATATAAAATGTAAGAAAATATTGTCAACCAAACAAAACCTTAAAAAATGTCCATTGGGCAGAAATTTGAAAGTTTCATTTACTATTTGAAAAGTAATAACACTTATATTTATATTTATTTATTATGATCAAAAATATATATTTATATTTATTTTATTTAAATGGCATGTTTACGATTTTATACAATTTTTAATTTTTTTGTATTCTTAATTTGATACAGTATTTATTTATTTTTAATTTTATAATAATAAATTTATATATACCTTATAAATATAACTATTCAAATTCAAGTCTTTCAAAAATACCAATAATATTTTATTTTTCACTAAGAACATTTTTTGACTTCACAATTTTTAAATTTTTTAATAGTGTTGTATGTTTTTACCGTATTCTAATTATCTTTATTAATATTAAAATTTTGATTGAGGGCATCAATGGCATTTTCATCGTCTTGTACTTCTATATAATTTTTAAATAAATAAATAAAATTCAAAAACTAAATATATATTTGGTAATATATATATTCAGACATAATTTTAATATATATTCAGACATAATTTTAACAAAAATCATCATAGACAAAAAGATTTATAATTTTATAAACATTATTTTTTTAAATATTTAAGACTTTTGATCAAAATACTAAATTTTTAATAATAAAAATCATTATTATTATAATTTATTTTAGATTATTGAAATATATTTATTTAAAAATATTTTTGAACTAAATTATCTAAATATATTTTATTTATTAAATATTTATTGAAATAACTTCCTCGAAAAATTATATTAAAGTACCCCATTTTAGACACATAGAACGAAAGCGCGACACGTCAACCGTACTTTTGAAAAGCACACCACATCAACCACCCTTTTACGTACTAAAGGATGAAAATGAAAAAATTAACTAATTATGCTTATATAAATGAATATTAATATCTTTTTTATAATAGAGGTAAATCTCAAAATTAGTTCATAATAATATTTTTTTTCATTTTCGTCAAGACATGATTAATTTGTCATGATTTTGATGAAGACACTTTTAATTAGACACGTCTTTCAAGTGACATTTTATGTAAGCGGTAATCGTTTTTAACTATATATATCTTAAAAGACACTATTGACGTAACGTGCTTTTGGCTTATGTGACCGAAATAATGATATTTTCATGAATAAATTGTTGAAGGGGGTATTTCAATACAAAACGTTTTTTATGGATATATTTGGATAAATTTGCTTAATTTTTGTTAGGATGTTGACATTGTCGCATTCAACGAAAAGGCCAAATCCAAGGGTTCTTTCAGTCAATTCAAACTCCAAATAAAAGGTTAACTAACTTTCTCATTGATCGCAGACTTTTCTTGAACCCGCGGGGTAGTCTTTCCATGGAATACCCATTAAACCAGAAAAAATCCTATATTTTTACTATTGCCATCTAAGACATTAAGGTTCTTTATGTAATTATGTTGTAAAATGTGGGTATAAACTGGAAATCATTGTCTATAAATAAAACCATAATCTTTCCATTTAATCCAACTTGGTCTTCACATTCGCAGTTTAGTTTATCGCCTTTTCCATTGCTTTAATTTCCTCCGTATTTTCCGGTTCAGTGAATCCATGCAGATCGGCGTCGGCTCAACTCTTCCGGCTCAGAACTTGAACGTCTTTCAGACCAGGCGATCAAGTTTCAAGTGCCATAAATCACCTCTGAATCCATCTTCTCATAAGCCTGTTTCAAGTGTTTCATCTGCTGAGTCGACTCGGGAACACCTTTCCAACCTCGAAAAACTCCTCCAGAAAACAAACCAACCCGAACCGGAACGAGTCGTAAAAGGTTCCCGCAATGGGTCGGTCGAAACCAAAGGTAGGGGTTTACTCGAAGGGCTTAATTTGTCCAGGATTTGGCCTGAGATGAAAGCCGCCGAAGAGATGTCTCCCCGCCATTTAAACCGGCTTAAGAGACTTTTATCTAAAACCATGGAGTATTCTCCGAGGAACAACCTCGGTTCTCGTTGGAGAGAGTACCACGGTTGCAATGATTGGGCCGGTTTACTAGACCCGCTCGACGAGAATCTCCGGCGAGAAGTCGTTAGGTACGGGGAATTCGTTCAAGCGGCTTACCACGGTTTTCATTCGAACCCGGCGATGTCGACCAAGGAGGCTCCGTTACCGAGACATGTGGCGTTGCCTGATAGGTCTTACAAGGTAACAAAAAGTCTTTATGCGACTTCGTCGGTCGGGTTGCCTAAATGGGTCGACGACGTGGCTCCGGATCTCGGGTGGATGACCCAAAGATCTAGTTGGATCGGGTACGTGGCGGTTTGCGACGATACGAGGGAGATTCACCGCATGGGGAGGAGAGATATTGTTATTGCTTTACGTGGAACCGCTACGTGCCTTGAATGGGCCGAAAATCTCCGAGCCCAACTTGTTCAAATACCAGAATCCGATGACCCGACCCAAAGGGTCGAATGTGGATTCTTGAGTTTGCATAAAACACGTGGCGCTCATGTGCCGAGTTTGGCTGAATCAGTGGTCGAAGAAGTGAAAAGGTTGATGAAGAAGTACAAAGGTGAGAACCTTAGCATTACAATCACGGGACACAGCCTTGGCGCGGCGTTATCACTTTTAGTTGCCGATGAAATAAGTTCGTGTGCGTCCTGACGTGCCACCGATCGCAGTGTTTTCTTTCGGAGGACCCAAAGTTGGTAACAAAGGTTTCGTCGACAGACTCAACGAGAAAAACGTTAAAGTATTGAGAATCGTTAACAATCAAGATATGATCACTAAAGTTCCCGTTCTTCCGAATGTATGCATCGGTGAAAGATCCGAACAAGAAGAAGATAATCTTTGGACATACTCTCATGTCGGAACAGAATTAAGAGTCGACACTAAAATGTCACCTTATATAAAACCGAACGTCGACGTGGCATGTTGTCATGATTTGGAGGCCTACTTACATTTGGTGGATGGATTCTTGTCATCAAAGTGTCCGTTTAGGTCGAATGCAAAGAGAAGTTTAGCAAGATTGCTTCATGATCAAGGGTCAAATATGAAACAATTGTATACACACAAAGCCTTGAGCTTGAACATCGATAGGGATAGATTTAGCTTTCCTATGGCTAGTTGTTTGCCTAGTCCATCTCAATAATAGACTAAGGTTATTAATGGCAAAAAAATAACAAGAAAATGAAAAAAAAAAAATTGCACATATATAAGGGTGTCCAATATTCTTTATTTAATTTTTATATCAAATTTCATATTAATTCCCAAAGTGTATATAAAAATGTCATTCTCTAAGATAACACCTTGGAAAAGAATAAAAGTGAACATATGTAAATTCTCAATTTAAATTTATTTTGATTTAAATTTTACTATGTGAATCTAATTTAGATTCATTATGGTTTTGAACTATATATATTTCAATTATTAGTTGGTTGGTTTATGCATTAAAATGGTTGATTTGGGTTATAGTTATATGATCGTATTAATTATAATTATAATTTAATCTAATATTATACTTGTTGTATAATTCTTGCGGATGATATGATCGTGTAGTATTCTCTTTAGAAAAGCTCTAAATTTTTTCTTTCATTGTTTGAGGCAAGCCGTGCGTCCTTTAAAAGCTGGTCTCATTCCCAATCTTTCTCTTGTTTGTCTCTTTATCTCAGTTTCGTCTTTTCGTTTCATTTTTTTATTTTGTTTTGTTTGAATAATTCTCCTTAACGTTAGGTCTCTGATCTTGGAAGTCTTGGTTCAAGATCGAGCTCGCATGTGCGAGGAGGTTAGACCCTCCCTGTTGGCTTGAATCGTGAAGATTTGGGAGGAGATTCTCGGTGTTCTTCCGTTTTCCCTCCTTCTGGTGGCCTGCATTTTGTGTTGCGACATCTCAGTGTTGCATTCTGTCACGGCCCAAATCTTTTGGTCCGAGACAGTTGCGCAAGGATCCGCCCAAGAGGTTCAAAGCGGATCATCGGACTTGTCAAGACCATGATCACACTTGCTCTTCGGAAATGGCAAGAGACAAGAAGTCAAACGAGGAATCTTGCCATATCAGGTGTGATCAACTAACTGAGGAAAGAAACCTACTAATTGATGTAATTAGGTAGGATTTGATATTCTTTCCTAGATTAGAGATTCTTGTAAGGATTTGGGCTAATACTGGCCATCCATGTAAATCGATCCGGACCATTGATTGAGGGGGAGCTCAACTATAAATAGAGAGCCTCCCACTCTCATTTGTATCATCCAATTCCATTCATTCTCTCATTTGAGAAGAGTAATAATACTCTGAGGCATTTACTCTAGTTCTCTTCTTGTTCTTTCAATTGTCTTTGTTGCCAAAGCTCTTCGAGCTAGTTACCTCTCGAGTGGCCAAGAGTAGCCACCATAGTTTTAAAGCTCTCTTTTGCGGGAGTACTCGCAAGGCTGGTTGAATGCTTACTTAGGCGCGAGAATCGACCGATTAACGTCAAGGGCGTCTAAGGCCGCACGGATCACTAGGGTCGAGCCCTAGCCCCGTGACAAGTGGTATCAGAGCGAGATGATGGAGCTTGCGTTCGAGCCTTGGTGTTTCAAGTTAGCGAGGATTTGCGTTCGAGCTAGTCAGAGTGAGCAAGCTAGTTCGTGGCAAAGAAGTGACCGAGATGGCATCACAATGGAGAAAAATGACAATGAACGAGGTAAAATATTTTATTGAAGATCTTGATGATAGAACATTCACTCTCAGGTCTCAGATAGAGGACTTGTCCAAGAAGGTGGATTCTTTCAAGGAAGAAATCGCCAAAGAGGCCCGAGAATCTCTCAACTTGACGATTGAACAGATCAAACGTCATTCCGAGTGGTTATCACCGTTGATGAAAAGGGTATGTAGGCTTGAAGTATCCGAAGAGGAAGCCAAGCAAACCCAAGGTGTTTTCGAGTCCCGCCTTAACCAAGTGGAGTCCATGGAGGGCCGGTTCAAGGACGAGACGCGAAGAGTTCTCAATGAGTTGGTGAATGTTCGACAGAGTAATGCTTGCGAAGCCGAGGTGAAGGCTTTGCGGATCGAGGTGAATAAGCTCAAGGAAGAGCTACTCAGTTGCAAGAGTGCAATGAGTGAATGAGGTGCGCTTGCCACCATCTTGAGGACTCGGGCACTGGGGGCGAGGCTTGCATTGGAGCAGGAGGTGCCTTTTCGGGAGGCCAATGATGCGGCCGAGTTTCTTGACCGAGCCTGGGGGAGACAAGCTAGTCGGTGCCGAGACGCCCAAGCCCACAACGAGTGGACTGTGGGAATGGTGAGGCTAAGTCCGTGCCAAAGAAGAAGAAGCGAGAGGGAGATAGTGCTACTTTGCGATGGCCCACATGTGATAAGGAGCTGTCCCGAGAAGAATCTTTTGCTGCACTTTCATTGAGATGAGCCGAAGGGGAGTAGCGCAACTTGGCGCAATTGCAGTGTCAATGAGCCAAGGGAAATCGGTGCGACTTGCCAAAGTAGTCAAGCCAAGGTGCCACGGTGCGATAGCAAGCAAACGAAAGCCGTCAAGCCGAGGGTGAAGAAGAAGCAATTGGAGTGCTGTAAGGGGCCTCACAAGTTGCGGAGATGCCCGATTCGAACCAAGGAGTCCAAGGCGAGGACAAGCCCGAGGGAAGCGAGGCTACAAAGCTTGGTTGAAGCCGTCTAGTTCTCGCCAAGGCCAAGGGAGACCGAAAGCGAGAAAAATGTGAACATGTCAAGGAAGGCTGGGAGTGTACTACGAGGATGTCGGGGAAAGAACATCGCTTTTGAGACCAATACAGCGTCGAAAGGGGCCAAGCCGAGGGACATTGCAACCTTGGAGACATCACCTATGGGCAAGGTGGGGATCGAGCGAAGGACTTCGGGGAAGAAGTGCCAACGCAAGAGGAAGCACCGAACTTCGAGGAAGAAGGGTCGATGCAAGAAGAGTGCACCAAACTTCAAGTCAGAGGGGCGAGTGCAATGAGGGGCAATGGACCTTGGGCAAAAGGTGCCGATGCGTGCAAAGAACTTCAATGAGAGGAGGTTCGATGCAAAGGGGGCTGAGACCGTGGAGATAGAAGGGCTGACCCATTTTGGAGTAAATGCAACCGAGAGAAAGGTACATCTCAAACACAACTCTAGTGTTTTTGAGTTTGATTTGCCGAGTTTGATGAGCGTAGGTGAGTTGGACCTAACCATCGGTGCGGGGGAGACAAAGCTTGGAAGGACCTTTGAGTTCTAAGGAGCCTTCGATGGGTGACGAGTCCGAGAGTTCGTCCGGTGTTCAATGTGGTGACACCCAAGACTTTTTGCCGCGGGATCAAGGCAAACCAAGGCTTGTGGGGAAAGCTCCTACAACGGCAATGTACCCAAGGCGTCCATAGCACGCGACATCACTTGGCGGGAAGAGCCGGAGCGGCAGTCCTTGGGGGGGGACATGAGCAAGTCGAGACATCGAGAAGCCACCAAGACGATGTGAGTAATGGTGCAGAGGATCGAGGATTCCATGGCGGCAGGAGCCGAGGTGAGCGATTCATATGGGGAACAACAGCAAGCCGAGGCAACAAGTAGCAGCATCCAATGAGGCCCTACCCGGGATCGTTCACAGGGCGTCGCCAAGTTGATGGGGGGAGAATGTCACGGCCCAAATCTTTTGGTCCGAGACAGTTGCGCAAGGATCCGCCCAAGAGGTTCAAAGCGGATCATCGGACTTGCCAAGACCACCAGACTTGGCCCAACACTTGGAGAATGCTAGAGAGCCCGATCACACTTGCTCTTCGGAAATGGCAAGAGACAAGAAGCCAAACGAGGAATCTTGCCATATCGGGTGTGATCAACTAACAGAAGGAAAGAAACCTACTAATTGATGTAATTAGGTAGGATTTGATATTCTTTCCTAGATTAGAGATTCTTGTAAGGATTTGGGCTAATACTGGCCATCCATGTAAATCGATCCGGACCATTGATTGAGGGGGAGCTCAACTATAAATAGAGAGCCTCTCACTCTCATTTGTATCATCCAATTCCATTCATTCTCTCATTTGAGAAGAGTAATAATACTCTGAGGCATTTACTCTAGTTCTCCTCTTGTTCTTTCAATTGTCTTCGTTTCCAAAGCTCTTGAGCTAGTTGCCTCTCGAGTGGCCAAGAGTAGCCACCATAGTCTTAAAGCGCTCCGCATCCATCCCGGAGGGCTTGTAAGCGATTTGCCGAAAGGCGGGAGTACTGCAAGGTGGTTGAAGGCTTACTTAGGCGCGAGAATCGACCGATTAGCGTCAAGGGCGTCTAAGGCCGCACGGATCACTAGGGTTGAGCCCTAGCCCCGTGACAATTCCCTTAGCGTCATTTTGATGGTGGCCAAAAGCTCCGATGATGGCTCTATCATGAAGGTTTATCGCTTTGTCTCAACGGACTCGATGTCTTTTTTTGTTGTGTCAGTCAGTTCGGCTCCTAGGATTACCCATCTGAGTTCAAGACTACCAAATCCTTCCCGTTTGGTGGACCTTCCGTTAATCTTAATGCTCGACGCCACCCCTCCTCTATTGGTGTTCATCACCATCTACATGCTAAACTATTCGAGCTAGGGTTTTGGTTCCTCTTGAAACCTGTTATTTTTCCTGAGCCTTCGGATATCTTTACGATTCTAAGCCTTTTCTGCCTGTTGTGGACTCTGTCCTGTGTTGTATGTTGTTCTATGAATGAAATGATCCTTTTCTCCATAAAAGAAAGGGAACTAATGAGAAGGGCTTAAAGCAACGGATAAATGGGCACTCGTAATTCATACACACACAAAAACTTATACAAAAAATAATAATTATAAAAAATGTTTTGTTTGTTCAGATAAGGCCGATAATGATGGTAGAAAATGGATTTAAAAACATTCCTATTTTAACAAAATGTATTCATAAAATCAAATAGAATAAAAAGAATAGAAATTTAGGAGAGTATTTAAAGTAACACACAAAAGATGAGACCATAAAAAGCACGTTGAACCACTTTATCTATCGAATGACATAAAATAGGACTAGTTTATTTTTTTGGCTACATGCAACAATTAAACACAAAAGGACAAATATCATCACATGGACCCATTAAAACTATTTTTTCTTTTAGGAAGAGCAACAACCAGAGTTCTGGTTCACGGGCTGTCCTTTGAGCTGCACCGATGGAGGTCTTGAGGAGTTCACGCCTGGTTGGCTTGCCATCCTGCATACAATCAATAAATAAATATCAACCATTACAAAAATTAATAAATCAAGTTCTACAGCAGTATAAGTAAATCGTATCTTGTGTATATATATACACATTATAGTGCACTAACAGTAAAGTTCATTTTTTAATAAGTTTTCTAACTCCATCATCAACATACACGATAAATCATATATCTATATGTGTGTGTGTGTATCTGTCACTTCATCATAAAATATGGAAGACATCAGGTAGAGGTACCTATTCTTGATTGCACCAGCCATGGCCATGAAAGCCTCTTCTACATTAGTGGCATCCTTTGCGCTTGTTTCCAAGAAAGGAATCCCAATTTCATCTGCAAAAGCCTGTACAAAGGGGGAAAGTGAGTGAACAAAAAGCTTTGAACTTTTATCGACACCTAAAACTATATAATTAAATTTGCAACACGTTCTTATTTGCAATCCACTTACTTTAGCTGTCTCATATGACACAACTTTGTTTGCTGTTAGGTCACACTTATTCCCAACTAAAAGTTTGTTCACATTGTCACTGGCATAGCGGTCAATTTCATTTAACCATTGCTTGACATTGTTGAAACTCTCTTGGTCCGTCACGTCATAAACAACCTGCCAAGATTTCAAGCAGCAGAGTTTAATCCTGCATAAAGAAAATCGAGTGGCAGAAAACCAAGATAAAAAGATAGATATTGGCTTACTATGATTCCATGAGCACCACGGTAATAGCTACTAGTGATTGTCCTAAAGCGCTCTTGGCCTGCAGTGTCCCACTGCATATCCAAAGACGAGCATAAAAAGGCAATCAACAATAAACAATTATCAAAAGAAAAGATACGGCTTTGAGTAAATAAATAGTATCATATAGTCTAAAGGAAATGTAAGAAAAAGAAAAGGATTTAACTCCTAAACAAACAATTCGGTAGACTATAACTGGGAGAATGAATGCAACACAGTTAAAGCAGACCAAACTATGTGTACACCAGATCACGGTAAGCATTCCAAATCAATAACTTTGGAAAGTCAAAACTCAACAAAGTAACAAAAGAAAAATTAGTGACTTACAATTTGGAGTTTGATGGTTTTTCCATCCTGTTCCACGGTACGTATTTTCTGCATTTTGAAACACAGATCAGAATTCAGTTTCTACTAGTATGTTTCAAATAAGCAAACCAATAGTATAAAAAAGTATTAAGACGATACTCACAAAGTCAACACCAATGGTACTGATGTAACTGTCCAGATATGAATCATCCTGGTTTCCAAAAATTAAAGAAGAATGAGATTGGGAGGATTAATCTTGGTTGAAAAATGAAAAGATAACAAATCGTGAAGCTAAGATCTAAAAAGATAAAAATCAAATAGGGATCAAGAACTTACAGCAAACCTCAAAAGTAGACATGATTTGCCAACACCAGAATCTCCAATAAGCAAAAGCTTAAACAGATAATCACTGCCAATAAGACAAACTAACTAAATTCAGAATATAGAATATATATCAATTGAAAGCTCGTATAGCAATCAAGCTCCTTGTTATGACTTGCGACCATCAACAGTCGATCAAAACTCATTTGTTATTGATTTACTTCCATCTTTAAGCCTAAATTTCTTTTATGCATATTAAAATTCTCCAGAAACTGTTAACTAGCTTAAGAAATTACTTCCATAAAATCAAATATTTTAGCTACAATTATTATTCCATAGAAAATCAATAAACAGATCTGAAACAGAAATCAATCGGATCTGATTCACAAAGCAAATCAATAATCAAGATAACGAGAGAAAAGAATAATTTACAGAGTAAACAAGCAAATCCATAGAAAAATAAACTATAAAACTACTTTAATATGAATTCAAAAGGAAATTGAAAATTTAAATGTTTTTTCCTAAGATTCGGAAAAGAAAAAGGAAAAATAGGAACTTACTATTCGGGATTCATGATGGCGCCGAGTTAGAATAAACTGAAAACGCGAGGTGTCGGCGGAGATGACCGAGGTGACGAGTAATTGGTTGTTTGCGGTTACATCTACCGGTGGTTTGAGATCGTCGCTGGAGAGAAAGAAAAAGGGAGGGAGATTTTGTTACCGCGAGATGGAAGGAGAATTCGAAGAAGCAAAAGATACGTGTTCGTGTATTGTTGTCATAAATAAAAGAGCCAAAATTGTTGGAACTTTATTATATATTTGGGTAAATTACGTAAAGCATCACCAAACTTTATCTTTAAACTTATTTTGGTCACTAAAGTTTCAAAACATTCATTTTATTCATTAAAGTTTAAATAGTGAATGTTTTTGTTACTAAAATTTAGATACAAAATATTTGTGTCACTCTTAAACCCCAAACAATTATAGATAAGAGTTATTCGATCTCAAATTTTACCAGTCATTCCATCTCGGTCCTTTAAATCTGATTTGACTTTTATTTTATCGAAAAATGCTTCGAAGTTTACAATTGACTAAAAACCTTTTAGTTTTTCTCTCGTGATCTCCTTCCTCCACAGTTGGATGGAGTTCATTTCTTAATGTATTGTTTTTTTCGTGTCGATGAAACTTTTCATAATTCGGATCATGTAAAAATTTATTTGTTCGTCGATAAATGAACGTTGTCAAAAAATTAATAGAAGAGTCACAAACACGTATAATCTCTAAACTCCAATTAATAAATTAAACGTTTTAAAACTATAATGACCAAAATATATTTAAAAGTAAAGTTCAATAATAATTTACCTAATTTATTTTATATTTATCAATTTATTTTTTATTTATATTAAATTTAAAATGGGATGGAAATGGAGGTTGCGAATCAATCGTGTATTGTTAAATTACAATTTTGGGGTATTTTTTCTCAAATTTTCTGGGATTTTTTTCATTTTATAATTAAATTATTTAAAAGTTTAAGGATGTTGTAAATTTAATAATTATAAATGTAATTATTGATAATTTTAAATATAAAATTTGGTGATAATTAGAAAAATGAAAAGTTGTGGAGTAGTTAGTTTATGTCACAATTATTTTTGTATAATCATCGGAATCCAACTCATAGGTTGATTAATTTTGATCGAGTACTTCATATGCCTATTATAGAAATGGCACTTCCAACTCAATTACTCAATTCATGATGTCAAAACCCAAACCTCTGATATTACTTAAAGACTATAGTTTTTAATCTCTCTTTCTCAAGTTATGACCTTGCTTAAAGGATGACTAACTAATATTACTTTTAATTATGAGTAATTTTTGCAACAAAGCCAAAGAAAATCGAGCGCAACCAAAAAAAAGTTATATATTAAAAATGTACTTTGAAGTTTAAATTTAAAAATGTAACCATAAATGTTAAATTGTAAATTCTACAAACTAAATTCATAAATTATAAATATTAAAGCCATGTTTGGATAAATATCAAATTTAAGCCAAAAATTTATATTGATTTTTTTGGGATATTAATGAAAAAAATTCAATATTTGGATGTTAATTGAATTTAAAATTGATGAAATCAAATTTATAAATATTTTTAATATATCAATTTGAATCATTGTCAGTTTTAAAATAATTTATATTGACCATTTTCTTGAAATATTTATAAAAATTTTTAAATAATATACATTTTAACATTTTTATTTTTATTCTTTTATTTTTTTATTTTTGATATTTGTAAAGTAATCTTTTTAAGGTTTTTTTTTTCTTTTATTATTCTCACATTTATGTTATTTTGTATTTTTTTTTAATAATTGATTAATTTGTATTAAAAATAATTTTATAAATATTAAATTAATTTTTTTAGTTTTCAAAATATGTTTATTTGTTATATTAAAAATTATTTTTTAATCAAATTAATTAAACAATATCAAATATAATTAATATCTTTTAGTTTAAATTTTGCTTGTTTAAATAATTTAATTTCGTATATTATTTATTTTACCAAAAAAATTATGACAATTAGAATAATTTTACTATGTGGTGTGAGTTCAATCACCTATCTATTTTATACTTTTTATGTAAATTTGATTTATATTTTTAACAAATAGTTATAAAAATATTAAACTGAAAAATAATGGGTAAATACATAATTGGTCACTAAACTCAAGACAAAATATAAAATGGGGCGGGGATGATTTTAGTCTTACATAATGGGATTAAATGATTTTAGTTTTTTTATAAAAAAAGGGTCGAGTCGTTAGTCGTTAATGTCATTATAAAGATGAAAACATTTAACGAAATTTGAATATTATAACATGTAATCCTCCTATTCTCCATTCAATCAATTAACATCCCCATTTAAACATCCTCAATATTGATGAATAAATGTTTTATCATCTTGTCAATTTATGACCTTGATTAAAGGATGACTAACTGATATTACTTTTAATTATGAGTATTTTTTGCGACAAAGCTAAAGAAAACTGAGAGCGCAATAAAAAAGGTTATTTATTTTAATTAATTAGTACTTTGACGTTTAAATCTAAAAATATAACCATAAATATTAAATTTTAAATTATACAAACTACATTCACAAATTATAAATATTAACTTAAGTCTTCAAACCTTAAAATAATTATATAGTCTAAATACAACTCGTATATTGAATAATTTCCAGTAATTATATATCCATATACCTTACCTTTTTGTATTAAAGAAGTATATGGTATATCTTTATTGGAAGTAGAATCCAATTATTTTTTTTATCAGTGTGCTTTGTGCCTTTGTAGGCAATATTTTGTTGATTTTTTTATTAAAACCGTTTATTAATTAATGATGTAAAATTACATTTTTTTTTTCCTTTCTTTTGTAATTACTCGAGTTATATATTTATATTTTAAATATGAAAAAGGTGTTTTTAATAAAAATATTAAATTTAGTTAAATAAGTTGAATATTTAAAATTTATGAATTAAATGTTTATTTATCTAATATTTAAACTTATAAATAATATAAATTTTTTTTAGAGAAAAAAATATATTCCAATTATTGTTCTTTAATAAACCGAAGCAGCAAAATTTAATAAATTGTATTTTTAATCAAACATTTATTTTTTCAAATTCCCATATTGTAGTCAAACCCAGGTCGCTGGATTCGAATTTCAGAGTGCTAACCACTACACCATGGAACCTTGAATGGATACAAAAACTAATATTTCTGGCCCTTGCGATTCAAAAACCACAGCTCGCCTCCAATCCCTCCCCACCCATTAATTATATATTTATATTTCAAAGATGAAAACATCTTTAATGTTGCTCTATTTTTTGCGATTCCGCAATTATATATGAATTAAAGTTTATCCATACAATTAATATTAACCAAAATGGGTTTTATAGAAGAAACAATCATTCCAATGAAAATGCATTTTCTTGTTTCATTTGTTTTGTTGATTTCCGTTGCATGAAATGAAAGCAAACCTTTTAATTTGTTTATTGGTTCAACTGATTTGGTCTGATGTTATAGAGCAGAAATTTATTAATTCGGGTTTAGTTTGCTTGTTCAAGGAGAAAAAGAAAGAGCAAAGAAATCGCTGGATTCAAAGTCCAGAGTTGTCACTACACAATTGGTCTTACTGATTTTAAATAGAAATATTTTTAATTTTTACATTTTAAAAACCATAACTCGCCTCCCCCCCCCATTAATTGGTTAATTTTAGTGCTGTAAATGTTTCATTGTTGTATTCCAAGGCGAGGATATTGCCTTGAGCAGCTTCCAAAACTTCAATTCTACCAACCGATCATTATTCTGTGTTCAGGTAAATTAACACCGACGTTAATAGTTCTTGAGTTCGATAATTGCTTAATTGGCTCAACTAATATGATTTGATTTCATTGATGATAAGTTTTTTAATTCGGGTTTAATTTGTTTGTTTAGGAGGAAACAATGTTTAACAGGTGAAAGACACTTTTCATCCGTCAATTGTATAAATAAAATACGTCATTTGGGATAAAGCAAAAGCATATTTAAACATGAGTAATAATCAATTGCTTAGCAATAAGCTACCGAGAGGTTACTATTACAATTACGTGTGTTTCATTGGTGTCAACAACGTTGTCCACAAGAAGTCAAGAACAATAAACGAAAGATACCATTATTCCACCTGCCGGGTCTCAAGAGTACCACCGATCCTGCCCGAACGTTACTCCGGTGTGATTCTCAGATATATTTCATGTATACGGTAAAACATCAAGCAATATGCAAACATCTGAAATAACACAAATACATGCCTTGCTCAAATAGAACGGTAACCAGAACAAAAACGTGCAGACCACGAGCTTTGTAAAGAAGAGGCATAATGCAAATGTAATCACTCCCGGAATCTAACAAGCTTCGCAAAGTCCGATGCCTTCCCTACTGCCTGACTCTTGTTTGGGATCAGAACCTTTTTTCTCCCTTTGAACCCAAGCCTCATTTATCTCGATGCTCAGAATCCGGCTTCATAGATGAAGCAATCGAGCCTCCTCATTGTCTTGCCTTTTTACGATCCAATTCCCCGTCACAGGCGCAACCGAAACCAACCGGTGGCGTGGCGTTAAACAACCTGACAACCATTTGCATAGCAAGGTGAAATGAGAAGACATGAACATTCCATAAATGCATGTATTAGTACAGAGGCCACTCCGGAACATCCCAGCAGTCAAAAACAATCTAAGGTCCAAACCATCACCTAACTGTCCTGAAACATACGCCCGCAAAGAGTAACAAGCCAGAAAAGCAACTTGTGCTGTGAACTCATTACAGTTACAGAGGCCATCTACACATTTTAAAATTAATGTGTTAGGAGTTTCAAATTTTATCCGAATTCTCTCGTATTTATATAAACCCTTCCATCTTTTATTTTTAAAGTATAATAATATTTAATTTAATATAGGGTAAACTACACCAAATACCATTGAACTTTAATTTTTTCTCCATTCACAACTTAAGATTTAAACCTTTGATATGGTGTCTCATCCCACTATATCAACTAGTTGTCGGTAATAGTCATTTTAAATTTAGCTCATACTTATTTGTATTTTTAAATTATAGCATTAGTTTTTAATTTAGTATAAAGTTAAGTGCTAAAATGATATCGATTTTTAATTCAATAATATAATCGATACTAAACTTAAATTCAATGATAATTGATGTAGTTTATCCTCTAATATTCAATGCTTATATATATATATATATATTTTAAAATTTCAAACACATATAACTCGATATATTTTTATTATTAGATTATATATTTTGATACATAAGTTGTCTAATTTTTTTAAAATAGTATTGATTTTTAGTTCAATGATATAATATAGACTAAACTTAAAGTTTAATAATATTTGGTGTATTTTTGTTATTAGTTTATATATTACGAGTTATATTTTAAGACACAAATTGTATAAAAAAGTTACATATACCTTCGTGTTTAAACTATAGAAGCTAAACCTTAAATTCATAACTTTAAAACCCTAAATCATAAATTGTAAACTTTAAATTATAACCATAAATTATAAAATCTAAACTAAATCTAAAATTAATGAACTTAATTCGTATAACAAAGTGTTTTTCATATATTAGATTTAATTTTGATAAAAGGAAATAAAAATTGATAAAATACGTTTTTTTTAAAAAAAATATGAATTAGTTTTTAGTAAAAAGTACGATAAAAGAAGATTTTTAATGAGGAAAAAAAAAGTAAATTACTAAATCCCCATCACAAGTTCAAGTTATCAGGCGAGAGAACTGGCGGGAAAACTCGCACGTGTTAAATCTTAAAATCCCCATCTATTGCCCGATTCCCGCCTATCTCAGTATCGTCTTCCAAAAATTGCCAGTAAAATCTATCCATTTTCAAACCCTAACATTTCTCTCTCCCTCCCTTGCTCCCCTGCTTATCTCTCTACATCCATAATCGTCATGAAAAGTAACTCGGATCAACTCACCGAGTTATTAAGCCTCTCAGCCACCGAGTCTCAAAAGGCCTGGCATCTTTTCTCTCTTCTCGTCTTCACCGGCAAGCCCACTCCTCTCCCGGACCTCGCTTCCCAGTGCACTCTCTTTGCGGCAAGCCCCGCTATCATATCCTCGCTTTGTTCCATCCCAAACTCTCCCATTACTCTCTCGAACGACAAGCATCTCGTTGCTATATCTTCAATTGGAATTTCTTTTTTTGCCGCTTACTTATCTCGAAATTTCACTGTCGTCAATGCTTTCACTTCGCTGCCGATCCGATTCGGTAGTTTCCCGTATATAAGGATTCATAAGAGGAATCGTGACGGTAAGTTCCAATAAAGAGTCGTTTATATATATTTTTCACTCTCGTGTAATTTCGTGTTTTATGTTTCCTTGGTTGACCTTTGCGTTATTTTTCAGCTGCAAATTTTGCCGAGGATGAGGAGGAAAGGGAGTTGGTTCCTTCGGTTAAGAGAATTCGAAATTATTGTACGAAGGTATTTTTTGAGATTATTTTGCACGATAGATTTGTCGACCAACTCCATGGAATTGCATTATTGTGTACTTTTTAGATCGATCTGACTGTATTTTTAGTTTATGATGATAACTGTAGATCTTCGATTTGGAAATTGAAAATAGGGGTTAGCCCAGACGAGTCGAGTTACAAAGTTTCGAGTTATTCGAGTTGATGCGTCATATTTTACAACTTGAAATTAACTTGAAATTTTTTCGATTCGGATCGAGTTTATGAAATTCGAGTTCGAGTCGAGTTTTCGAGTTCCTATATAAATTTAATTGTAATTATTTATCATGGTATAGTACGGTTTGATTCTAATTTAAATGACTTTCTCTAATCATATAAGATATGCATATATATATTTCTTGATATTTTTTTTCACATGTATAAGTAAGATTTGTAATGCTATTTAATACAAAATTTCATCTAAACTCCTAAAATATATTTATAATATTATTTTTAAATAAGGAAGTTTTGGGATAAAGTATTGATGGGAGTATAAATGAGTTAATGAATTGATGTGAAGAAAAAAATTACAAAAAAAAATTCAGTTAAAGGACTAAATTTCAAAAAGAATATATTTGTTAAAAATATGAATTGAAGTTATATAGATATTATATAGTGTTAGTGAATCATGTGGTTTAATTTTGGTCAAAAATAGACTTAAAACGAAAGAAGAATTGAAGAAATGGGAAATCATTCAAAGTTGAGGGCCTAAATTGCAAAAGTAAGAAATTTAATTTAAAAAATATGAATTGAAGCTAAATAGGTATTCTATAGTAGTTTAGGAACATGCGGTTCAAATTTGGTCAAAAATTGACTTAAAACGAAGGAAAGATCTAAGAAATAAGAAAATCATACAAAGTTAAGGGATTGAATTGAAAAAATATGAAATTTATTTTCAAAAATATAAATTGAAGGTAAATAAGTATTCTAAGTTAGTTTAGGAATATGTGGTTCAAAATTGTCAAAAATAGACTTAAAATGAAGGAGGAATTGAAGAAAAATGAAATTAGGAACTAAATCGCAAAACTGTAAAATTTAGTTTTTCGATTTTTCGAGTTGGGCAAATTTCAACTCGACTCGAACTCGAAATTTTTTTGAGTTACTTGAGTTGACTCGAATAAATTGAACAACTAGAATATCTCTACTCTAACTCAATTGAAAAAAAATTAAATTTTTAAGTCGAGTTTTTCTCACTCCTATTTGGAAATGCTATCAAACAAATCTGCTTTTAGTGATAACTGTTCATTTTAGAGTTATAGTCTCCAAAAATTAATTGATCAAAATAATAATTTCAGGTGAGTTATCATTTAACTGATGATATCAGCCGAATGAGTAGTCCTTTGGTCTCGGTAAAAAACACTGAGTTGAACTCCTGTTTGTTAGCTGAATCTAGTGCTGGACAATTAAGCTGTAAAGTGGAGGGCATTGAAAATGTAGAAAGCAAGGTGAACGTGCAAGACTATATTCTTGGAAATGCCAGTAAAGAATTGGTTGCTAGTGAGCCCATTGTAGAACCAGTTCATGAGATAGAAATTGAGGCTGTTAAACTCAATGGTATAAACTCTCCGGAGTTTGCTGAGAAGAGCAATATGTCAGTGGCGTCCGGAGGAAAATTTTATATGGATTTTACCGCAAATTTTAGAATTGCAGATGATGAAGTGGCTTTGGAGGACAGTAAGAAAGAGGAGAAACTTGACTTGGCAAGTAGAGGACAAAGACTGGAAGATCTTTCTCCTTCATTTAACATCAATCTTTCCAATATACCACCTGAAATAGATTTTAATAAGATGCCATCCCTAGGTGAATGGGAGATTATACCAGAAGTGGCGAGTGTTATGCATTCTGTTACAGAAGAGCAGTTGACAGAACCTTTTGCAAAAGCAAAGACTAATCAGAGGCATGTGGTGCCTCCAGTATTGCAGACCCTCAACAAGTCTTTAGGGGATACCAATGTTGTCAGTACTTACAAAAGGAGGAGGCATGGTGTAAAAGAAAATTTATCATCTCGTACTTTGCAGAAATCAATTCAGAACCAAAAGGATATATGTGTTAAAGAAAGAAGGGGAAGCTCTATATCTATTTCTTTTCAGGTAAGCCCACCTCTCCATTTTTAGCTTTCTGTCTCATATATGATGTTCTATTATTTTCATTTTTGCAAGTGGTGTCTATTCAATGTGCCTGAGTTGGCTGCTGTGCATTATTATAATTATAACTTAAATATCGATCTATGCTTGCTTTAGGACCAGGCAAAGCCAAAAGTATTGCCCGACTTTGAATCTTATATTGTAGAAGAGGAAGAAGGTTCAGGTACCATAGCTTCAATTTTTTTCTTGCTTGCATATCACACCTCAGTTGTTCTGCATATAACTAAGATGATTTTTAATTGGCTAAGGTGAAACTTTAATTGGCAGGTGGTTATGGCACTGTGTACAAAGCTCGAAGGAAGAATGACGGAGCTTTAGTTGCCCTTAAATGTAAGAGGCAAATTCATATAACATGTGGTTGCATTGCTCTGCTGCAATGAGGACTCATATTGTAGTAAATGTATGGGTCATTCCCTTGATGTTATATTACTTATTGATCTCATTGCAGGTCCTCATGTCAATGCTCATAAGAACTATGTTAACAATGAGATGAAAATGCTGGAGCGTTTTGGGTAAACATTTTATCAAATGTTTGTTTCACTTTAATCAAAACCTTGTTTATAAAAGCAAACCAGTTTTATTAAGCTCTTCTTCCCCCTCCCCCAATCTTCTGTATTTTCTTTGTCAATATCAGGGGTAGAAACTTTATAATAGGATATGAAGGATGCGTTAGGAGTGAGAATTCTGATTGCTTTGTTCTGCAGTATGTTGAGCATGATAGACCTGAGGTAATCAATAGACTTTTGGAAGCCATAATTTGTTTGTTCTTCTGCTTGATGGTGAGTTTGTTTCATTGAGCAGGTGTTGAAAAAAGAAATCGATGTTTTTCAGTTGAAGTGGTATGCTTTTTGTTTGTTCAAAGCTCTTGCAAATCTTCATAAACAGGTATACAGTTTTCTAGATGTGATGCATCTATCGACAAAATTACATGTTCTTAATGACTTTAATGCATCTGCAGGGAATAGTTCATAGAGATGTTAAACCAGGAAACTTTCTTTTTTCTCGTAAGACCAACAAAGGTTATCTTATTGATTTCAATCTTGCCATGGTAAGTATTAGCTATGTGCCAACCTTACATTATTCTGTGATTGGCCGTTAACAATATTTTTTCCTCCAATATTTTTGTGCTCCAATTTGAGGACAATTAGTTTTGTTTTGACAGGAAATGCATCAAAAGTACAGGAGTACGGGTTAGTTCCTTTTTCTGGAGCTTGAAATTAAGAATCCTAGAAGAGAAACATCTACATATTTTTGTTTTCTTGTCTGTCCTCTATATCCATAAGAATTGAAATAAGAGAGATTTATAAGCTGGCTGTTAACTACTTGCTGCACCCTCCTTATCATCTGAATAACTGATCTACAATGTTCAAATATTGAGTTTGTTGTTTGTTCCATTCCAATCAAATGGTCTTGCTTTCCATTGTGTCTTATTTTGCCTTCAAAGTTTGATCTAACTACTACAGTACCCCCTGACTATCAATTTACGATTGATGTGGCACTCTTATGTATTTCACAGACAAATCAAAGTTGGGATATGATGTCAGTTATCATCGTAATATCGTTCCTCCCAAAGCCATTCATCCAACAGATGGCAGCAAGTTTTTAAATATCAAATCAAGGGAGGGAATCAATATAGAGGCAACAAAAGGATCCAGATTAACTTTAGAGCCTAAGAACACGAGGAAGACAACAGTTCAAAGGAAGGCTCCTCTTAACGACTTGAGTAGTTGGAATAAAATAAATAGTCAGGGAGCAGACGGTTCAGGCATTACATCAGCAAAGGATGCAAGTGCAAGGACTCATTCAGCAGAAAGACTCAGAGAACCTTTGCCATGCCAAGGTAGGAAAGAGCTCATCAGTCTGGCACAGGAAGCAATGCAGAACCTGGAGTGTCACATGTTCCTGCTCCCATGAGAAAGCGAGTTGCTGCTTCTCCAGCAAAAATGGATAGACAGGTTCTTCATCCTACTCCAATGCCTTTGAGTTCAACTAGCTTGGCACTATCCGGAGTTGGCTTATCGAAGAACAAAGGTAAGTATTTTTCTGGTAGTGTGAAATTTTGGGTTGAGAGAGTAATTTTCCTTAGTAAACTCATCAAATTGTATTCACTTTCAGGGGATGGGAAGCATAAGAAAGAAGGTCCTTGTGCTGGAACCAAAGGCTTCCGAGCTCCAGAGGTTACAAACAATAAACTTTAATTTATGTTTTGATTTTTAATAATAAAAGAAAAAAAACCTTAATAGGTAGAGAATTTGGAGTTTTCTGCTGGTGCTCTTATGTTTTGTGGTAACCAGGAAGATGTGGCCAGCTGAAACATTGCATTTTCAGATTCCGATTAATGCTCCCTCCTTTGTAATTGCTATTGTAATTCCAATTGAATGCCTCAAGTTGAGTGGTTTGTGCAGGTCTTACTCAGATCTCAACATCAAGGTCCAAAGATTGATGTCTGGTCTGCTGGGGTCACTCTACTCTACCTAATTATAGGGAAATCTCCCTTTATCGGTGATCCTGAACAGTAAGCTTTCTTTAACTGAAGCTGCTCAATCCAGTTTCTGTTTGATTGCTTATGTTGCCAACATCTTTGTCACTTTCAGGAACATAAAGGATATTGCAAAATGAGAGGCAGTGAGGATCTTTGGGAAGTTGCCAAGTTACATAACCGCGAATCCTCATTTCCCGAGGTATAAATACAAGTATAATGCATGATCTGCAACATTAATCTATTCAGAAGTAAATTGTGATGCCTTATTCAAGATTCCAATTTTGATGTAGGAGCTCTATGGCAGGCAGTCTTTAACATCTGTGAATCTAAGGGAGTGGTGCCAAATGAATACGAAGAGACGGGACTTCCTTTTCAGAGATACCGAGTTCGCTTTACAATCTTGTGGACAAGTGCTTAACAGTAAACCCGAGATTAAGGATTACAGCAGAGGATGCTCTTAGGCATGAATTCTTGGGTTCAGTACAAGAAAACCTGAGAAAGCAAAGGACGTTCAAGCAAGTGAATCATCTTTGACTCAGTAACTCCATCTTTGAAGGTTTTACAAAAGGTTCAGAACCTTTTCTGCAGTTCTTAAATGCTGTAAATGAATGGAATTTTTCCCTTAGATGTATAAGTTGTGTAAATGAATGCATTATCAGAAGAAATAGAAAAAAAATGCAAATCTAATAGTTGCCATAAGATTTTAACATTTTAGACTAGTTTTAAAAATATAATCATTAATTAAGTTATTGACTTTAATTTGTAATTTCAAAATTAATATTTTTATTTTTATGTGATATATATTGTCACGGCCCGCTCATTTCGGTCCGAGACAGATGCGTAACAAGCAACCCAAGAGGTTCTAGGCTTGCCAAGAAGACCACCAGACTTGGTCCGATCGTTGGAGACTGAAAGAAAGCCCAAATGCATTGAGCCCGGTAAATTAATAGATGGCATTTTACCGGGGAATATTCCAAGGGATAAGAATATCTCTCAATGTAAACACAAACTTAAGGAAAGAATATCATAGTGATAGAGTTTCCTTAATTAGTGTAGATTTGGTAGGTGGCTTTCAATCTGGGCCGTTAGTGTGATTCGATCTCGTCCGTTCATTGTAAGGGGATTCAACTATAAATAGGGCTCCCCACCTCACTTGTATCATCTATCATTTGAGTAATACACTTGACATTTACTCTAAAAACAACACTGTAGTGTTCTTGGCGTTCTTGAGCGTTCTTTCTCTTGTTCTTGTTGCCTTTCTCATTTGTTCGGTTCCTTTTGGAGCGATCTTGTGTTTGTGAGTATTGGAAGTATTCGATCTTCCGGAGAAGGATTTCAGAGCTTACTTAGTCGTTTGTCTAAGAACATCGACTAAGGCCGCACGTTGGGTTGATTCGAAGTCTAGCCCCGTGACGGTTGGTATCGAGCGAGTGTTCGGCGCAAACACCGATTGGAGATGGCAAAGAAAGGAGGGAATGTTGCAGCACAAAAGGGTGTTGAGGCCCCGATCGACGATGGAAAAGCGAGGCGGTCCGAGCAACACCGCGTGCCTCTGTTTGGAAGAAAGGTTGGGAAAGCTCGAAGGATCCATGAAGGATGCCCGAGAGGAGATTGACGTTGTCAGAGTACGTCTTGACGAGCTGGACTCTTCGGGAGAGGAGCTCGAAAGCAACGTGCAGGATCTGAAGAACAACGTTCGAGACCTTGACCATTGTGCCGATAGTGCGGAAAGACGGAGTGATGCACTCGAAGCCGAGTTAAAGGCTTTGAAGGCGGAGATGATGGAGGAGATCAAGGAGCTCAAGGGAGAGCTTCAAGTTTACAAGGCTGTCGTGACTGATATGTTGAACACGGCAACAATCAAACCAAAGTTGGACGTGCCAAAGCCGAAGGAGTTTAGCGGAGCTAGATCGGCCCAGGACGTGGAGAACTTTGTGTGGAGCATGGAACAATACTTTCGTGCTACATGCATCAAGGATGATGCGGACAAGGTAAACATTGCTTACATTTACTTAAGCGACGTTGCACTTTTATGGTGGCGGCAGATGCTCGAGGAGAAGAGCAAGGATATTCCCATCGGGACTTGGGAAGAGTTTGGGCTGAGTTCAAGGGCAGTTCTACCCAAAGAACGCCCAACAGGAGGCTCGGGAGAAGCCGCACGAACTCAAGCATGAAGGTTCCATCCTAGAGTATGTCAGACGGTTCACTGAACTCAAACTCCAAATCACGGACATCGCTGAAGCTGAAAGCCTCTTTATCTTCAAGAATGGGCTTAAGCGATGGGCCAGAATGGAGCTGAAGAGGATGGGAGTCGAGGAACTCTCCAAGGATATGGCCGCAGCTGAATCCATAGCCGAGTTCGAGATAGTGGAGACTCTCAAGCCCCGAGGCAAGGGCTATGGTGGGGGAGTCAAAGATGGGGAAGGTCTTGTGTGCTGTGTCTGCGGAGGAAAGCACATGATGAAAGATTGCCCCAAGAATGATCGCCTTAATGCTGTCAAAGGCGATGAGTCTGAGGAGTCGGACGAGGAAGTGACGAGACTTGGTGCGATTGCGAGTGTTAAAGCGATCAAGCCGAGGGTAGAGAAGCAACTAAAGTGCTACCAATGTAAGGGGCCACACAAGTTGCGAGCATGCCCACATGGAGTCAAGCCATCCAAGGGGGTGGACGAGCCCGAACAGAGCGAGGCTGCGAGACTTGGCTCGATGATACTGAGTTCTGCTAAGGCGAGAGTACGCAAGCAGAAAGGGTTGATGTTTGTCGACATCAACATTGCGGGACGATCGAGGAGTGCTCTAGTGGACACCGGAGCAACCGATCTATTCATGTCCAAGAAGGCTGCCGACAAACTTGGTCTTAGAGTTGTGGGTTCAACTGGAAAGATCAAGACTGTGAATGCTAAGGAAGTTCCAATTGTTGGGACGGCACGGAAGGTGGAGCTGCAGATTGGTGAATGGAAGGGCAAGGAAGACATCAAGGTAATCAATTTAGATGACTTTGATTTTGTTTTGGGACTAAGCTTCCTTGACCGTATAGATGCTCTTATCGTTCCTTGTGCCGACGTCGTCTCGTGTTTTGGATCGCAAACAACGTTGCGTTGTGCCCTCGCATCGAGACAAGGGTAAAGGAACCAAGATCTTGACCGCAATTCAGCTTGCCGAGGATGCTCCAAGCCAAGGAGACATCGCTTTGGGGGCTACTTGTTGGAGGGACTACTTTAGTGGGGCAAGAGTTGCCCGAGAGTCGGCTAGCGACATGAGGCCCGTGGAAAAAGCACCTTTGGGCAAGGTGGAAGAAGCATTGAACTTCAAGTGTGAAGAAGGATCAATGCGGGAAAAGTTGCCAATGGGCAACGAGGCACCAAACTTCAAGAGGGAAGGGTTGATGCCGGTTAGAGTGAATGCCACGAAGGAGGCGCATCTCAAACTTCATCGAGATGTGCACAATGATGCAGAGCGAGAAGTTACACGGCGGAAGGAACCAAGGCGAGCAGTCTGTATGGGAAGACAACCCAGTCCGAGTCAAGCGCTCCTTATGGGGGGAGCCGTTCTTATGGGGGAACATCGTTGCCCGATTCTGAGTTGGGAGCAAGCCAAGGTACCATGGAAGATCCAAGATCAACCAAGAGAAGTATTTACTGAGACAGCGATGAGGGCATCGTCGGATTTGGTGGGGGAGAATGTCACGGCCCGCTCATTTCGGTCCGAGACAGATGCGCAACAAGCAACCCAAGAGGTTCTAGGCTTGCCAAGAAGACCACCAGACTTGGTCCGATCGTTGGAGACTGAAAGAAAGCCCAAATGCATTGAGCCCGGTAAATTAATAGATGGCATCTTACCGGGGAATATTCCAAGGGATAAGAATATCTCTCAATGTAAACACAAACTTAAGGAAAGAATATCATAGTGATATAGTTTCCTTAATTAGTGTAGATTTGGTAGGTGGCTTTCAATCTGGGCCGTTAGTGTGATTCGATCTCGTCCGTTCATTGTAAGGAGATTCAACTATAAATAGAGGCCTCCCCACCTCACTTGTATCATCCATCATTTGAGTAATACACTTGACATTTACTCTAAAAACACTCTGTAGTGTTCTTCGCGTTCTTGAGCGTTCTTTCTCTTGTTCTTGTTGCCTTTCTCATTTGTTTGGTTCCTTTTGGAACGATCTTGTGTTTGTGAGTATTGGAAGTATTCGATCTTCCGGAGAAGGATTTCAGGCTTACTTAGTCGTTTGTCTAAGAACATCGACTAAGGCCGCACGTTGGGTTGGTTCAGAAGTCTAGCCCCGTGACAATATATATATGAAAATATTTTAAAAATAAGATTGGTGCAAAACATCGCAATATCCTTTGTATTTCCGGGAAGTGCCATTGATAATGTTGGCAATGGAAGTACTGAGATGAAGTGGCAATATTCTATTGGTTCACGTGGCAATATTCTATTCGTTCGTAGCAAAACCAACGAAGATTGCTGCTCTATTCAACCTAGAAAGGCCTCGTATTTTCAAAGCAATTTCCTTTTTCAGTTTCCTCAATTGCCCCTCAAGTTATAGGAAAAATGAAGGGCTTTTTAGTAACTTGACTACCTATACTCACCCCCTATAAATACCATGATTTAGACGATCTAAGCGGTATTTTGTCTGATTTTCCCTGTGAATTTTCTAGTGGTTTCTTTCACGTTCTCCTTGATTTTCCTTTGCGATTTCCTCCCACTTTATTTCTCGATCAAACGATGGATGCATTCTCGTCCTTCTTCGATTCTCAATCAAGAGGCAACCGTAGTTACGATACTCTGAAGAATTTCCGTCAGATCTCTCCCGTCGTTCAAACTCATCTTCGCTCAAACTAAGCTTCTGTTGAGGCTAAGTTACTTAATTTCTCAAATTATGATGTGAGTTGCTACCTATGATTGGGGCAAGCTGGATTACTTCTTTCTTGAGTTCTAAAACTGATAACTAATTTTATCATTTATTTTTATACAATTTTTTTAATCAAAAATTTGTTTCTTGATTACCCGAGCTTAGCGTTTCTAACTTGCAGGTTTACTTGATCCTATGTTGTGCACTGATTGCCTCTGCTGTTGGAGCTTATCTCCACATTATTTGGAACATTGGGGGTTACTTCACCACATTTGCATGCTTGGGAACCATTTATTGGCTCCTCTCCACCCCTCCTTATGAACAAGTAATAAGCTTTCTTCATTTGCATGCTTTGAAGTACTCAGAATTCTGCAGCAAAAGAGGGTTTCTATTCTGATGGCATCGGCAGCGTTCGAAGGGTTTCTCTTGTAACAGCTAAATGTACTATTATATGATCGGGTGAAAATACTTAGATTTTGATCAAGTTAGAATCATGGTCATTGTAATACTAAGCTTACACGATGACAATGCCGATTCATGTTCAAATCCCCCGACTTGTTTAAAGGCTAGGGACTTTTCCATGCTGGTCGATCACTTATATATGCCTAATTTTTGTGTACCTTTTACCATTATGACAGTGTTTTGGTAGCTGCATTTGGCCTTTGCATGTTTTTCAGGGGCTGCTATGTTAGCAAGGCGCCGAGAGTACCTTTACCTTGGTGGCTTGCTTTCATCTGGTGTGTCCATGCTTCTATGGTTGCATTTTGCTTCCACCATCTTTGGTGGTTCCACAGCACTCTTTATGTTCGAGGCAAGTGAAGATATTAGCCAGAAACTTTCTGTGTTGTTTTAGTGTTTTTAAAGCTGCCATTGACATTCTTCTTTTGCCTTTGGTTGTTCTCACAGATCTACTTAGGGCTCTTGGTTTTTGTGGGATACATGGTAGTCGACACGCAGGAGATAATTTAGAAGGCACACTTAGGTGACACGGACTATGTGAAGCATGCTCTGACCCTTTTCACTGACTTCGTTGCCATTTTTGTCCGCATTTTGGTAATTAGGGTGAGTCAAGGTAAGAATACATTCTTTTAATTTCTTCAATGGCTGACTTAAGTTTAATTTAACTTGTCATTGCGGTATACACGAACCAACACCAAACATTCTCGTGTTTTAGTTGAAAAATTCGGTGGAGAAGACCGAGAAAAAGAAGAAGAGGAGAGACTAAGGTGAGAATGTCTACTCATCTAATGTGAGGTTAGTTGTGGATAGAAGTTTGTTTCTTCTTCCATATTGATTTTGTTTTCTGTATATACGAGGCGGCAAGTTTTCCTATGTCTTGGAAATGATGGTAGTCTGTTCTAGTAATAAACTCAACAGCCAGAGCGGTGTGCATTGGTTTGGACATGAATAAGGTTGGAATTTTTTTAATTTTTTTTCTAACCTTTGAACTGTAAACTTGGAAGGCATGAGTAAGGCTGGAAATGGTTTATGTTGTCGGCTTCTTTCATCCTGTTATGTTGCTCAAGAATTAAGATAGCATGCGAGGTTAGAGAATCATGCCTATCAAAACCATGGGTAGATTTAGGAATTTAAGTTTGGTGGTTCATCTATTTATCTTATTTGATTCGATTACTTTATTTAATATTCTGAATCTCTCTAAACAATCAATGTAATTACAACAGACTAAATAAACATCGAAAAGTTTATTTTGTTAGAGAAATCTCCCTACTTGGAAATTGAATTTAAAATGTTATAGCAATTCCTAATTGATAAAAGTAACAAGAAAGTTGAATTAATAAAAAGGATGAGTACAAAAATTCGGGACAAGTCATCTTTTCTCTTCAAATAGAGCATTTAAGTTAAGTGTGATACTGTGAAAGTTCTTTCGAGTATCGTGAAAGTTCTTTTGAGTTTCAAAGACAGAGGTTATTAAAAGTTCAAATATTTGAGGTCAAATATTTGAGGATTGATCTAAATGTATTTTATGTAGTAATAATTTTTTTTTAAAGTATGAAGGGTGATTTAAATGTTATCTTATTTCATAATTGAGTGAGTGACCCAAGTGTGATATTATTCATGTTTGAGTGACTCAAATGTAATTTTTAAAAATTAAATGACTTAAATGTAATTTTATCCATAATTAATCACTTTCCTTTTAGTTTATCTAAAAAATTAATGGCGGGTCTCGTATTTTTATATATAAAGAAAATATTTAAATTTTACCCTCAAGTTTTTTTTTTGGATAAATGAACTTTTATTCATAAGAAACCACAAAAAAATACAACCCTCTTAGTTTACCACCCCTCTACTTACCATATTTTGGCCTCTACAAATGAATCCCCCAATTATTCAGTAAACCTAAAGAACCAGAATCAAATTTTGTGCAACCATTCAAACGTACACTAACATCATATCTGATTTTCCCAAACAGAACCGTAGCTGATCGAGAGGGTTTGCCATGCACTCTTCTATTTTTTTCCTGCCAAATATAGTAGTGAAGCAGTTCCAAGCTAAACGCACAATAACAGCAAGCAACGTCTTACCTCGCCTCTGCCTCTGCCTCTGCCTCTGCACCCAATTCATCAACACTGCCTAACAATCACAACTAGCAGTTAAATTGCAAGCCTGTAACACCAAATGCCAAATCCGCATAGAATACACGCACTCGGCAAACGGATGATCCTTAGGTTCACACTTCTCGCCACACAAAACACACAAAAGGTCAACCTGACAACCCAAGACATCATACGATTCTTATTCTTTGTTGGCAACCTATCCTGAATTACCAACCAGGAGACAAAAGAGAAACGAGGCACAACTGGTCCTCTCCACACTAATTTCGCCCAATCCACTTTCTCACTATGATGCCTAAGTTTGTCATAAATAAACCGAGCTTGAAACTTCCCCCTAATATCCCCAACCTGCTGCAATAAGCCCCTCAGCTTCAAAATTTCTCCACGCCCAACTATAAGAGCTTTTCACAATCATCTCTCAAAAGGACTGTCCCTTGAGCATGTAGGACTCAATCCAAGCCACCCAAAGTGATCCGGACTGAATAAATAAAAACCAGATGCATTTTAGCATACAAGCTTGATTCTAAACTTCAATATTTTTAAAACCAAGTCCTCCCTCACTCTTAGGATGGCATATTCGATCCAGCTCGCTCTTGCACCCTGGCCAGATCCAAACATCAGGAAAGATGTACAAATAGATGTAATATGCTGAATCACCTTTGAAGGCAAAGTACAAATCCTACACCAGAAATTTTGGAGACTGAAAATCACAAACTGGATAAGTTGCATTCTCCCAGCAAAGGAGTTTAATATAATCTTAAATTTTTAAATTTGTAATATAATTTCATATACAAAATATATAAAAACTATTAAAACTCAACCGCTGGGAATGGTGGAAATTTACTATAATCTGTAATCTAATATTAAATCAAAGTTAACAACATTTTGTATATATTTTTAAATTTGTATAATTTTTAAAATTTTAAAAAATATATAAAATGTTGTTAACTTTAATTTAATTATTAGATTTATTTATCTTAGATATTTTTATACATTATAAGTGTGTCATGTTCGAATCTCGTTAATCCACATTTATTTACTTTCCATTGCATAAAGAACCAACTATGACTTATATAAATTATTTGCATTTTATAACACAAAAGTGGCTTTGGCCCAATGGCTTAGCCACACTTCTCTTCCTACTTTTCAAGATGCATAGATTTAATTCCCACCACTCAAAGCTAGCTTGTTGTGTGACGCATGTCAACACCTAATTAAATAATTAATTTAAAATGTGTAAATAACATGGACCAAATATAGATAATTATATCTTTTTTAACTGGCCACGTCACCCTACCGTTAACTTCTAACGGTTGAAAGTCACATTAAGATCATTTAAATAGTTTGATAGTTTAATTGCTTAGAAAAAAATAATGTGATTAAATTGCTACTTTATTAAAAATAAGGTGATCATTAAAGTAGTTTACCCTTAAATTTATAACTAATACAAAAAATTTAAAATCAAATCGATTTAAATTAAAAATAATTTAAAATATCTAATAAATCCGATCAAACCGAATTCTTAAAACACATTTGTTTCCTTTTTTAAATAGAAAATTCCCTGTAGAAAGTCCGGTCGTTTCTGGCGTTTCGCTGCTTTTCTAGTTTTCTTATTTGGACAAACGAAAACAAAAACTGCAAATTTATTATTAAAAAGAGAGAGATAGCAGCGTAAAAATGGCTTTTTCATCTTCTGATCAGATCAAACCAATCTCAACCGTCAGATTATTCAGTCATTTTTTCCCCTTTGAACAAACACTATGTGTTCCTTTATAATCCCCTCTGGCCTTTCCTCACCAATCTCTTGCGAATTGTTTCATTTTTTTGAAGATTTTGAATTTCTGGATCTGTAAGTTCCCGAGTTCTTTGTTTTTATTTTTCTAATCGAAAATTCCGAGCTTTGATGTTTTTTATTTATATATAAATGATTGTTAATACTCTTTATGCATTGGCCGTCGCATTGGTGAAAGATCTATGATTAAGTCGTAATTACGTTATTTGAATTTCGATAATTGTTAGATTGAGATATGTTTGATTTAGTTAGCGCGTTTGTTTCCATTTTATTTTGGTTTCTAAGGTAATTTAGTTTTAATGAACATTCAGGGTTTAAAATGGTTTTGCTGAGAGAACACAGTAAAGCCTTGGCGTTTTAGCCTAGCAACTTCGTTTTCGTTTCTCTTTTTTTTTTTCCCAGTAAATGGGCTGCTTTCAGTCTAAAGTAACAAGACAATATCCCGGACGCGCAGACCCTATTATTCTTGCTTCACAAACTGCTTGTATGTTTACAAATTACTATCTCTTTGTTCATTGATTTTACTCTATGGTCTGATTGGTTTCGTGAGGCGAAACACCAATGTTTTCTGAGCATTTTCTTATTTGTAGTTGTACTATGGCCTTTTGTTTTGGGGTTTGCTTCAAATTATTCTTGGTTTGTTGTTCTTAATGATTATCTGGGAGATGGATAATTTCAATCAGCTTGGAATAGATTATGTAGTTTGTTAAGCTTTTGCCTATTTATGTGCCCCGAATTTGATATACTTAATTGGTTTACTTCTGCAGTTAGTGTTAGTGAAGTTGAAGCACTCTTTGAGCTATTCAAGAGCATCAGCAGTTCGGTGATTGATGATGGGCTGATCAACAAGGTATGGTCATGTCGATGTGGTTTGAGATTAGGATAACTATGCCTGATATCATGTGTGTGTCGATGACGTGTTGCGTGGTCTCGCTTCTAGTTTGTCTCCCCCCGTTGTGTTGCTTTGACTTTGGTTTTTCTTGAAGTGCCTGCATTTGCACTCATGTCATACACATTTCGGACATGGATATATGAGGATATGGTCATCTAAATACGTGAAGAAACTTAGAAAAATTGAACATATGCCTGTCTTGTATCTTATACACATACCCTACCCAGTCAGAGTAACATTGGCCCTCCCTGTTCCCTTAGCATCGGAGGATTTTTTCACTTTTTTTTTTTTTTTCCTGTCAAAACTGAAAATTTACATGCAAAGTTTGATGCCCTTCTAACTCTTTTGTTGTATATGCAGGAAGAGTTTCAATTAGCTCTGTTTAAGAATAGGAAGAAGGAAAACATTTTTGCAAATCGGGTAATATATTTTGTTGCCTTATGCCCTTATATTGCTATTGGGAATTCAATATTACTTCAAGTTTTGAGTTTCGTTTTGCTTTGTCTAAGTTATGTTGGATGGGCATGAGATGCCTAGAAACGGGTGACTAGGTTGCATGATTATATAAATCATTGAAGTTTGTTTTGGGGAATGTTTATCACATTTATCTTGTACGACCGTTATGAGTTATGACTAAAATTCATTATGAATGTAAGATTTGTTTGAGGGCATGATATTCTATAGGTTGCATGATTTCTTACTCAAGTTGTAGTAGCACATCTTAACCAGTCTTAGTTTACTTCTATAAAGATGAATTTATTTACCAATATGAAAATTTTGAATTGGATTATTTATGCAACCTTCTAATACATGCAGATCTTCGATTTATTTGACGCCAAGAAGAAGGGAGTCATTGATTTTGGTGACTTTGTTCGTTCACTCAATGTCTTCCATCCAAATGTCTCACAAGAGGACAAAATTGATTGTAAGTGAACAGTTGACATGATCTTGAATACCTAAATTATGTTAATCTTCCATCTTATTTTCGAAGTTGATTGTTCTAAATTTCAGTTGCATTTAGACTTTATGACATGGATGGAACCGGTTTTATCGAGCGTAATGAGGTATGTCGGCATTTGCATGTTTTGTTATTTATACATCATGCAGAGCAAACTGGTTTCAAAGATTACAAATTGCTGCATACAACCCATATTCATATTTTGATTCCATTACATTTCTACTATTACCTCTTGCAGGCAACTTTATCTTCTGTGATTTTGGCAGGTCAAGCAAATGCTGATCGCACTTTTATGCGAATCTGAAATGAAGTTGGCTGATGAAACCATAGAGGCAATTCTTGATAAGGTGAGAGCTTGCTGCGGTTTATTATACTGTTGAAAATATGCCGTCCACGTCTGGCAATCTTTTACCTCTAAGAGGACTCTGTGTGACTGTCCATTTGAGTCTTTCGTAGGATGTTACTTGCTTTGCAACTATTTACTGACCCATGGCAATTCGGGAGCAGACGTTCTTGGATGCCGACATGAATCAGGATGGAAAGATCGATATATCTGAATGGATAAACTTTGTATCCCGGAACCCATCACTGTTGAAAATCATGACCCTTCCATACCTGAGGTATGTTTTTCTACCAACAATTACCCGGTTTACGTGGAAACCACATATCTCTGGGGAACTCATCCATCATATAATATCAATCATGCAGGGATATAACAACATCATTTCCGAGCTTTATTTTTCATTCCGAAGTTGACGAGGTTGCCACATGATTGTTGGTTTAGATACATTTTTCTACATGATTTGTGCGAAGAAAGTAGGTTTAGATGTTATGAGGCTAAAGCTACCAAAGCATGCAAGAAAATAGCCAGCTAAACATGATTAGCATTGTTAGTTGATTGTATAGGGCATTATTGTAATTCACCTTTTCAAGAAAATAGCCAACTTTATATTGTGACATTTATAAAGTAATACTTTTTATTTTTCTTATTCTCACACGTTTATATTTTTATTTAAATTTAATAATTAATTAAATTATATTAAAAATAATTATATAAATAATAAATTAATATATAAATTCTTCAAATATGTTTATTATTATTATATTAAAAAATATTTTTCATAATCTGATTAATATTAATCGATACAAAATATTTTTTAACGGTATATACAAAATATTGATAACTAATAAATTATTCAAACAAATATCGAATATAATCATGTCCTTATATGTCATTTTGTTTTTTAAAATAATTAAACAGCTATAAGCTATCAGTTAATTTTATTAAACACTTTTATACAATCAGCTAATACAATCCGCTAGTCAAACCAGCTAATATAATCAACTATCAGCTAATGTAATCCGCTATCAACTATCAACTATCCGCTAATTGCCAAACATGACCGTATTAAGCCTTAAATAAAATACTATAATCTTTTTATTTAATTCATAAAACTCAAATTAAAAACGTTATAAAGATAGGATGTTTTTGTTGCTCTCCCGGTATTTTTAGACTTTGTCCTAACTAATTTAAACCAACCCGTATTGTACACCTTATTTTAATGGGTGAGTTTTCAAATAATTTATTTTATACACAAAATTTTAAATTCAAATTTTCAAACAATTTTAATGGTTGATAACATTAAATTTCTTAACACTAAACCAAATTTTTTGTGTAATTGAGTGTAATCAGATTTGAAATCATTTAAATATTAAAAAAATTTAAGGAACAGTCTAAAAATAATTAAAAATTAAAATAAAATCAATTGGTTGGTTTCTCATTTTTCTCTCATTTCTATTTATTTTTTATTTCACTGTACTTATTTATTTGATTAACTGATTGATTAATTACTGATTCAACAAATCAAAGCCAATCCAGTTCTTACATCCATGTCTTCATCGTCCTTTTCTTAGGGATGGCAATGAGGCGAGCCGTTTTTTTGCTGACTCGAAAATTGAAAAACTTGGCTCGACCTAATTTTTATATATTTTTATTCACGAACTCAACCCATATAATAAAAATATAATCTGACCCGACTTGTCTTTGAAATTTTAATAAAAACTCAATTAAACTCAACCTAAAAATAATTAATAAAAATATTAAATATAATATATTAAATATAATAAATATAAATATATATTTATAAATAAACCGAGTCGAGGAATTGTCACCTTAAATCTGAACGTGACTCAAATTTTTTAAAAACTTAACTTGACTCAAAAATTAAAATTTTAAAAAAAATTAACCCATCAAATCGATTCGGGTCGAAACGATTTTTTTCACCCCTATTTCTTCTTATTATCTATCTCGACAAACACAATAATATCGTGAGATTTTAAAAATAGCATAATAAAAACGAAAAAAACAAAACAATGGGTTAGCTAGCTTTAGCTTTAGAGCTTATAGCTCAATTTCTTTATGAAATAGAAAGATAAAAGTTTATAAATTGTAACCCTAGATTTTGAGGGCACGTAGGGGTCACTGGCGTCATTTACCGCTATAAATCGGCGATAACCGTGGCGATTAATATCACCGGCAAATAACAACAACAAGAAGAAGAGATAATAAAGATGTACAGAGGAGAGAGAGCGGCCGGTGGGTCCAAGGGAGAGGTGGGGTCTGTGGATCGGAAACGGATCAACGAGGCGCTTGATAAGCAACTAGAACGATCGTCGCCGTCAACTTCGAGGGCGACCAACGGCAAGGATAAGTCCGGACACTCCCTTCTCTACCCAAAGCTAACGATTCAAATGGTATGAATATTAATTACATCTCCCTCTTTCAGTGATTAAGTTATAAAATGTTTGAGGAAAAAATAGATTTTTTTTGTCCTTTCCACATGATGAAATACGAGGAATTTGAATTTTCTGTAACCTTTATTTAATTTTATAATTAAGATTGTATGCTTTCTTCATAATTTTTGCTGTTTGTTTGATTCTAACGAAACTAAGTTTGCCCAAAGGTTTTGAATTTATGTAATTTGAGCTCTTGTAAATGGAATTGTGAATTCTTATTGCTATTAATATCATTAATGTTGTTGGAAATTAAATTAGTAAGACATTTTATGCCTGTATTTTTTAGAGGGTGTGAAAATATGAGAAGGCTAAAAAATTGTTCTTGATATATTGTCACATTGTTTGCTTTGATGATATATATATATATATTATATATATATAGGCAAACCCCATATTGAATGAATAAGATGACTTCGAAAAACTTGTGTTTATAGCTCCGATGCAGTGTCAGCATTGAAACTAAGTTGCTTTTAGCTTTTCCTGTAGGTTGTTAAGGTGTAAATAGAAGAGTTTTAGTTACTTTGTATTTGTATTAAGTAGTTTAAATTTAGTCTAACTCTTATCCTACTTATAGATAGAGATAACTTAGAATAGTCCTTATTAGACTAAACTACTTGTCTAGTCTTTTAAAAAGACTTTTCTGTAAAGTGAACTAATTAATTAAAAATTACAGAATAAATTAGATATTTTCTCTGTTCAAAACCTCTATTCTTCATTCCCCCCCCCCCCTTTTAGAGGGAGCATTCAATTTCCAAAATCAAACGAAATGCATATTTGTTTTATGAACCTCCGTATTTTAAGTTTTTAAGATTGTACTTTTATTATGTCATGATTATGCAGTTAGTAGATTCTTTGTTTCTATTTTTGTTGTTCTTTCTGAACGGTGTTTTCAAAGTGTGGGTTGGTAACTTTTAGTGTTTGTGGTGACATTGCATTCTTATTCCGGTTGTTGTTGATATAAATTTTGATTGCATTAGTCGCAAATGAATCTGAAACCGACACTGAGGAGTCGGATGTTAGCGGTTCCAATGGGGATGACACGTCTTGGATCTCATCGTTTTGCAATGTACGAGGAAATGAATTCTTTTGTGAAGTTGATGATGACTATATACAAGATGATTTTAACCTTTGCGGGCTAAGCAGCCAAGTTCCTTATTATGATTATGCGCTTGATTTGATTTTGGATATTGAATCTTCGCACGGTAAGTGTACAGTATGTTTCTTCTCATGTCAAGTTGTTTAGGGTGTGTCAAAGTTCGATTGTTCTTGTTTTTGTTGACGTCTTTGAGTGCCATCCTGTTATTAGTTTTTGAGTGTGTCAACATTAGTCTCATTTATGTTCTTTGGAGCATCTAGTTTCATGATTGGTTTCATTCCAATTTGACTGCTTTTAAATATAAAAGACGGCAAGTTTTTTTCAATTTTCTCTTGATGGCATTTTAATTTAAGTTAAGCGGGACATTATTTATGTCATCTAATAACAACATGGAAAGTGTTTGTTTCATGTTTCGTGCAATGAGTAATTTGTGTTTGGGCTGACATTGATAGGAGATATGATTTTACGGTGGAGCAAAATGATTTAGTTGGATCTGCAGCCGAAATGCTTTATGGTCTGATTCATGCCCGATTCATAATGACAAGTAAAGGAATGGCTGCTATGGTGAGAAGGTCACCACGGTATTCAATGTTGTAGTTTCATTTTTCCACATTAATATATAAAACATTACAGCAATGTCTTTGAATCTTTTACAGCTAGACAAGTACAAGAACTACGATTTTGGAAGATGCCCATGAGTTTACTGCTGTGGACAACCATGTCTTCCAGTTGGTCAATCAGATTTCCCTCGGTCAAGCACCGTAAAAGTGTACTGCCCTAGATGAGAAGATACTTACTACCCTCAGTCCAAGTATCAAGGCAGTATCCTTTTGGCCACTGAAATTATTCGCTACTTGTTGCATGCATGCATGATGCATGTCATGAATAACGCTTTCCTTTCTACCACTTTGGTGCATTTATGATAGTCATGTGATCGATGTTTATATTAGTAAATATGTTGTTTAATGAGCCAATGTATTTTGGTAGAGGGGCTAATGCAAATGTTCTGATATATTGACATATGATCAATGTTTATATTTCCAACTTCTCTGTCTCGGTGCAATGAGTTACCTTAATTCTATCTAGACATTGATGGAGCTTATTTCGGGACCACATTTCCTCACCTGTTCTTGATGATGTACGCGCAACTGAAGCCACAAAAGGCATCTCAAAGCTATGTTCCAAGACTATTTGGGTTCAAGCTACACAAACCATAATACGAGTTTGTATTCCGTAGCTTCTATTTTTGGAAGTAGTGCTATCGGAAAATCAGGTATAGTGCGGTAGTCTTTCAGGTAATCATGTTTTAGGTCCTTTTTCATATGTTCTGATTGAATTACCATAAAAACATATCTGCAACCAGCAAGTATGAATTTTCAATTTTTATCAGCCTTTCCTGTCGGCGTCATCCGATTTTTGTTTGGTACAGTAACTGTTGAATTGCCTTTTAGCTTTACCCTCCATTGTACTTCATCGACTATTTCCGAGAATCCACTTTGCGTATTGCCTCGTACTCGTGGTATACTACATTATATTCATTATCACTTGTAAGTGAGTTCACTAGTGGTATACATTTTCATAGAAGGTTTATTTTTGAACCAATTTGCTTGCCTTTCTAAAGATTTCCCCTGTGCATGAACAAATTTTTTATATGATTTTCTTATTTTCTTATTCTTGAATACGATCTCAACAGTTTGGAAATCAATGTGCTGTAATGAGCTTACTTTTTGTGTTTATTTGGAATTTTTCTATGAACTATGATGCAGCCAATGTTTAATTGCCGTTTGCCGATGCCTCGATTCGACTAGATCTGTTCAAAGGTGTACTTGGGAGGGTTTCGCTAAAGATATTATACTCGAAAAATTGTTTTTGGTTAAAAATTTCTTGGACACTGTCTTCAAGCACTTCGGATGAAAGCTTAACAGTAATAGATCTCTCACTTGACACCGGCGGGAAGAATTTCAAGGTTTGCTCCTCGGCAGCCGTGACGAGTTTTTTTAGTCAACGTTCGATGAATCAGTCAAAAATACAAGAACAGAGCAAGATTGCAAGGAAAAAAAAACAGAAGATTCAACAAGAAAATTGAAGCAACTAAGCAAGAAATGAAGAAATCAGCAAGGGAAGAGTCAAATATGAGAAAAAATAGTCGCCCAACATGACAGACATTGCAAATCATAAAGGCAACGCCGTGTTGTTGAAAAGATTGCATAAGTATCTTGTCGGGTTAATTATGAGTTTATGACTCGAGAATTAATATTTTAATTTTTAAAATCAAATTCTAGAAATTAAAAATCACAGGGACCGAAAACATAAAGAGACCATATCCTAGTCATAGAGTGCTGTTATGTTGTGTTTCAAGGAAGAAAGTCAAATGGGGAAGTTCAATGGAAAGTGTGTTTGTTGTTATGCTTCTTTTCAAGTCAAATGTCAACCACTTGAACTCATTTGCCTCTTTCTATCCGTTTCTTTGACTTTGCGTTGGGGACTTTTTGTAAATTGTGAGCTTAAATGTCATTATCGATTGAATTAATTCAAAATTTTAGTATCAAAGTTGTTTAAAATTAAAATGGCTAAATTTTAAAAAAAATGCTTAAATTATATATTTTTTGTAATAGGTGTTTAAAGTATTTTTTTTACTAAAATATGTGCTTAAAATTTTATTTTAGCTGAAATATGTGCATAAAGTATATTTTGATTGAAATATATACTTAAAATTTTATTTTTGCTTATTTTAAAGTCAATTGATCTATTGAACCTCTATTTTAACTTAAAATAAAATTTTAAGCACATATTTTAACAAAAAAAATACTTTAAACACTTATTACAAAAAAAATAATTTAAACACTTATTTTATAATTAAACTAATTAAAATTTTCAATATCATTTTCGAAATTATTTGTCGTGTTGAATACATATTTATTGCTGCCGTCTTTATTCATTCAAAGAACGTTAAATTTGAAGGGAGAAAACCTATAAATAGCAAATGCCTCATCTTCTTCGATTGATCCCACCATATTTCTCCGGTGCCAAACTTTTTCCATAGTCAAAACCCAGTCTTCCTTTCCCATTTCCTCTCCTGTCTTTTTCACACACATACTATATAACAAGAGGAATTCTTTTGGATGCGAGGAACACAGATTCCCAGTTTTCATCGCAACAGAAAATGAAGTGTTTCTCCATCTTCATCAAACACAAATCAAAGAATAAGAACAGGGGATCAGGCTCTGTTCCCGAATCAAGGAACCAAAGCAAATCGCAAGGGAATTCGGATTCCAGCCAGACATCGAAATCCTTCTCGTCTTCCAGGACTATCCCGGAGCTGTACAAAGAAAAGCAGCAGAATTTGAGGATCTTCTCTTTGGAAGAGTTGAAGGACGCGACGAATGGTTTCGATCGGACGTTGAAGATCGGCGAGGGTGGTTTTGGGTGTGTTTATAAAGGAACGATTAGGCCAGTCGATGGTCGAGGCGATCCTTTGGTTGTGGCTATCAAGAAGCTCAACGCACAGGGTTCGCAGGTAATTTACGCCTCACTGCACTTTTTTTCCCTTTAGTTCTTTGTATATTAAGTGTTAGTGAAAATGGCTAGCTGAGATATTTGCAGTTTATTTTGAGAATGAATATCTGGTTCTTATGATGTTCTTGCTAAACTCATAGGGTCATAAGGAATGGCTTGCGGAGGTTCAATTTCTCGGTGTCGTCGATCATCCAAACCTAGTGAAACTTTTAGGATATTGTAGTGGGGATGGAGAACGGGGGATCCAAAGACTACTGGTCTACGAGTTCATGCCTAATCGTAGCTTAGAAGATCATCTTTTTAATAAAACATCCACTTTGCCTTGGAACACAAGATTGGAGATTATGGTTGGTGCAGCTCAAGGACTGGCTTATTTGCATGAGGGTTTGGAAGTTAAGGTACAATCTTCTTTTTATTTGTATGGCTAATGGATGCTTGAAAATGGAGCAAAAAACTTCATTGAATGATTCCTTATAATGGGTTGTTTGAATAGGTGATATATCGAGATTTCAAATCCTCGAATGTGCTCTTGGATGAAAGTTTTAGGCCAAAGCTTTCGGACTTTGGGCTTGCAAGGGAAGGACCGACCGGCGATCGTACTCATGTATCCACAACGGTGAGTTGATATCAGTCATTTGAGAACAGTATTTGATGTGTTTCTTTTGATTAAGTTTGTTGACAGTGTTGTTTCCTTGGATTTTGTTAAAGGTGGTTGGAACATATGGATATGCAGCACCAGAATATATTGATACAGGCCATCTCACAGTCCAAAGTGATGTATGGACTTTCGGGGTTGTACTTTATGAGATCATCACAGGGAGGAGAACGGTGGAATGGAACCTGCCAACATCAGAGCAGAAGCTTCTAGAGTGGGTGAAACATTTCCCTCCTGATAGTAAACGATTCAGCGTGATAATCGATCCTCAGCTTCAGAACAATTATTCTTTCAGTGCAGCAAAAATGTTGGAAAGCTGGCTCAAAGCTGCCTAAAGAAAAATGCAAAGGAAAGACCAACAATGAGTCAAGTTGTGGAGAGCTTGAAGCAAGCAATACAAGAATCACAAGAGGGAAGCAATGGGGCCAAAAAATCCGCTGTTACATCGTCATCTAGAACAGGCAGGCGAAGATCGAATTAGGTTTGGTTTATTTTATTTCTGATCTTTTAGCAGAGCCAACAGGACAACCTTGTATTAGTGACTAAAGCTGTCTTTTGTCTGTTCTTGGACAAGTTTGAGCTATGAATTTGTTATCAGCTATAATTCTTCAATCCAAAGGTGAGTTCAAAAGAATTCAACTCAATTTTGAAGGACAATATATAACATATAGACTGTAGTTTTTGCTCTTTTTAGTTCATTTTTTTCTGGTTTTTTACCTTATATATAATACATTGAAACCCTATATGTATATATAATTGTTGTTCATGGACTCTGTTCAAATGTTCTATGCAAGAGCAGCCTCCTTCAATTTCTCAACATTCTTCTCTCTGATAAACCCGATGTAAAGATTCGATCCTCGGGAGTCGATGTCCGAATTTTCCTACCTCCTTCGGACATGTTTTTCACAAACTCGACCAAGTGCCTCCAATTGTCCCCTTCGAACAACCTTTTGTTCATTCTTAAATACGTGAAGGCACTCAATCCGTTGCCTGAATCTGATCTACTTGTTGCCAAAACTTGTGCATATGCACCGCCATCATACCTCTCCAATGCATTTTCTCCAGCAAGTTTGACTCGGGCCGTCTTCGTTGCCATCTTTACTTGCCGGACCAACCCTTCAGGCGAACAGTTTGCATGCTGAGGTTGATCCCCGTCTCTCATTTCCATGCAGGTGAAGTTGAAAACAACTCCGTGTTTGCTCAACATTCGAGCTATTGGGAGGTAACCGTCTCGATGCCGAGTATTATAGTACCCCGCCGTTAGTTCAGCGGCATGGGACCTTGTATTGTAATGCCAGTGAATTCCAGCAATCTTGCCCGATAGTTTAGCCCCGGTTCCATGGAATGTTCCTTTAGCGGCAGAAAGTAGTTTATCTCCATGATCAAGTAGCATCCCCGAGTACCATTTGAGGAAGAACTGTCCGTACTCGGTGTTCCACGTTCCGTCCTTCCGGAAGAACCTGGTTTCTTCGGGAAATTGCTTGTAATGGCCGGAATCATGTGGTCCACTTGTTCCCCATTCTTTCTTCCCCATGGCTGCTGCTGCTGCTTCAAGTGAAGCTCTCATATACTGTGTTTCAACATTTAACAACATCAATCTAAGTTTGATCATTCAAATTACAGACTTTATTTTAGCACAAGTTATTTACCTTGTCATAGCACTGAAACTCTCCAATTCCAGGAAATTTCCATGTTCCATTGCTTTCTGGATAAGATGGGTATCTCAGTTCCCCACAAGGACCCATCCCCACTTGTATTTCCTGTAATAAAATTTGCATTTAGATCCCTACAAATTTCCAAAATAATGAAAGAAGTGCATAAAACATGATACTAATGTCTGATATTTCAAACATAATGCTAGTTTAGGGGCCAGTGGTCCATCATTTGAATTGAATTGTTGATGCTGACAACTTTGTTTAGCTCCTTTTGTTATCAAATTCCATTTTTCATCTCTTATCCATTTTTAGACTAGCTACTTATATCCATACAATTCGAATAATATAATTGCAGACATAACAAATGCTATTAAGATAATTACTTACAACGATAACTCGTCCCAAGTAATCTCCGAACCTCTCTCGGAAGCTCCTCATATAATCTGTATAGGCCTGAATCGGCGTTCGTCCTCTGAGAACCGGTATCGAATCACATCCCAACGAAATATACTCGGGGTTCCTCCTGCCGGACCGATCGGTGTAGACGAGATCCGGGTCTTTGCTGATTTCCTCGAGCACCCATGGCGGCAACGGAATACTAAAACATTCAAACACAACAAAGAAAACGTCAGTTCATGTTCCAAAAAGTCAAAAACCATAATCTAAAAGTCTTTGACAGTTAAAAGAGAAGAAATAACAATACCTGCAAGAGTCTCCGACATTGCCACCGCACTGATGAAACGACATGACGACTTGGAGCTTCAGGCCATTTTTTTCGACCATTCGGACAAGCTCGGCATACCCTTCCCAATTGTACTTCAAAGGTCCATCTTTCTCGACCAAACCCCACCAAGCGTCCACCATGACACCTTCGACTCCGGCGCTCTTTAGCGCCATTAAACTCGCGCTCATCGCCTTCGGCTTGTTCAAGTTACCGCCGTGAGTCATCGTGTCGAGCGGTAACATCACGTAAACGGGCACCTTCGAGTTGTTCTCGGCGTTGGGAATCGTTAAACCGTGTAGTTTCTCGTCTGATATCGAGATTTTTCCGTGCGAAACCTGCTGCATCGACACCGAATTCTTGGCTCGGAGACGGCGCGATGGCTTTGTTCGAGAAAAGCAAACGGCGGTGCCTAAGAAATCGTCGGGGGATTTGAAGGTTTTGGTTTCTTTTGGATTGATGAAGGAAGTGGATGAACGTAAGGTTAAGGCCATGTTTTTGCAGTTTAGAGAAATGGAGACGATGTGGGAATCAATGGAGAATGGTTTTGCTTTCATTTATAGAGAAGAAAATGAAAGCTCGGGGTTAAGTTTTTGAAGGAGACAAATAGGTGGGCTCAGCTTTAAAGGGAGTGAAAAGTGCAAAAGTTTAAAACCAGTCAGCTCAACTTTCCAAGCTTATATCATTTTACACAATTTAAATTTTATTACGTGTTCAACTCCTTGTTCCGAATAAAATAAAATTCTTCAGTCCACCTTTTTTATACTCTAACATAAAAAAATTAAATTTTAAATTATAATTTTATATATTAAATTCTAAAGCTTAAATCTTAAAAATACACTCTACCCCTAATTTCTCAAACTCTAGTTTTAAATCCTAACCTAAAACCCTAGTCATAAACCCCAAATCTAACTATTTAGTGTGAGACAGTTGGCATAAATAAGAGCACTAGAAAAGGCATGTAAACGAAATGAACAAACACGAACGAATGTATGTTCATGTTCGTTTGTTTAATTTTAACTTAACAAATGAACAAACACGAACAACTAAACGGACATAATTTCTTGTTTGTGTTCGTTTGTTAAAATGATAAATGAACACAAACGAACGCGAACAAACATTGAGTATTGTTTAATTTTTTCTTAAGAAATCTAAAGTCTCGTACATTAAGTATTTGTTTAATTTTTTTCTTTTTATTTCATATTTTTAATATATGTTTTAAATTTTTTAAATATACTACTTTTTGTTATGAAAAATAATAAATATAAATGAACATACGTAAATAAATTTAAACGAACATAAACGAATGAATTACCGAACGTTCTCGAACATAAATGAATGAACAAACCTCTTGTGTACATTCATCTAATTAAATGAACATAAAATCTTGTTCATGTTTCGTTCGTTTAATAAATAAGCGAACATAAACGATCTTCACGCCGAACGATTCTCGAACAATTCACTGAACATTTAGTTCGTTCACAGCCCTAAAAAGTCAGAAAAGTTATATTCCTTTGTTTCTATCTATTAGATCGAATGATAATGATTTTAATATTAATTTTATTCAACTTTGGATATAATTAAAATAAATAAAAATTATACATTATTCATTTGATAATGTATATAGATAGGTTATATTTTGATACAAAAGTTGTGCAAATAAAATTTACACAATTCTTTTATAAATTTTAAAACTTAAATCTCAAACCCTAGCACCCTAAAATATAAACAGTAAACCCTAAATCCTAAACTCTAAATTCTAATCATAAGCCTTAAATTCTACATTTCACACACTAAACCTTTAAGCCTTAAACCTAATTTAAAACCTTAAACCCTAAAATTAAAAAAACTTGCGTAAACAAATTTAGTGTATTAAAGAATTTTCCATATAGAAAATCCTGACTTTTAGTAGAGTTCTGATAAATATTCAAGTAGAGATATATGATATAGATATATTTAATTGTAAATTTATATAAATATGGGTTAAATACATATTTGATCACTAAACTTATTCATTTAAATTATTTTGGCCTTTGACTTTTATTTCCATTTTACGTAGGGACGAATGCACATTTGACGTGGGATGATGAGCAATTACTCCCAACTTTGGTTGCTTAATTACATTTTACGCTATGAATAGTTTTGAAACCATTATAATTAAGTCTTTCTCACTCTTAAAATTTCTGATTTAATTAATTTTCGTACGACCTTGTTAGTTTTAAAATTAATGAAATTAAGTCCTGTTTCCTAATTTTTAGATTAATTACTTTTTAAGTCTTTATTTATTTCGACGCTAAACAACATATATCTTTCATGATTGAATCCTGACTTCGTCCCTGATTTTAAACATTAGACTTGCAACTTATTAACACCGTCAATACACCATCTATTTCTGTTAAAGAAAAGAGCAGAGATTGTTAATAACTTGTAAGCTCAGTGAGTAATGTGATAAAATGAAATAAAATTCAATGGCCAAAATGATAGAAATCGGTAAATCCAATGACCAAACATACATTTAACCCTACATATACATCGAACACGAATTTCGAAATAACGTTAGTGCAGCAGGATGGTGAATGTTGTGCAGTGCATAATCGATTTATGTGGCTGATAAGTGATTGGGATTGCAGCTCAATAATGGTCGGTTTGGGTGGGTTTTGGATAAGAAAATTGGAGCCTACTTTGAATGGGTGGAAAGAAATATGTGGATCTAATTAAGCCATTTCTTTCCTCATTGGTTGAATTTTTGTTCCCTTGATTTGGTATTATATGGTTTATGAAAGGTGTTTAATCAAGTAGTTCCATCAAACATTGCTTACCTCCTTGGTACCATGCATTTCTTGCACAATAGATAGGATCAAAAGTTTTCCATGTCATTTACACCTAGGCTCTCTCATTCTTAATCAGTCTCGATAAAATAATCGAAGTTCATAATTCTATTAGTTGAAGGTATTATTCACAACGAAGTGATTTATATTTTTGAAGTGAAAATTATCCTGATGGTTTTGAAAGAAAAGACAATGAAGCAAAGATAATCATGTTGTATATAATCACAATTCAATGTTTGACAGGTCAGTGTGAGATCATTTCTCCTTAAATAAAGTGCGCAGACTGTATTTTTCAAATACTAAATGAATATAAGTTTCTATAAACAACATCTTTGTTGATGAAAGATTGTCGGGTACAATAGAATAAATATCGAGGAAAGTTTATGGTTATGGTTTAGAGTTTAATTTTTATGGTTTAAAGTTTAGGATTTAGAAATTAAGGTTAGAGTTTATGATTTAGTTTTTTAGTGATGGGGCACGAATAGAGACAAATAATTTTTGTTCGAGTCACATTCCCTTGTTAAGTAAACAATATTTGCACCAATAAGTAGATTTGCCATAGATGATAGAAGGGTAATTAGCTGTTAATTTGTCGATGGTGAAGAATAAACATTCGAATATGATTGAGAAAATGAGGTGACAAAAGTGTCATTTTCGAAATGGGAATAATAAATTCCGAATGAATCTAAGGTACCCCATGAGATGGATTGTTTGGTGTTTATATTCAGGTGAGGAGCAGAGAGCATAGCCATTGGCTACCCAATCACTTCTCACTCTCACCACCATTACATATTTTTTGTGGACCAAATTACATCTTTCTCTCACCAACAAATAATAATTCAGTTGAAATAAAATTTTAATACACATGTTGTACAGAGATCCTTTTTGTTTAAATGTTTAGTTTGTAAAGCTTGAAATTTAGAGTTTAAGATTAAAATTTAGTGTTTATAGTTTAAGATTAAAATTTAAAGTTAAATATGTAGAATTTAGTTTTTAAAAAGTAAACACGCATGCTTTTTTACACGTGCACCAAAAAAATTATTCTAAAACGTGTATGCCAGAATGACATTAATAAATGACTAGTTTTTTGATACACATATTGTGTAATATTTTTACACAAACTTACATACTTAGTCTTTAAAAACTAAAATCTAAATCTCTAACCTTAACCCTAAATCCTACAAACTAAACTCTTAAACTCTTAGCTAAATCTATAACCCGTTAGACAGAAACAATTGTGTTATCTTTAGAGTATACAATATGTGTTGAATAATTTTCAAACTCGAATAAATCTCAACTTTTACTAATTATCTCTGATATAATTTCTAGATTTTTTCTTCTGTAATGAACTTTTTTTTTGGGTTGAAATTGAACACAAACAAACACAACAATGTCACTTTCCAACATCTCAGCCTCAGGCGAAGTTGGAAATTAGAAAGAATGATGGATTTCTATTGGTGGATACTAGTCATTGATCTCTCTCCATTAAAACCCACACATTTTTTGAGTTCAAAGGGATCAGCTTTCGTTGGTATATATAACACAATCTTGTTTCGTTCGAGTGAGGGAATATTGACCACCTTCTAATACTTTCTGTACACGAAACATTATTGAATCGAGCCGTAAAGAGTTTAATATTTTAAGGGTTTAATGTCGAAATAAATACTTAAACTATATAATTTTTCTTTTTTAAGTGTTTAAATTTTTTTTGTTCTTTTTAAGTGTCTAATCTATTTCGTTTTTTTCTTTTTATGTGCGTAATTTTTTTTATCCCTTTTAGGTGCTCATATTATATTTTTTTACTCCTTTTAAAGTCAATTTGAGACACACACTTTGACAAAAAAATGATAGTTTGAACACATACTTTAACAAAAAACTGATAGTTTTGGCACCTAAAAAGAGCAAAAAAAAAAGTTTAGACATCTAAAAAGGAAAAAATTAAGATAGTTTAGGCACCTAAAAGGGACAAAAAAAATTTAGGTACCTAATAGAAAAAATAAGATAATTTAAGTACTTATTTTAATATTAAGCCTTTCTTAAGTGATGTTTTAGATTTAAATTTTATGAATTATTTTTATATCTTTTAAAATCAAATTTGACTCGATTTCAAATATTATCAAAACCGTTAGGTTTACCCAACACATTAACAAAAGCCCTTACTCCATTTGCCTAGTGTTTTCAACACTCAGAATTTCAAGTAGCCACTGTCACAACTAGAGATGATAACGAGCCATCCGAGCCTGATTATTAGGCTCTGTTCGGGCTCGGCTCGAAATGAACAATTTTGTTATAATTTTTTTATATAAAAGATTCATTAAAAGCTCCTATCGTAACTAACACTGAAACAAAATTTAATGACCGGAAAGGGAAAAAAAGTGCCAAAAATTAGATTAATTCAAATAACCAATACATATTCTTACAATACAAACACATAATTAAAGAAAATACAAAATCAAATAACAACCAAGTAAGGAAAATGCCCAATTTATTTTAGTTAATTTGTTTTTAATGGATTTTTTTCTAATTTATTTTATTACTTTTCTTTTGCTAAACATATTACTTTTAGTGCATATGTAGCATATATACAATTATTCCGAGCCTGCTCACGAGCTCAAGCTCGACCCAGTTTCTTAAAGTCTCGAACCGAACCCGAACCCGAGTCAAGTTCACTTGAGCCGAACTTTGATCGAGCCGAGTAACTCACATGCCGATTAGGCTCATTATCACCCCTAGTCACAACCAATTGAAACAAGGTCCCCCCACGCCCCCAAATCCCCCCTCTTCTTTTTCCATATTAGCATTTGCTTGTGGTTCTCCATTGCGGAAACGTTTCCATTTCAATAATAATAATAATAATAATAATAATAATAGAAAAAGAAGAGAAAAACCCTCACTGCCCTTTCATTTGCATGATTACCCACGGTGGATAAGTTTGGTGTCAAAATATGGTAAGCAGACAATATAATATAATCATGGAAAACTGGAAAAATGTAATACTTATCATTTATGATAAGAACAGAAACAGAGTTACTATCATAAAACAAATATTCTCAAAAACAATAACAATAACAAAAACAAAAACAAAAACAAAAAAATCGGGTTCTCAAAACATAAAATAATAATAATAATAATAATAATAATAGATTATATTCAAGTATTCATCTGCACAATACATAACATATTAGAATATTTTAATCTATTCCCCCTTGATTATATGAGTTGGATTACACAGAGAGTGAAGCATTTTCTTTTACAAATATCTGATTGAACCTTGAATAGATATTTTCCACTACCATTTGATAATGGAAAAGTGGATATATAGATATTTTCACATGTCAATTCCTCCATATGAACAAAATTTGCAAAAATATATGTTCCAACAAGCCAGGCCTAAGAACTAATGGGAAGACCAAGCTTAATGGGTTTAGGCTACGGGCTATGGCCTATGGTTTTGAGATCCCAGATTCGAGTTTAAATGTGTAAATTCTCGATTCAGATTTATATATCGTTTTAAATCCGTGTAATGTATGAAACTATATCTTATCAAAATTTATTCTAATCTATTCTAGATATATCTAAAAAAATTTAGGTACGTAAACGAACACAAAGGGGAAATGTTCATGTTCGTTAGTTTAATTTTAACCGAACAAATAAACGAACGCGAACAACTAAACAAACATAATTTTTTGTTCGTGTTCGTTTGTTAATGAGTGAATCTTGCTCATATTTGTGCATGTCCGTTCGTACAAACACAAACGAACAAATATAAAAGGACATATGTGAATAAATTAAAGGAGCATACACGAACGAACATATGCGGATATTTTTTTAAATATAATACTTTTGTTATGAAAATAATAAATATAAATGAATATATGTGAATAAATTTAAACGAGCATAAATAAACGAATATAAATGAGCAGATTACCGAACGTTCACTAACATAAATGAACGAACGAACTCTTTGTTCGTGTTCATTCATTTAATTATACAGATAGAAAATCTTGTTCATGTTCGTTTGTTTAATAAATAAACAAACATAAAAAAATTTCCTGTCAAACAGTTCGCTGAACATTTTGTTCATTTACGGCCCTATTATATTTGGATTATATAATGTAATGATTAATTTTTGTGGGTTTGATATTGGCTTGGGGACTGTGTAATGTTTGTGTATTTAACTGGCGTTGGATTCGTGATTAAGGTAATTTTGGATTTCTAATTTTTATCTTTAAGGAGTAAAGTGTTATCTTAATTGAGTAATTCACACCAATCTTACATTAATAAAACTACTGTAATCCACCATGTCAATCTTAAACAAAAATCTACTGTAATCTTTGTCAATATATATATATATAGGGATGAAATCCAGTTACATGATGTAAAACTCATTTAGTTTTACATTAATTTATGACCATTGGATGAGTGAAATGGATGAATAAGATTAACAGTAGAAAATGTGAAGATTATCACTTGAAAAAAAAGATAAGAAAATAATATGAGCCATTTATTACTCTCATCTAACGGTCTAAGAACGATGTAAAAATAATTGAGTTTTATAACCCATATATATAAGCTAATTGATAACGAAGATTTTGCTCCTAATAGATTTTGAACCCATAATTAAAAAAAATAAAAGGATATCAACTAAAAATTTTAACTACGTGCTCAAAAAATTATTAATAATTTAATTGTTAGTTTAAAATAAAATTAAAGGGTCTAACTTGAAAATCAAACCCAACTCGTTCTGAAAATGCATCCCACGCCTTATCACCGGACTCACTTGCACTGTTTGTTTTAATGTTGACAATATTTATATTTTATATTGAAATTAGTGTTTAAATTGAAATGAAAAGTTTCAGGCTGAGTTAGAGTTGAAATTAATTACATCAATTATAAAACATTGGTTTTTATTTATTAAATAAGCAAAGCGACATGTTTCCAAATTGTGTATAATTTATTTTTTAATTGTTTTTTAAATTTTATTAGTTTAATTACATACGATAGAATTAGAAGAATTATTAAATGTTGACGGACATTCAAACAAATAATACGAAGAACAGATTTTGTAATTATGTAAACTTTCGAATTATTTATGAATTTAGTTTAATTTTATGGATTTTAAAAAATATAATTAAACTATATATATTACAAATGTATATTTAATTAGATTTATATCTAATTCATTAGCGGCGGAAAGTTTTAGTTTTTATAAGCGCCTTAGCTTTAGGGTTTAGGGACTTAGTTTAGGTGTAGAGTTTATGGGTTTAGGTGTAGGGTTTTAGAATTTAGGGGATGATTAAAATTTAGGGTTAGGGTTTAAGGTTTAGAGGTTAGGTTTTAGGGTAATATGTTAAGGATTTAGGTTTTAACCTATAAACCCTAAATTCTAACCATAAGCCCTACATTTTATTCACAATAGGGATGAGCACGGGTCGGGTTTTTGGCCCACTCGAACCAGACCCGAAAATAATTATCCTAAACCCGACCCAACCCATTCTCTAAAAAACCTGACCCAACCTATTTAAAAAATTAAATTTTAGGGACTTAATTGAAAAAAAATAATTTTAGGGATCTAATTGTAAAAAATAATTAGAGACCAAATTGTAAATAAAAAATCAATTTTAAGGACCCAATTATAAAATATATATAAAGAAGGGTATTATTACAAATATTCCTAAAAAATATAAGAGAAAATTACACTATTATTCCTGGATTTGGTTGAATTTTTTTCACCCTAAGCCTGAATTTGACCTTACCATACCCTTAAGAAGAATCCGACCCGAACCCAAATTTTTAATTAAAAAACCCGACCGATTGAGTCGGGTAAAATGTTCATCCCTAATTCACAATCACTAAACATAATCCCCTATACAGTATAACATAAACTCTAAATTTAAAACGCTTGTGAAAACTAAATATATAAATTTAGTTTAATTTTATAGATTTTATGAATTTACAATAATAATGACACTGAATTCAATATATCAAATTGTTTTTAGTGTACAAGCTCACACTTTCCGAGAAAAACACGGAAACAATAAGTTTAAAATGAAATTGGAATCAAACGGAAGAAAACGTTAACTTCATTCATGTCATTCTCGTTTTCTGGGAAAAAACAACACAGAAAATACACAGATAAGGTTTCCCATCTCACCATTACATTGATGCATTACACATTTGTTAATATAAAAAGAAAAAAATTAAATAAAAATCCAATAAAATTACCCAAAAAGAAAGATCCACAAAAGAAAGATCCAAGCTGTTTTTACAGCATCAAACATTCACTGTTAAAAACTAAATAAAAATATATTTAAAAAAAAAAACAACTCAGGCTGTTGTAATAGTTCCTGTGTGCAAATTGTACCCATGAACATTGGCAGTAGATGTAGATTTGTTCTGTTCCATGTTTCTCAAAGCTTTTATTGTTGCAGAAAGCTTCAATCTCTTTTCATTAGCTTCATCTACCACAATCTGTTTGTATCTGCATTCTTCACTACAGAATGGCGTGTCCCCTCTGCACATAAACACGAAACCGAGTTATCGATTGGCAACCGAATCGGGCCGATACTCGAACAAGACAATACCTTGGTAATTATCAAAATCATAAAATTCGATACCAACCTATACATGAAGATGTCTTGATTGTTCCCCAGAGGCTTAGTGCAGAGGAAACAAGCATCCAGGAAATGGGGTTCATGTTCTTCAAATCGAGTCTTGTAAAATCGAATACGAGACCTAAAAGATAGGTTCCTGGAACTGTCATTATCGCCACTGTTCCTTGTGTAACAGAGAAATCTGGAGAAGAAGCCGTTTTGTTGTTTATGATTTTGGCTATGGCTGCTTTTTAAATATCCAGCTTCCATGTCTGCAAGTGAATCCACTCCATTATCAGATTCGACCAAACAACGGTTCCCAAAGGAACTAAAGATTCCATTTTCAAAGAGCGAGAAAGGACATTAAGATGAGTGGGTGAAGAAATCAAGGTTAGATTTTTATAGGGAGTTTGTTAAAAATTTGTTTATTAAAAATAACGGCGGGTTTGTAAAGATTTGTCCGGGTGCATGGACTCCTTAAATTTGGGATTTCTAGATTATGGAGTAAAAAGTAAATTTTTAGATATTGCAGTTGAAAAAAAAGGACACATATCGATTTTTATTTTTATTTTTTTGAATAATGTTATCACGTTTTGAATTATAGAATTAAAAAAAATGAAGTTATATGTTTTATCTTACTTTTAAAATTAACACTGAAATTTTAATCCGAATTTTAATGATATTGTTTAAAGTGTATTAGATTGGAAAATAAAAAAAAGAACGCAATATTTGGGAGATTTTTTTCTCCGACTACAATATTTGAAGAATTACTCCGATTTGATACCTTTTTGGAGTTAAATAAAACTTACGTATCATATGTGAATTTCGAACAATTTTTTAACTAAATAATAATTAAATTAACTACGTATATTTCGATTCCAATGAAACTATTTCGATTTGAATTTCAAATAATTTTAACTAAATAATTAAAATTAATGTCTTAAAAAAAGAAAAAGAAATGATGTGTGGGTTATTTATTATATTTTAATTTGATTTAAGTCTCATCATATCCTTATCCTATTTAAATTTATTCCGATGAAGTTCATATGTATTCTAATTATAATGTCATTCGATGTTTAATGTACATATTTTTGGATTTAAAATTTCAATATTAAAAAATGAATTTATTAGTTACATGAAATTTATTTAATCAAAAAATATTACTATAAGTTTAAAGATTTAATATCAAATATTCAGCAAATAACAAGATGTCAAGTTTGTTGGGAATGATTTTTTTTCTTCCCATTATTTAGGAGATAAATTTTTTAAATTTTATATTGATAATTTAATCTCATATTTTTAAAAAATTTTAAATAATTTTAAAATAATTTTAAAACTGAGACATTCCAATGAAACTATTTTCGATTTGAATCGATATTCTCCATATTTTTTAATTCAAGACTTAAAAGAAAAAAAATATTGATTAATTGAAATTTATACAACTTTTTGCAACATTAGTTATGTTTTATCTTAAATTTTAAATTTTATTAATGTCATTCATTTTAATAAAACTTTTTAGTGAAATTTCAATAGGAAAATGAGTATTAATTACATGAAATTTATTTGTTAATTGAGACGGTGGTGATAAAAGATTTAATAAAATCTTATAATCAAATGTCTTTCAATTTTGTTAAAATGATTTTTTTTGACTATTATTTAGGGGTGAACAAACAGAGATTGAGAATGGATAAACAAAACTAAAAACGAAGCCTTAAGTATGAAAATTTTAAATTCTTTATATATATATATATTAGAATTTTTTGTATTTTAAACGACGACAGACTACAAGAAAGCTAGGAATGGGCACCGAATGCAACCATGAACTCAACCATACAGACAATGCACTAGCACTAGGGATCACAATTCGCAGTATTGGGTCGATTTTTAATCGATTTGTATTCGACTCGAAAATTTAATATCTTTATCCAAACATCCACATTTATGAAGCATTGATATGACTGAACCTCAAATTTTCCAGTAAAAGCCTCTTTCTAAATAAAAATTATTATTATTTTTATTCGATAAAATAGGAAGTTAATTGAAAAATTACAAATAAAAAATATTATAATAATTATTCTATTTTTATTAGACAAAATGAGGAGATAATTGAAAAGATATATATAAAGAGAGTAGCATTATAGAAATTATACCTAAATATTTAAAATAAAAAAATCAAATTTTAAATTTTAATTTTTTTTTAAATTCAAAAACTCATTTTTTTTTTAAAAAAATAAACCTAATAAAATTAAAAATACAAATGACCATCCCTAACTAGCACCCATCACAATTCACAGTAGTGTGTGGAAACCGAACTTTTTTCGTACTTTTTCGATACATCCAAAGGGGGAAGAAGCAATGACTCACTGAACCCCAAAACTCCATAGCTCTTTCTCCATCCTTAATTTTTTGAGAAAATTTACCAGACAAAGTACACGCACTTGAACTCAAAGTCTCAAAAACCCTTGAATCTTGTCCAAAACTCATCCATGAATGAACCAAAGAAAAGGCCAAAATCTGTACTCAAAAGCCTGCATTCTACGATCCCTCATGTCCCCGTCTTGTCAAAGCTGCATGTCTTCTACTATGTTATCATAATATTGTTAAGCCACATTGCATTATTAAAAAGAAAATACAGATTCGAACTTTAGATATGATATTATTAAAATAAATACTTATAAACACTGAACAAAGAAACATGTAAGATGTTGTCTATGTCCTAAATAAAATAACATAAGTTAATTTAAATGGTACCATACTTGTCAATATACGGCCATATGTTATAGTTCACGGCACTCCCATACTAACGTGCTTTGGTTCTGTTCTATTAATTATTTAAAAACCGAACCAAAGCACGTTAACAAAATTAAAAGGATATTGTGAAACATCAATGATGGGAAAAGATGATGAAACTGTGAATGACGGTAGTTTTGTGATCTAAAATAGAAATGTATGGTAATAATAGAGGCAGGTGCAAAGGACAATGCAATGTGTTGGACATGTGATGATATTATCGATCGGAATCAAGTTAAAGGAAGAGTTAAAGTTAGCATAAATAATAAGACATGGTGCCTGGATCCAATCTACAACAAAACACCTTATTATATTCAAAGAATAAAGTCTCATGTTTACCTTTTTGCGGATGTAGAAATATTTACTTTCACTGTTCTCACAAAATTGTTGGTCAGATTTGTGATTCACTGCAATTTGATCCCTCATAATAATTGACATTTTCATATTAAAACATCTGATTTAGACCTTTGTTGGTGATAGGGTATGTCAAAATGTCAAAATTTACAGAATTTTTTAATATAATAATTTGTATCTAATTTATTAATTAACTAATTCATACAAACTCAATTACACTATTCACAACATATCAACTAATAGTTGGTTAATTTATAGAAATTCTTGATATACCCTATCACCAACTAAAAGAGAGATGACTTAAGGGATCACATAAGAAATAAGTTTTTTGAACATACAATCTGATACAATGTTTGTAATATCAGACCCTCCTTATTTATAAATTAAAGATATTAAAGCACTTAAATATACTTGATTCTACATTCTCTTATATATTGTATCAACGACATACCAACCGAACTAAGGTTAATCAGAGTCGGATGATAACGGGGCTAGTAGGAGCCCAACCCCAAACTTTTGAAATTGTATTATTTAGTCTTTTTATATTTTGAAAATTTTTAATTTGGCCTTTTAAAAATTTAAAATATTCTTATTATATTTCAATTTTTTGAATATTTTTAATTAAGTACCCACCTTAAAATTCTTAAATGTTCTCCTAAAGTATTATTTTTTTAAAAAATTTAGTTATACTCCATTTAGAAAAAATAAATTATAAATCTTTGAAAATTTTAATTTAAACATTCAAGTATTTTAAAATTTTAAGTAACCCTTCAAACTTCGATCCTAAGATCCGCCCTGAGCTCAATCAAGTTTTTTATTCATTAAAACAAAAAAAAATATCATTTCTTAATAACGAATAGTATTACTTATCAAAACGTGTAATTTGATCGAATCGTACATGAAACTGGTGTTTTTCAAAGTTTTTTTTATCAGTTTAATTGTAAAATCACATTTAAGTATATATGTTCACTTCTTCTACCCAATAAATTATTTTTTTTTCATTTTCACCTGTAACGTTTTTTACTTTTATCACTTCCAAATTTCATTCATTTTTACATCCCAAGTGATGGTGTGGCGTGCAAAGAAAAGACCACATGACACATTCTCATAATACCATATGGCAAAAATAACAAAAATCTTAAAATTTTAAATATATATTAAATTTAAAAGTGAGACGAAACATAACGATTATAAATATATTCAATTTTTATAAAAATAATAAAAATATTCAAAATTTTAAAATTTATAATCACATTGCCATCTCAATTATTATTTTACACTCTCTAAAGTTTGCTAGTTATTGACTTATTGGTATGATAATAAGATTATTTATATTTTAAGAGCATACGAATCAATAAATTTCAAAATGTAATAATAATACTAATAATAATACAAATCAAATTTAAAATAATTTATTTAATAAATGAAATAATAATATTTTTAAAAAATAATAATAACTGTTTAAACTTACCACGTTTGCACTTTTTTTATCTGAACATTTTGCAATTTATCACACATTTGATAACAGCAAATTGAATTCTTCCTATTTACCAATGTAAAAGTAAAATGAAAAGATAATTAATTAAGATAAAAAGATTTATAAATAAAAGAATTTTATATATTAATTAAAAAAAAGAGAAATGAAAAACAATGCCACTGCCCAAGTGGCCATGTACATTACCTCCAAAAAAATATTGAGAGAACTGTAATTTTATTATTTTACCAAAAGATTAATTTTTTAATTTAATTGTTTTTCAAGAAAGAAAAACCTCGACGCTAGAATTTCTGACGGTGAGGCAAACCGGGCAGGCTTGAGCCACTCGGTCACACTCTGTACACAAGCAAAGATGCCGGCACGGCAGCAGCAGCACCACTGCGACGCGCGTCCTACACGCCTTGCACGACGGAGTTGAAGCAACCATGCATTCCGGGTCCACGTAAGCCGACTCGGCGTCCTCTGCCTGCGCCTCCAATCCTCCGCCGGCACACTTCTGCCCCTCCTCCCCTCTCATGTTATCCTGCGTCACGGCAACTCCTCCACCGCTCATTATAGCCTGTTGGAGCTGTGCTTGTAACGAAGCCGCCGTCGCCACCTGTGTCCTGGCTTTCGCTTGCCAAAGCTGCGCCTCCATGCTAAGTTGTGCTGCCCGTGCCTCTAGCTCGAAATTCCGCTGTTTTGCCTTCTCCACTTCCGCTTCCTTCTCTCTTAACCTCCTCGCCACCGATTCCTCCGCCGCCTCCAATAGCTCACGATAGTGCCTCTGCCTTTTCTCCGCTAAAGTACGTCGCAATTCCTCTCCCTAACAAAAAAGTATATAATTTTACATTTTGCCAAACTAAAAAAGACCAAAACCCAATAAAAAAAAGAAGAAAAAATGGTACCTGAGCTTGAAGAAAATGATCCAATTCATCTCTCTGGCGTTTGATTTGTGTTGCCAAATCATCAGAACCCATAGACAAAAAAGCAGAAGAATCCGAAACAAGATTTTGTTGTTGTGTTGGTGGTTGTTGTTGGTGGTGCCGATAGCTTTGATTTTGATTTTGCTGTAACTTTTGTCGTCGGTCGCCGAAAGATAATCGGAGGCCGGTGGAGACTACATTCGGATGGTGGAGCTGAGAAACATCGATCAACTGAGTCGGCTGCGTCTGCAAAGAAAATGAATTCATCGGCGCCATTGTTACTGCTGCCCCCGCAACTTCTCTCCCTCTTTTCCTATTAGTATTATTCAAAAACACATGGGATTGATCAAGAAAAACTCCTCCTGCTTGTTGCGGCAATGGAAAATCATTCCCCTCTTGTCCACTTCTGCAAATATAAGAACACTAATTAGATTTAGCCCAGAAAAAAAAACCACACAAACAAAGAAAAGAGAAAACAGAAAGGGCTGGGAAAGCCAAAATGAACCTGTTTAACCGAAGAACATTAGAAGGGTATTGAGCTTGAACGGCCATTTGAAAAGCAATAAACTAATGGAGAAGACGATGAAAATTCAATCAACAAGAAGGAAGGGTGATGATAATATAAGGTGAAGATCAGCGCTTGTGGTTTTGGGGCTACCTTGTTCTGCTTGTATTTCATTCTGGGTTTCCATATATAATATAGGTAGAGAAAGAGGGGAGGAAGAAGAGATGGAAATTGGAAAGAACGAGTCCAAGAGAGAGACGCCGTATTCTGCTGTTTCTTTGTATTTTTTTTTGTTTGTTTGTTTGTTTTATTGATTGCCTTTAACCCTTTGCTTCCTCTCCTTCTCTGCGTGGGGTTGGTTTTTCTTCACGACGAGACCACACTCTCTCATGTTTGTTTGTAATCGAATCGACATACCTAATTAATACTCCAACTAATACTTAATTAATTAATTAATTACTATTTTGTTTTATGGGTAAATTATATTAGAAATCACTTAGTTATAAATTTAATAAAAAATATATCATTTTTCTTCTAAAAATAACAATTGAGTCACTCAATTATAGATTTAAAAATAAACATAGGCCTATAACAACAATCACAATTTAGTATATTATCCTATTATTCATTGGTATTTTATGAACTACCAAATGAGAGGAAATGGAGGATGAGTGGTGTAAATTAGGTTTGCCACTCATTAATTGATGAACTTTCTTTCTCCCCAAAACAATAAAGTATGGAGAGAGTTGGTGTGATTGGTGTTCAAGATGATCATTACAAATAACATAAAAATCAATAAATTTAGTTTCTAAGCAAAACCCAATTTTAAATAAAAGATCGTCTTTTTATATGATTAATAATTTATATAGTTCAACACTTAATTTTTCTTTCAGTTTTCGTAAAAAATCGTGGTACTTTAAAAATTTAAAGTTCTCCTATATTTTATGTATTTTTTATTAATAATAAATAAATATAATAAATCCAGAGTTTTAATTTTTAAATGATAAATATAACTTTCGATAGGTTTAAACTAAATCTTTATGAAATTTTGGTTTAATTTATGGAATTTTTTTATAGAAAAATAAATAAGTATAATAAATAGAGTTTTACCTTCTAAATAACAAATATCAAAATTCGAGCAGATACAACATAAATATCTTTGATTACTCGATTAACTAATGGATTTTAATTTATGATATTTTTTTAAAGTAGTTTAGCATCACTTTCTTGCAAGTAGTGATAATGGGAGCCACTACTTATTAAGGATGCTTTCTCTTTGTTTTATTACTTAAATATTTAAAATATAAAAATATTTTTATGAAAAAGTAAATTAAAACATTTAGGTTGAATTCACTATGTTTTTTCAGTTTTTTTATACAAGTGTTTTTAAAAAAATTTATTTTTATAGAAAAAATACGGAAAAATTAATAAATGAAAAAGGGATTTTGTATAAACAATTAAATGAAAATAATTAAAAAATAATGGTTGGTCTACCATATTAATCAACTTTTGTGTGTAATCAGAATAAACAAAAAAAAAAAATCTAAAGAAAAGGTTTGTTCTTTGTCATGGGACCAAAGGATTCGTATCGTGAGGAAATAAATCTCTTAATTTAGCATTTTTCATTTGGAAATGAATGTGAATTAACATACTTTCATATATAAATTTGTCACAAATATTTAATTAATATTTAAATACAAAATAAGTAAATAAAATGTATGATTTTTTTGTACAATAGAATGATATTAATATTTCCAATATAAATGTGATTCAAACTATATACATAAGGTGTAAGGAAATGAAACGTAATAATTTTATATAAATAATTAAACCAATTAAAAAAAATAATGAATGTATGATTTTTAACTTTTTTTTTAAACTTAAAAATTAAAGTCTAAATATTTATCTTCAAAGGATTAAAGAAAAAAACTCAGTTTTTTTTTTCAAGTTTTTAGCATTTTGGCTAGATGATGATAAATAGATTATTAATAATACAAAGTTGTCACATATATTTAAAATATTTAAATATTTTTATAAAAGATGAAAAAATATTCAAACTATCAATTTACTATCAAATGAACATCGATCAAAAGTGGTTAAAAAATCTTAGAAATGATTTTTAACTTTTATAAAATAAAAATTAAATGCTTTTTTTTTTGTATAACAAAGCAATATTTATATTCTTAATGTAAATGTTTAATTCAGACTCACACAAGGTGAGAAGCAAATGAACATCTGTAATAACTTGACTAACTAAAAGATTTATATGCAAGTGGAATTAATCTATAATTAATAAAAACATCAATTATATAAGCATTTCGTGCCACTTTGGTCAATCCCTCCATTTGTTACTTGTTTAATTCTTTTTTGGGAAAAATAATATAAATTGTATTTTAAAACATGAATATTATATATATATATATTTGTGTTGATTTAAAACAAAAAATCATAGTTTTTTCACACTTGGGTTATGGTTGGGTTCCTCCATTTTTTATTTATAGATATTATTTTTTCTCTATTTGCCGATTATATGCATTGAAATTTTTTTTTAAATTTAAATATTCTAAAATTGAAATTTGATGGGAATAAGTTTTAATTCAAATATTCTAAAATTGACATTTAGTGAAGAGAGGGTCAAAAGCTAAAAAAAATCCCTAAATATATGATTTCATATCATGAATTGATAATGGTATCGCATAAATAGGAAATGAGGTTAACATCTAGAACGAAATAGATGTTTGAAAATCTAGATTAGATATTTGTATTGTTGTGAGAAAATGCAAATAAATATTAATAATTTTTAGAATATGTGTTTAAAAGCTTTCAGTTGATATTCTTTTTTCTCTCTTAGGTTGTGGGTTCAATATTCAGTATGAACAAATTTCTCATTCCCTCTCTTATTAGGTATAAATTATTAAAAAATACAAATAAATCAAAGAATCTTTAGCTATTTAAATCAAAATACTAAAATAATGAGAACATTTTTAAAATTTTAAAAAGAGATTGATAATTAATCATTTCATTAGAAAAAAAACTTAAATGTCTTTTTATTAAATAATATTTTTTTGAAAATAAACATAAAAATATTAAACTAATATGAATATATCTAATCAATTCACACCCCAAACAATTAGCTATCTATTAAAAAAATATGTTACAATTTGTATCCAAATGAAGAAAATACATTACTTCAAGAGCAATTTTATTTAAAATGACAAAATTTGACAAATACCTAAAGAATAGGTGAAAATAATATTTTCACAATTTTAACAAAAAAAAGATATTATTGATAATATTTTTTTACCTCTAATAAAAAATAAAAGACAAATTAATCATGAGAATAAGATTTCGGAAAATATATTACTCTTGGTAATAATATTTTTTTCGCAAACCAAGCATATTCTAAACTTTTGATTTTTGGATTTGCTTAACGTTTGGGTTTAGAATATTTGTTGCATATTATCATCTTAGAAAACACGTTCTGATATGTAATTTGAACTGACAATTGCATTCACGGACCTTCAATTGACTATAAATATTATCTACAAGATCCAAATGGAGCTGTCTCAATGAAGCATTAGTCTAGAGATAAGCCACAATTATATTGGAATATATCCCATGGTTCAATGGTACATGGGAATGGGACAGACAATTTGGAGCTGATTGAGCCATAGTAGGGACCATGGGGAAGCACCAATATTGAATATTATTGTTGGTTTTCTTTGGCTTATCTCTTTATGTTTTGCCTAACTAACCAACTTTCTATTTACATTACTATTAGGTCACTTTCATTATGTAAGAAGATGGGGAAGGTTTGAAGGTTTGGGTTAGCCATACATTTCCAACTACATTTTCCCTTTTTAAAAAGTTATCATATTAGACCAAGAAATTGGATGATTTTAGTTGGCTCAACATACACGTTTTTAGCACAAAGAATTCAATAAATGCACAATTATTTGACTCCAATTATATTTATAATACTTATACTTATTTTAATTATATAAATAAATTGATGTTCAACTCTATCAAAAAGTACTAATAAGTTCATGGTATAAGGTATTATTTCTAGTTTGAATCATGTCTCTTTTAACTCTGTTGAGAATTTTGAAGCGTTCATATTAGATCAAGGATTGCATTACAATAATAATAATAATAAAGAAAAGAATTGCATTTGGCTGGACTAACCCTCATGACCAATGGCATATAGGTCATGAGAGGGGATGGTACCACTTGAACGAGTACTATGAGATAATTTGTATTATGTGAATCCTTTTAAGGTTCTCAATAGTATCAAAGAAACAATATTTTGATGTTGATAATACTTAATGTTGATATCTCAATTGATATCTCAACTCTGTGAACCGAAATATACAACGAATTTGACGAAACTCAAAATAAAGATGTAATTTTAGTTGAACCGAAAATAGACGAAGATTTTCTATTTTAGGGTGCCAAGGCAACCCGAAAAAAATATTAAAATAAATAAAGATGAGATGTGAATTGTCGCACAACATACCAAAAAGCCAAATATACAGGCTATATAAAGTCATATATAGGGTGAAAAAACCTAACTCGGCCTGAAAACCCGACTAAAACAGATCAATATCCTATTAACCCGACCCGAAAGTCAACCGAACCGAAGTCTCAACCCGATACCCGAACCAAAATCACCATAGACCCGAACTAAAACCGAATTTAAACCAAGTGTAGTCAGACCCGAAATGACCTGAACTGAAACTGAATCGAATAACCCGTTTTCCACCTATACAACGAAAGATGTAGTTGGAAATCTATTTTAGGGGTCATAACTAAATTTTAAATTCTTATGGGCCAAATATGAAAATTTATAGCGCAAGACCACCGTTTACCCTTAACGTTGCTCTTCCACATACAATGACTCTCGATAGATAATACTTCATAGATTTCACACTCGACGAAAATCCACTTAAACCTTTCGAGAAAACCACACATCAACAACAAATGTGTCTCATCTTTGTGACTTTGCTAGTTGGGGAATAAAATGTAATAATAATGTTGATGCCCATGTGGTCCTTGGGGACACTTTTGGCAACCAAGCAAGGCTCATGATCCATACCTTTGGCAGCAATAGTTCAACAATGAAAACCACTGGCTTTGAAATGGCATCAATCAAAGCCCTAATAGTACACAATTATAGAGAAGCCATGATTCTTGGCTCTGCACATACACATGTGAACACTTTTCAAAAAGGTGAATGAACATGTGTATATATAGAAAAAATATATAAATCCAACCAAACATCACCAGACACTGATGCTTTCTTCTCAATCTGAGATTTCTTGTTTTTATCTCAACACTTATTTAAAACCCTTTTATCACCAACATAATTAGGGTTAGCCTTGGTTAAACAATTGAGTTTTTTTTTTTAATTATGTGTTAAACATTTAGGTACCCTACAAGTCTTTTAAAGTTTAGTGAATTCCTAGAAATTTGAATTTGGAACAGAACACGCAAATGAGGGTCCAAAGCAGGCTAGATCGGATCGTGACATTGATAATGTAACCTTCAAATGAGTGTACAAAGCATGATTAAGATGAAGTGGAAGGTGGTGGAGAGGACACTGAGTCACTGACCATTGATAAAAATACAAAATGGGGTTTGGAAAAAAAGTTGATGTTGAGATAAGTACAGCCATTGAGATTGAAAGCAAGTGATTGCCTTGTTTTTTTACTCAAAATGGTTGAGTAATGAATGAGAAATTGATGGCCAAGAAAAGATTGACCCTAGTGTTTATTGTTATTGAATGATTTGAAATGAAATTGTACCTTTTGCTCAAGGGGTGCAAATTCAATTCTATTTGGGTTGGGGAGCATTGATGCAAATGTTTGGATTAGTCAGGCTTTACATTAACCTATAGATATTTTACCACGTTTGAACTAATTTTTTACCTTTTGAATAGCAGATTATCCCAAAAATTAAGGGATATATTCGGATTTAAATTCAAATTTTTACATGCAGCCCATTCAATTATCCGATTAGGGGCAAAATCAGAATAATGTTTCTCATGTTTAACCTAATTTTCTCCAATAAATACATGAGTATTTTTCAGGTTTTAACACACAATTCAAAATGTTTTTTCTCCCAAGCTTGCATAGTTTTCTGGTGATAGTCGAAGGCTCGAGTACGTTCGTGATTTCTCAGTGGTGCTGCTGAAGATAATCATTCGCTGTTGTATCTTGGGAGACCGACGGCCTCTAGCACTAAAGAACGGTCGAATCTGTCTTAAGAAAACTGCGTTCCTAGCACGCCTCAACAACTGAATTTGGTTATTTCGAATCGGTGTTTTTCGTTTATTTCAATTTTTTAATTACTGTAATCGTGTTACTTTAATTATTTTCACATTTATTTTGAATTTAACCGTCTTTTGTCCAACAATCTTAAGACAAACTATATTTTCAAAAGGCGATTCGAGATAAGTGTGTGAGTCAAGCAAATAAATTGGTTTCAGGAATTATCATGCCGTTTTAACGTGTTTGCTTAGATCTCAAAAATAAACGGGACAAATCTATGTTACAGAAATTGTCGTTGAGAGTAACTGAGGTTACGGATTTAAATTCAAATTTGTACTTGCAGCCCACTCAATTATTCGATTAGGGGCAAAATCAGAATAATATTTCTCACGTTTAACCTAATTTTCTCCAATAAATACATGAGTATTTTTCAGGTTGTAACACCTTGGCATTCCTCGTGATTAGGCGGCTTGTGGTGGCGGAAGGTGCGGTAGGGGTTTTACTGTTTTGCCGAGTGTTGTGGCGTTCCTCCGCCACCTGCCAACGCTATAAATAACACCTTGGCATGCTTTACATGGTAAGGTGACGCATATAAAGCAAGTTGTAGTGATCTCCCAGCGACGTCGTTCCACTCTTCGCCTCGTTCTTCCGAAGACAAACCCAGATTAGCCCTCCTTCCATTTGCGTTTTGTAAATACAATCATCCGGCGGATGCTCGAGTTTCGAGGAATTCCATCAAATTCCAAACTTTATGAAGAAAAAAAACAATATTAAAAGAATTTACATCACATATTTAATTCGACTCCATTCAAAATCTAATCCAAAATCCAATCCAAAATCCAATCACATATTTGAAAGGTGAAACCGAAAAGCTTGTGGAAACTAAAGAAAGAAATTGCGAATTCCAAAGCGAGACGAGTTGGGCAACTCGGTACAAACTCAGTGCTTTCCTGTTTTTAGATTTCATTCATGGGTACAAGTATACATGTTTTGTTCTCTTGCTGGTTAGGCAAGTAGAAAGAAACAGAAAACTTTAAAAAAATAGATAAAAAATTATTATTAGATGAGAAAGGGTAAACTACATAAATGCTCACTGAATTTTAAGGCAAATTTATTTTGGTAAAAATACATGTTTAAATATGTTAAAAGTCCGTATATTATTTTAATATTTAAATTTTAGTTTTTATATTTTCATTTTACGATGTTGAGTTCGTGTAATGTTATTATTGTTTTGAAGTGAGTCTTTTTACATTTTTAATTTAAAAAAATAGTCATTTCACTAACTTACGTTTAATTTTAGTTATTTCACTAACTTACGTTTAATTTTAAGCTTAAGGGTATTTAAAGTTCTTAAATTTTTGAAAAAAAAATAATTAAGTTTTTGTATTCTTTACATCCAATTAAGCTCCCAAACCAATAAATTAAATCAATTAAGCCCTTTAATTATCAATTTTTGACTATTTTTTCTTGAGATATTAAATTTATGATAAACTTTAGTTATGATAAAATGACATTTCAAATTTTTAGAAAATAAATTTAATAATTTTTAAAAAATTTTAAAATGAAATAAAAATATCTAAAAATATCAAGTGATTATTCGTTTTAATTGGTACAATATATCAATTGACCCAAAAAACTGTTTGATTTAATAGTCAACATTGGTCAAAGGGGTAAATTGATGGAATTTTAGAGTATAAAGAATTAATTAGGTACAAAAAAATTCAGGATCTTAATTAATTTTTTTCCAATAGTTCAAGAACTTATGATACTATTAAGCCTTAACTTCATCGTTAATTATTGACCTAACAACTATAAAAATGTAAATTAACTTGTTTAGTGTTATACATTTTATATTTTTATCAATTTGACATTTAAAATGTTGTAAATGTAGATGATTAATAAATTATATTGCTTAATGAACGATATTTTTTTATTTATTTTTAAAGAGTGAGGTTAAATTAATAAAAAAATGCAAACGTATGGGTTAAAAATTATTTCCACCCAAAATTTTGTTTTTCACACTTTACGGTAAAATTGAACAATTAAAAATTAGAAATATTATCAAATTTGATTATAAAAATAAAAATAGTAAAAAATCATTTCAATAATAAAATATAAAGTTAAAGATTAAATTTTAAGTAATATAGAAATTTTTCACGTATTTAAAAACCAAAATACTAATATAACAAAAACTAATGAAAATATTTATTTGGTTGAAAGAAAAAAATTATAATTCGAGTAATATGGGTAACTATCAAGGGTACGTTTATAGATTCCTAGGTTCATTCATTTATATTATTATTTTTAAAATAATGACCAAAATAGGATGGGAGAAGAGTTGAGTGATGGTTGGTTTTGAAAATAATTTTACCCATTTTTATTAATTGAAAATAAAAATTTTTTTGGATTCATTTGAAATGGATGGGTGAGATGAGATGAATATGTAAGTAATGTTAATTAAAAGTTTGGGTGAAAAATTAAGGAGTTAATCTAATCCATCCATTTCACCTTATCAAATATTTTAAAAATTAATGTAAAACTAGTCCAGTTTTACATAGTGTAAATATCATAATTCTATATATATTAGTTTAAATGAAAAAAATAGGTGTCTAAAGTATGTGTTTTTTGAACTTTAGGTGCTTAATTTATTTTTTTTAAAAAAATAGGTATCCAAAATTTTTAAAAGTTATAATTTTTTTTTTTAACCATTAATGGGTGTTAAAAGTTTTTTAACCAAAAAATTTAAGTTTATTATATTTTGACCAATTTTAATCATTAAATTTTGAAAAATATTTACCTTTTTTAAAAAAAAAAATTTTTTTTTATAAAATAATAACTTTTGAGACTTTGGACACTTATTTTTACAAAAAAATACTTTAAGCACCTAAAATTCAAAAAATACATACTTGGACATTTATTTTTCATTTAAGCATGTATATTATTATAACTTGACAAGCTTTATTTCCATTGTTTAAAACTTCAAATAAACCCCAATTTTAAATTAAAACTTTAACGAATTTTAGCTAATTTTTTTTTATTTAAACATGAACATGAATGCCTAAAAATAATTTAATGCCGGATTATTATATAAATAAATACATAAGATATTATGACATTATAAATCCGACATTGAAAGTGTTTTAAAACTAATGTAGAAAATTAAAATAAAACTTTTTATTTTATTTTTATATTTGTCAAAAGGTTCAAGTTCGATTTACTTTTTGGGTTTTGGTTTTTTCTGGTCTTTACAACAAACTCACGTGCTTTGGCAATGTAAAATATAATAATAAAAAATAGGATAAAGTACATAAATGGTCACTAAACTATCTTCCATATTAACATATTCAATTTATCTTAAAACTCATTATTGATGTTAATTTATTGAATGTTAATTTAAGTACATAAATATGTTATTGAAAATTTTATAAACTAATGGAAAAAAAAATTTTATTAATATCCATTTTGATATCATTTCAAAATAACAAAAATTGAAGTTTAATGACCATTATGTAATTTTTAAAAATTTAGTGATCATTTTGTATTTATAGGGATATTTCAGTAATTTACGTACTTTACCCTAAAAACAAAAATATTTGAATTACCAAGTGTTAGCAAAGTGGGACAATTTGCATGACGCGCCAGCGACTGGAAAAACTTAACTGCTCTAAGTTTCCATATATTGTACCCTACACCTTCACTCTTCACCAACACCCATCACACCAGACACGGGACCACCAAAATCCGGCGGCGCCACTCCGACAACAAGTACATTAACTCTGTTCAAGTCCTCATCTGTCTTAATTCTCACCCATCTCTGTCTTTTTTTTTGGAAAAAAAATCTTACTTTGCACTGTTTCTGCTATGTTCAGGTGATTTTCCACCTCCAAATGGCGGCTATTACTTCTCTCTTAACAGACGCTTCCGCCACCGCCGCCGCCGATTTGTCGTCTTTCCGTAGCATAACGGACCATTTCCTGTTTGAATTCGGAACCAATCGGAGTAATAAACGGCGTCTCTTTTTCTCTAAAGGAGGCAAAGCTTTTTCATCCATGCAAAACACCCAAACCGGCGTCGTCACCTCCACCAACGGCCATTTGAAAGCCGTCAGTTTCGTTTTTCGTTTCACACCCATTTTTTAATTCCTTTTTTTATTTATTTATTTGTGGTTGTTGTTTCGATTTTCAGGACATGGTGAAAGTGAAACCGACGGTGGAGGTGCTGGAAAGCGAGGCTTTAGGACAAGTGAAGACGGACACGGTTCCGCGGAGGAAAACCAAGATTGTATGTACTATCGGTCCGTCGACGAGCTCGCGGGAGATGATATGGAAACTGGCCGAGGCCGGAATGAATGTGGCTCGATTGAACATGTCCCATGGAGACCACGCTTCTCATCAGAAAACCATTGATCTTGTTAAGGAATACAATGCTCAGTTTGCAGACAAAGTTGTTGCCATCATGCTGGACACTAAGGTATATCCATTTTCAGACAACATATGTTCATGTCGGATGCAACTGTTAACTGGTTAATATGTTGATTTGGAATTGAAATTCCTTTAAACATTAGTTGTGATATGGTGTACTTATTCTTTATGTAGGGTCCCGAGGTTCGAAGCGACGATGTTCCTCGACCAATTCAGCTTAAAGAGGGCCAAGAATTCAATTTCACTATTGAAACCGGAGTTAGTACGGAGAATACGGTTAGCGTGAACTACGACGACTTTGTGAACGATGTGGAAGTTGGAGACATACTATTGGTAGATGGTAAGAACAGATTCCATTTTGATGTCTTTGTAAGTTCAAGCTGATTCAATGCATGATGCTATAATCAAAACTGGTTGAATAAGTTTAACGAATTGTTTGTATGATTTTATTGAAGAAGATACGATTTATTGTTTTGTTATGTCATTTCCCCTTGGAATGCACAAGATCGTTGTCGTTTATCTTCATCCTGTTTTATGCTCATGCATTTAATGTATTCGATCTGTAATATGAAGAAACTGACAATTCGTTTATACAGTTAAATTCGTTTCCGTGATATGTTTCTATTTATTAACATCGGAATGAGTGGATCCAGGAAGTATTCTCTAATCAAAAGCACATTTTTGTCTAGTTTTTACTTGTATACCTAACTTAACGAGTTGCTCTGTGTCTCTATACGGCAGGTGGAATGATGTCGTTAGCGGTGAAGTCAAAGACAAAGGATTTGGTCACGTGTGTCGTAGTTGACGGCGGAGAACTAAAATCGAGGCGCCATTTGAACGTGCGTGGAAAAAGTGCCACCCTGCCGTCAATAACAGGTTATTCAAGCAGCTGTCTTGACGTTTTGCTTCCCTAAACATTGTCCGTTCTTTTCAATTTTGTTTTCTAATCAAAATTTTGGATTTCATGCATCTTTTTTACAGACAAAGATTGGGAAGATATCAAATTCGGGGTGGACAACCAAGTTGACTTTTATGCCGTTTCTTTCGTGAAGGATGCTAAAGTAGTCCATGAGTTGAAAGATTATCTTAAAGGTAAAATAATTCTAGTTTAATTATGAAGAGTGTGTATAATAATATTACTATACGGTTTCCACAGTTGTGACTGTTTTGTTACTGAACTCTTTTGCAGGTTGCAATGCAGACATTCATGTGATTGTGAAAATCGAAAGTGCTGATTCTATATTGAATCTTCACTCGATAATTTCTGCTTCTGATGGGGTTTGTTTCAATATTCTTGAACAATTTGTTTATAATCTCAAAAAGCTTTATAAGGACATGTAGAGTGAGATTTTTGTGTCTGAACTGAAACATAACTGCTGTCATGGACTTTTATTACAGGCAATGGTTGCTCGAGGAGACCTTGGAGCTGAACTTCCAATTGAGGAGGTCCCTTTATTGCAGGTAACTTTTAATTCTCGAGCGCTGTCTCCTTTTAATTCTATATGAGAATATAGGTTTAATAAAATGCTTGTGAGATCTTTTCTTTTTTGAAAAAATTTGAATGAAATGCTATATTGAGAATGAAGTGGTGTAAACATCATATACTTTCCGTAATTGAGAGATTTATGGAAGATCCATTTCCAAATAGGCAAATATACCGACTTGTCTTGTTGTCATTCTAACAGGAAGATATCATCAGAAGGTGTCGTAGTATGCATAAACCGGTAATTGTGGCAACAAACATGCTTGAAAGTATGATTAATCATCCTACACCAACAAGAGCCGAAGTTTCTGACATCGCAATTGCTGTTCGAGAAGGTGCTGATGCAGTTATGCTTTCTGGAGAAACTGCACATGGAAAGTGAGTTGGCTAAAATTTCTCTTTAAACTAACTATGCACTACTTATATTTCCCGGGTATTTTATGTTTTCGGCTATTCCTCTTTATTTATCTGTAATTAATACAGGTAGAATAAACATGATCTCTTACAAGTGAATTTAGGATCGTTGATGCCTGTTCGTTTTAGATAACTTAATCTAACATTTACCTTATGACATAATTTTTTTATTTACATGTTAAATATTGGCTAATTTTCCATTGATGACAATAATCAAAGGTATCCGATTAAAGCCGTAAAAGTTATGCACACTGTGGCATTGAGGACAGAGTTAGATCTTCTAGTCAGTGTTACGCCTTCGGTTTATTTTAATGCTTGTGAGGTAACCAGTTTTCCGGATTTGCTATATATCATTCAAGGTGTTTATGTAGGCTTATGTTGAAAGAACCTTTATAGTTCTTTTAATTTTCAATCTCTTTAGTCCTTTTTTATAGTTTTGCTTTCCTAACCCGACCATTTTAGGGCGTTGTTTTGCAGAGTCATATGGGTGAAATGTTTGCTTTTCCATTCGACAATCATGGCTAACACTCTTAATACACCAGTCTTGGTTTTTACAAGAACCGGATCCATGGCTATACTATTGAGTCATTACCGTCCTTCCTCTCCGATCTTTGCCTTCACAAACAAGTAAGTTTTAATAGTTGCACTATGTAAACTGTTCTTTTTGTATTTTTTGGATTTGGCTTTTTGATGTATGTTTGCAGCTTGGCTTCATTACGTTGGTTGTAGTGCAGGTGCAACAAAATTCTAATGTTTGATTTTGGTAAACTGCCTTACGAAAGTTATTCCCGACAATCACTTTACAGATTAACTGCAAGTATTAGCAATGCTGGTGATAGTTTAATCGAGAATTGTTTAGGTATTCCAAATTAGAACTTGTTTTCGTTCCCTGTTCTCACTTTTGCTCCATAATTATTGTTCTTGGCAGGGAAAGAATTAAGCAGAGACTGGCACTTTATCAAGGTGTGATACCGATATATATGGAGTTTTCAGATGATGCCGAGGAAACTTTTGCCCGAGCACTCAAGCTGTTACTGGTAAATACCCTATCTAGTTTCTTTAGTTCTAGATGTTAGTAGCCAATTTAGGGGGCAAAAAACAACGGCATGCTGGCCATGAGCTGGCACTCTCTCGGGACGGACTAAGCAATATACCGAGAGTTGTAGATGTGAAAGTCCTATGTTTCAATTCAATTTTAAGAGTTTCATGCCCTTCACAGGCTAAGAGACTGAATTGCAGTACTAGATATGCTTGACCAATTTTCTCATACAAATTTTTGATGCTTTTAGGACAAGAACTTGTTGACGGAGGGAGAATTGTTTACTCTTGTCCAAAGTGGAGCACAACCAATCTGGCGTCACGAATCCACCCATCACATCCAAGTTCGAAAAGTCGAACCATGAATCTATACATGTAAGAGTAAAGACTTTCTTTTTCCCTGTCACAGAAGTTACTAAGCAGTTGGTAAAGTAAAGACTTTGTTTTCTTGTCACAAAAGTTACTAAACAGTTGGTAGATGACAGACGTTTTCAGTTTTACAACTTTTATAACAATGTCTGTAATTTTCTTTTCGGGTAAAGAAAGATGAAAATGTGACAATTTGATACCGATTTCATGAACGAGACAATCGAACATACGCAGAAAAGAGAAACATGAAGAAAATTTGCAGAAGTTGAACTGTAATTATTATCGAATAACATAGAACAGAATCGAAAATATGATACAAAGTTTCAGTGGGAAGCATCTTCTTCTTCGCAGAATTTGGTGTATTCCTTAGAACCCATCAAAGATTCCAGTTCTGATGGACTGCTGGGTTTCACCTTTATCATCCATCCTTCTTCATATGGGCTTGAATTGATCTTCAACAGCCAAGATTTTTTTAAAATAAGTTATCTGTCGGTTGCTAAGCAAAGGCAAAACAAGAAGAAAATAATGTAAAAGTTGGAACATTTTTTTACCAGGCCAGGAGCTTCACTGAGCTTGGAGTTAACCTCGACGATTTCGCCGGAAATCGGTGAATTGACATCACTGGTTGCTTTAACACTTTGACAGCTCCGAAGCCTTTTCCTTTGGAAACCGAACCGCCAGGTTCTGGCAGCTCGACAAACACTACTTCTCCAAGATGGTCCTGCAAGTACATTCATGAAATTTAAAGTTGATTCCTTGAAAGCCAACAAATTTAGATCCAGAATTTATGAGTGTCTAGTGCTAAGGAACTCGATATCTTTAAGTAAGGTCTCGAGTTTGAATAATGTAGATAAAAAAACCAGCTTTGGGAGAATTTGCTCCTAAATGAAATTTGACTTAGCTCGACTCCGAACTTAACCTGAGCATGGTCAGTGATGCCAATGGTAGCCACTGAACCTTCATGCTTCACCCATTCATGTGATTCAGCATATTTCAACCCATCCAAAACTGCAAATTTCAACACATTCATTTTCCCACGTTATCATGACCCTAAAGGGTAATAAAAAAACATGAAAAAAAAGGAGGAAAATGGGGTTACCAGTGGAAAAGCATCTGGAGAAGGAGAGGTGAGGTTTGGAGGCACAAGAAATTTTGAGTGCATTGGCAGTGAAGAAGCCCACATTCTCAGTGCCATTGTTATTTGTTGTTTTTGCCTGCAAATGATGAAGAACAATGAAACAATAGAGAAGTTTGGTTTATTTTTGATACGTGTCTGCCTGGTTCTTTTTTATCCTGTATGAATGGTAGGCAACGAAAGCCTCATCCTAGTTTGGTTTATTACGAGCCGTGTACTATTTGATTTAGTTTGTACTCAGACTTAATTTAATACTTGATAAACTTGATAAAATTTTATTTGACTCATGCTTGTTAAAAAGGCTTGTTGCTAGACTCGATTTGCTCGCCAAAATTTGTACTTTTTTAGTGATGTAAAATATAATAATATTATATAGAGCTTAATATAAACATAAATTAATAAATTTAACAAAAAAGAATAGGCATGTCTCTCGCGTTTATTCAAAAATTTTTTTGAAAATTCAACCCTCAATGTTTCATTTTTGGAAAACGTTTTTGAATGAAAATTGTTTTAACAATTTGAAATTTTTTAATATAAACAATTATTTTAAATTATTTTAAATGTTGTAATATTTTAAAAGTCAATACAATTGTAATAATATTAAAGTATGCATTGTCATATATAAACATTTAAGCTATTTAAATTAACAGTTTTTTCAAATCGCAAAAAACATTTTAACCCAAATGAAACATTGATGGTTGAATTTTTAAAAATTATTCACCAAACGTTGAGTTTTTAATTTTATGCCAAAACTATGTGAGAAACAATTTTAAAAATTTAAATTCCAAAGTAACAATCCACAAATACACCAAACTAACATATTATAAAAAATTAACGAGTTGCATGCGTTTACCGAGTCAAATTGGACCTTATTCGACTCATTAAAGTTTTGAGTTAAATTCAAGTCAACTCAACTCTATTCAAGCGTTGACCTAATTTTGACCGTAGTCAACTCAATTAGCACCCCTAATCCTAGTTAAGAAAATGAGCAAATTCTTTTACTAGTCCCTCCCAAAAGTTAACAATTCATCATGAGCCCTTTTAGTTTTTGATTAAATAGGGAAATTATATTTTAATCCCTAAAAAAATAATTCAATTTTAATATTTTTTTCTAACACAATTTTATAATTTTATCTTTGATCCAATGACACAAAATCCATAGCTTTGCCCCTGTGGCTGTGGGTGGGGTCTAGTCTCATGGTCTGAAGTTTCAAGCTTTCAGCTGAGTTCAAACTATATAAAAAAAATCGACAAAGATCAGTGTTTTAAAAGAAAAATCAGGCTTTCTGGAATTTCTTCATTTGAAAGCAGATATTTTTGCTTATCAATAAGCTATATCTATCAAGCTAAAATCATAAAAGCAGTGTTTGAGCTGAATAAACCATCTAAGCTGTAACAGCTGATGATGGAATCTTTGATTGCAACCACAACACTAAATCCTCCCTCGTTGCCACAAAGCAACCAGCTTTGTCTTCACTTTGCTTGAATGGTGCTCCGAGTTGCTTCAAATGAGAACCGAAGGAATTGGACAGTCCTTGAGCGAATTTATGAGTTCCGGAACCGGTTTGAGCCGAGAACAGCTCCGGCAATGCTTCTCCACGCTTAACGATTTTGGCCAAAGTCCCCATCCACTCTTCCAGTGCAGTCACTGCTGCGCCGACAGATAGTGTTCGAACATTCAGACTCCACTCATTAGCGGTTTTATTGTGTAAGCGTGGGTACAACCCGTATAGAGTTCCTAGATAAAGCAGATCGTGTGATCTCTCGTAGAGATTCTTACTTCGACATATATCGATCAAGCAATTGCAGATCGGTCGTCTTGCATCATCTTTGGTGTCACTGAGGATGGACTTAAACTCTTCTTTGACAGTGTTGAGAGTACTTTTCTCATCTTTGATCAATTTCACGAATGCGACTAACCGAGGATTGGCTTGCTGCAAGCAAGCAAGAACTCTCTCCATATCCTCCCTGTTATCACACAGTGACACAACGGATAACAGACACCCACAGAGCCTGTCATCCGGTTTAATTCCTTGTTCAATCGACACAGTAAATACCCTCACCAACTCATCTATTCTTCCAGCCTTCCCCAAGCATTGAATCAAACAAGTGCATCCCATTACATTAAGCTCAACACCCACCTCCGACATCTCTTCGAACAACTCCATTGCCTTATCGACATTTCCTCCACTTCCATATATATTTAGCATTGCCGTGTAGCTCCAACTATCCGGCCTAAATTCCTCCGTTTGCTTCATATCCATGAAAAGCTGCTCTGCCTCCTCGACTAAACCAACGTCTGCAAACATAGTTAACAAAGTATTATACAAAATAAAATCCATGGGCCAGTTTTTCGACTTCATTTCCTCCCACAATTTCAATGCATCTTTCTCCCACCTTGCCTTGCCATATATCTTGGCAAGAGCAGTTAAAGTCTTCTCGTTCGGAGTCAAACCAGATGCAACCAGGTCCTCAAAAAGGCTTCTCGCAAACGCAGGTTTCCCTACCCTCCCCATTGCCTCTATCAAAGTATTGTAAACAACCAAATTTGGCCGCACACCGACAGACTTCATCTCTTGCAAGACATATTTAATCCCTTCATAGTCACCAGCAACACCAAACATCTTTGCCAACACAGAGAATGTAACCATGTCCGGTTTCCAACCACTAGCTACCCCTCTCTCATACAAGCTAACCACTTCCTCAACCTTACCCAATTTAGCATAAACATCTAAAATGGCAGAGTAAGTGACTTCATCAGGCATCAAACTGGTTCTATACATTCTCTCAAACCAATCTACAGCCTTATTAAACCGATAGCATCGTCTCGCAGAGCTAATAATCGTCGAATACGTAATGTTATCGAGTGGAATCTCATTGCTTACCATTTCATTAGCGAGTTCCTCTATGAGCTCAAACTGTCCCCGAGCCTCAAAGACTTCATTACAACATTGTAGAATATAGTTTCCATGGGAAACAAATTGTTGGTCTTTATCCAATTGAAGAAAAGCTGAGCCTTTTGCCATGGCTTCAAGCTGTTGAGTATCAAAAGTGAGTTTTCTCTGTTGGGTCGATGTGGGAATTCCTCGAGAACACTTAGGAAAGCGCCTTCGCTGTTTCGCACTCGTTTAGCTTCTTAACAAAGAGCTTTAGCTCTCTGAGTTGGGGATTGAATGCATGAGGGAAACGCTTTTGCCTTTGGAGTGAAAGCACGGATCTTTTCGGCTTAGAGGGATTGACCCATGTGGACTTTGGGTTTGAGGAGGGGAAAGTTTGGTCTTTTTTGGGAAGTGTTGTTGTGGAAAGAGGCTGGAGCTGCTCGGATAAAGATTGGGTCTTTTTGGGCGGCGATTGTGGTGGGTTTTGGGGAGGTTTTGAAGAAGATTTACAGAAAATGAGGAATCTTTGCCTAAGGTTTTGATGGTTCAATCTTTTGGGGAAGAAAATGGATCTTTTTGAATCGGATTGAGGGGCGGCAAAATGAAGATCGAGAGCGGTGGAGAGACTGGCAGCCATGGATGAGCAAATAGTATGCGCCTTACGGTGGATGTTTTGGCTGCCTTATCCAAACAGTGAAATCTCCATAGGACACTGAAGCATATAAAGTGTCATATAATTCTTGGGTCATAATTCCTAATTCCCCCCAATTTAATTATTGGTGAAAGTACCTGGTAAGTCTCTTTATTATAGAGACCTGCTCAAGTTAGTCCCTATTCTATGAAATGGATCAATTTAGTGTCTTTGTTATAGGAATTGGTTCAAATTAGTCCTTTCACTATTAAATGGGCTAATTTAATCCCTAAACTAATAATAAGCATCAAATAATGGTAATTCTTAAACCCTTACAATGCACATCTTACAGATAAAATAAATTTAAGTCTCTTAGGATAAACATCATCATCTTTTCACTGAGGCCACTCGTTAGGTTTTTAAAATACACACGACGAACATAATCTGCGTTCTTCACTGTTATATGAGATTCTCCTTTTTTCTCGTATAGTTATATGATGTTTGTATGTTATTTTGATAATTGTTCTATCAAGAAGAAAAAATGACTTGGTCAACGGTCTTTTTGACTTTTTTCTTTATAGTCTCCGTCAACTCGATCTCTTAGAATACCCATTAATTAATCACTCAAATGAACCCACAATTAAATGATTTTCTTTTCCTCCAATCCCTCTACATAACAAATGCATATATTATTTACTTAGCTTTCAGTTTTTGATTAACTGAGTCTATAAGCAATTTTCAATTTCCCCGTGGTTGCAGGATTATCCACAAATATGTGAAACAGCAGCTCAGTACTTTCCACAGTACGACTTTCCAAGCTTGCAGACCCCGTGGCAGGGGCAGCAATGGCAACCGGACAACTTCTCACCTAGCTCGTCCAAACATTTTGATGATCTCAGCCGCATCGGATGCATGTCAGCTTAGGACATGCAAATGACATTCTATGGCAATGAAGTATATATATGACCAGAGTGGCTATTCAACTATTTGAACTCTGTTATGGAAGAGTAAGGAAACTTTCGTCCAAATCTCTACTTTGTTGGTAAGCTAGTGGAGATGGGAATTTAGGGGAATGTGATGGTCTTTGGTTGCAAAAACACAATTTGTTGATAGGGATGTAAAGGGTGCTCACTGGTATATATATCTGGTTTAGATTCTTAGACTTCGTTTGATAGTGCTTCTCCAAAGAAACAATGCCAAACAACCAATAGTTTGACGCTGAACGAACGTTTGCCCATAATTAAAAAATTTAACTTATGCTCAAACGGGCGTCCACCCCAACAATGCCAAACGGAGCCTTAGTTTGTAACTTGCAGTTTTAATACTTACAGGATATACATGTTGGTAATGCCAAACCAAATATAATATTTATATTGGAAAATTTTCATTTTCAAATCAACAGGGTCTATAGCTCAGTGGTAGAGCATTTGACTGCAGATCAAGAGGTCACCGGTTCGAACCCGGTTGGGCCCTATTATTTTTCCTCTATTTTTAATTTTTAAGTATAAGTATAATAATCCATATTTAATGCATACTTTACAATTTATTATTGCAGTTTTACTTTTACTATTTACTTGTATTACTTTTCTGGGAACGTAGCTGTTTCTCTAAACATATAAAGACCGAAATGTCCCTTGACCTGACCTGTATATCTTTCCAGCAGCGAGCTGTTCAAAGATCTTTCTAATTTTTAATTTTCTCCTTCACCGAGGTTTTTGATCACCGAGCTGAAATCGAACGCGAACGCTCTCTATTTCTCCAGATCCGGGCCCGTCGCCGGATCCAGAAACCTCCGATCCAATCATTTCACCAATTGATTTCACTTCATTCAGCGTGTTACGCGATCCACTGGATCGAAGATGCCGGTGGCCGCTTCTGCAATCTACTTCTTGAATCTTCGCGGTGATGTCCTCATCAATCGTCTCTACCGCGACGATGTCGGGTAATTCTCTCTTTTCTTCTTTCCAGTTCCAGCTAATATTGAATTATAGAATTAGGTTCGCTTAGTATAGCCGTGAATGCATCAAGGTTTCTCGAATAGCTAGGTTTGTATTTTTCAATGAGACAACGGAGTTTGTCTGAGGTTTTTGATAATTTTTTAAGTGCTTTTGATTCGTATAATTTTTTGTTTAGGGGAAATATGGTGGATGCCTTTCGAATGCACATTATGCAGACAAAAGAACTTGGAACTTGTCCCGTACGACAGATTGGAGGCTGCTCATTCTTTTACATGAGAATCAGCAATGTGTACATCGTAATTGTTGTTAGCAGTAATGCTAATGTAGCTTGTGCTTTCAAGTTCGTAGTTGAGGTAGTCAAAGATTTCTTGCTCTTTATGTTTAATATGAAAAGATTAGCCTCATATTCCACTTGAAAAATGTGCAGTCCTTTTCCTCTGTCATAATTGATGCTTGAATTTTTGCTTCTTTTTGCAGGCTGTTGCTTTGTTTAAATCATATTTTGGTGGTGCTTTTGATGAAGATGCTATTCGTAATAATTTCGTTCTGATTTATGAATTGTTGGATGGTATGTATTCGATGACAATTGAATTTCAATCCTTCAACATGCATCGTCTTCCTTGGTTTCTAGTATGTTTAGACACTGTTTCTTTTGGATTGAATGATGATTTTCTGTTGCAGTGCTTTATTGTGTGTTCGCTGGTTACTTATGATTCATGACTTTTGGTATCATGGATTGTGATAGGAAGCTTAGGATGACTTTATTTTTACTAGTTGTAGCTGCTGAAAAATTAAAAATTGCTTGTAGACTCAGTTTATCAAAAAACTGAAAGCTAAATAAGTAATATAGGCATTTGTTATTTAGAAAAAGGATTTGAGGAAAAGAAAATCATTTAATTGTGGGTTCATTTTAGTGATTAAAGTTTGATTCATCGATTACCATTGCAGAGATCATGGACTTGGCTACCCGCAAAATCTTTCTCCAGAAATTTTAAAGCTTTACATTACTCAGGAAGGAGTTCGGTCTCCATTTTCATCCAAGGTAAGTTATTTTTGTGTAATTATGGATTATTGTATTTGAAGACTGATGCATGAAGGCGATGCTTATATCACATATATAGGTTTAATTCGTGATTTTATTTTTATGTAAAGTTGCATTGTAATTAACCATTTTTGTTTTCCATGTGGAATAAATCATTAGCCTTCAGATAAGCCTGTTCCAAATGCAACTCTACAAGTCACAGGTGCTGTTGGCTGGCGAAGAGAGGGACTTGTTTATAAAAAGAATGAGGTGATCTTGCTTCTGAATTCTGTCAAATTCCTTTCTATATTGAATGTGCTGTTCAATGGTATTAACGTTATCTTGTTTCAGGTGTTTCTGGATATTGTGGAAAGTGTAAACCTACTTATGTCTTCAAAAGGTTGGTACTGGTTATAAGTGTTTTTTTAATGTTTGCTTGGTTTAATATAAACCATTTTGTGATTGCAGGCAGTGTTCTGCGTTGTGATGTTACGGGGAAGATTCTTATGAAGTGCTTCCTTTCTGGAATGCCTGATCTGAAATTGGGTTTGAATGATAAAATTGGGCTTGAGAAAGAATCACAATTAAAGTCCCGTCCTGCTAAAAGGTGGTTTCTAAGTGCCTGCAATTCTCATCCTTTTATTCTCTGCCTTCTTCACTTATCATCCTCTTGTTTACTTTCTTGTCAATGGTGCAGTGTTTATGCTTAAATTTTGATTCTTCTTGCAACTTTCTAAAAGGTTTCATATTAAACTGCGTAAATTGTAAAATTGTGTACGCTAGTTATATACTGCATTCATTTCCATGAAGTCAATCTTCTGATACTGGTTTCAGAGCATGCAAGTTGAGCTTTGTAATTTTTGATATCTTAAAATGCTACTTATTGCAGTGGCAAGACGATTGAGCTCGATGATGTTACTTTTCATCAGTGTGTAAATCTTACAAGATTCAACTCAGAAAAGACTGTTAGTTTTGTGCCACCAGATGGTGAATTTGAATTAATGAAGTAAGCTTAGAAGTCTTCGCCCCTATTTATCTTGTGGTTCAAGTTTATGTTATATCATATCATGCAAAGCCAAGTTTTGTTACTTTATACAACTCTGGTGAGTTGTATATTATTTATAGTTTGCTTCTTACACTAACATGGCATGCCCATTCTTATTATGTTTCTTTTAGAATGCTTCTGTTGAACATAGATGCCTTGAACCTAGAAATCTGGATATACATTGTGAAAGTGAATTCTTAATGGTGATAACGATCTTAGTTTTTTTTTTTTTTTTTATGTTTCCAGAATACATAATTCTTTTATATATACATGATTAATGTACTTTTTGACTTGTCTGATGAATGCATAGGTACCGAATCACTGAGGGAGTTAATCTTCCTTTCCGGGTATTGCCAACAATCAAGGAGCTTGGTCGAACAAGAATGGAAGTAAATGTTAAGGTTTGTAATTGTACGTTTTGGAACTGGCCATATAGTGAAGCTCCTGGATCTGTATTTGGCTTATTTTTATTAATATTTCAGGTTAAAAGTGTCTTTGGAGCAAAGATGTTTGCTCTTGGAGTTGTTATCAAAATTCCTGTTCCAAAACAGACAGCAAAAACAAGTTTCCAAGTAACATCAGGTCGAGCAAAGTATCAAGCTTCTATTGATTGCTTGGTTTGGAAGTAAGTGTTTTAGTTTGTTAATATATGCATATCTTCTGTATTCTACTTTTATGTTGAGACTCTTGCTTCCTGCTTTTCTTCTCATCATAAAGTAGACCTGCCAAAATGTTTATTTGTGCTGCACCCCAACTGCAGCCATCTGGTTGCAAATAGTCTCTAATTTTTACTCTATTAATGCTTCATCTCTAGATTAACTAAAGCAATCTCTCAATGTCATATTCATCTGATATTTTAGGATAAGAAAATTCCCTGGACAAACAGAACCAACCTTGAGTGCAGAAGTGGAGTTAATTTCCACGATGGCAGAGAAGAAATCTTGGACAAGGCCACCAATTCAGATGGAATTTCAGGTGCCAAATTTAATTAATATTTTACTGCTTGATCATGTTGAACTATTCTGCTTGTTTTAATGCACAACTTCTTTTGTTGAAAAGTATAGGGAAAAAATATTGCTATGCTTGAATTATTCTTCAAATTTTGTTATACCAGAGATGCTGTAGTTCATGTATTATTTGTAACCCGTGTCATTAGTACTTTAGATTCCTTTTTTCCCTCTTAAAGATTGTTGAATTCCCATGTAGGCTAGATGAATAGAAAATTGGAAATTTGGTGGGGTGGGTGGGTTGTCGGTTGGTTGGGGGAATTTGGAATTAGGGATGGGTATGGGTTGGGTTTTTACCCATTTCCCGAAAATAAATACTTTGAACATATTCTCTTGTTGAAAATAAATACATTAAACTCGACCCGACCGACCTATAGAAAAAAAATTAATTTTAAGGACCTAATTGTAAAAAAAATTAGGGGGACTTAATCGTAAAAAATTATAATTTTAAGGATTAAATTATAAATAAAAATTCAATTTTAAGGACCTAATTATAAAAATATATATAAGTGGGGGTATTATTATAAATATCCCTAAAAAATTAGGGGAAATTACACAATTAGGGGGATACCCGACTGCACCCTTAATAAAAGCCCGACCCGAATTCCATTTTTTTTTCATCAAAAAATCCGACCTGATCGGACCGGGTTGGGTCGGAACCCGATCAGGCCGGGTCAGGTAAAATGCCCATCCCTACTTGGAATCAGTGGAAAAGGAAGAATCAAGGTCCAGTTTGGCTAATTACATTTCATGAAAATGCCAAAGAACATCGGCTATGGGTGACTTAAACAGGGATATTACCTCGGCACACATCAGTGAAAGCCTTCAGGCAAGTTAAACATATCTAACTTAGTTGCACTTTCTTCTCAGGTTCCAATGTTTACAGCCTCTGGTTTACGTGTCCGGTTTCTCAAGGTAAGCATACTTATCTTTTCTGAACCTATAAGGTGATTCCTACAAGTGAATTTGCTCTATTGACTCCATCTTCGTTTTGCAGGTGTGGGAAAAGAGTGGGTATAACACAGTCGAATGGGTTCGCTACATTACCAAGGCTGGCTCATACGAGATCAGGTGCTAGAAATGTGGAATCGCTACCATGAGATTGTAATAGATAATCCCAAGCAGTGATGAGAATATTCGCTCCCATGAGTCCACATTTCCCTCGTAAAGGATGCTGGCTTGTGTTATACTTTCATGAATCAGTAGGCATTTTCATTTCCCCATCATAGTGGAGTTTTTTGTTTATATGATTACATTTCAGGTGAGTAATTTGGTTGTCGTGTTTCTCTTGTAAAGGATAGCCCTTTTAATTCTCAGAGCTGCATTATTTGTTTGCAATTGCATGTTGTGACACATTTTGTTGTAACCATACATGGATTGGTTTTAAAAACAAGTATGATTGAGATAAGATTGAACCTTTGGGTTTTGGAGTTCATCTCATGATATAATACTGATGGAAATGGAAGTTGTGATTTCACTTCTTGGAGGCGTAGACATTCTCTTTAATTTTTGCCCGCCCCGTGCTTTGGAGAAGTTCTTTTTCAAGATGATCCGTATAGATCAAGGTTCAAACGTTTAATTCGTTGATCGACTGAATTAATCGTGTAAAAGCTATATTTGATTTTGATATAACAAAGAGTTTAAAGATTAATTTGTAAAATTACATAAATTTTTAAGTATTCAAAAGTCTCACAAAATGACAAGAATTTGAACCTAAAATTGTTTCTAAGTTAAAACTTAAAACCCTGAAATTTCCCAAGTGTTTTCATACTCAAATAACCAAAAATGTTCAGACATATCGATACGCTTCTTAGCGTTTCGATACGACTTTTGACTACTGGAATTTTAATCGCAGAAACGTATCGATACGGCCTTCATCTGGGTTTGCGTTCTTGGTTACGAGTATAGATACAGCCTTTATCGTATCGATAAAGGGTGTTGAGATTTTCGAATCTTTGCATTTAATTTTATTATTGTTGTCTTGTCAGTTATTAGAATTACTAATCTTTAAATTTCAGTTAACCCGTATCGACGCGTCCCTTAGGCGTACCGATGTATTTTTCACTAGACTTTTTCCTCAAATTTCAGTGAGCAAAAATCGTACCGATACGGCCTATCCGTATCGATACGCCCCTGCTTTTACACTATGTCCGTTTTGATACGCCTTAAAGCGTATCGATACGCCTTTGTACAACGGCTCTTTTTTCTTTTGACAAGTACCGATACGAATGTTCCTGTACTAATACGGTTGGTCACCAAACAACATTTATTGCGAGAAAATGATCTCTCATGGTTTTATTGATGATCTCAACCACCTAAACGATTAGAAATTAATGAGGGGATATAAAATCAAGTCTCCAAAGCTTCAACAACAAGAAGTCAACAAGTTTAAAGCATTCAAGCAAAATTCCAACTTACTTTGAGCCTATTAGAGTCATATCCTTTGTAACCCACTTGTGTTGAGAAAATTTGTAATTCTTTATTTCAAATTGGGTTGAGTGTACTTGTATTTAGGCAAATCATTTACCTTTGAGATGTTTTTATTAGTTTGTCAATCTTATTGTAAAAGAGAGTGAGTTTGATCAAGCTTTGGGTAGAAAGCTTTGATCTTTGTAACGATTTCTTCCTAAGCCTAGAAAAAGAGAAGAATTTCTTAGTAAAGTTGTTTAAAATCCTTAGTGGGGAGCTAAGGTAGTAGATGTAGAGCTTGTTAGAAGCTTGAACCACTAAAAATTCCTTATGTCACTTTTTTCATTTATCCTTTTGCTTCCCTTATATTTTTAATTGGCAATTCACCCCTCTTGGCCAAACTGAGTTGATTAATCATCCCAACAATTAGTAGAGCCTAGCTCATTTGAAGGATTAACATCCACTTGAGACGATCCTAGAGGTGATTCAATCAACTAACATTCTATCCATGACGTCTACTTCCGGCCACAATTAGTACGAGTCTCAATCCGTCACCAAATCGCCCTATTTCAGTGGGGATAACTATCCCTATTGGAAGAATCGCATGAAGCTCTTCATCAAATCCAATGACTACCTCCTATGGGATGTAGTGGAAGACGGACCTACCATACTGATGAAGAGAAAAGGCAACCGGTTTGTTCCAAAGTCCAAGCTTGAGATGACCGATGAAGAACGAAGGTGCTTACAAGTCAATAATAAAGCTATGCACATACTCTTTTGTGCGCTTGGACCGGACGAGTACTCGAAGATGTCTTCTTGCACGAGTGCAAAGGAGACCCGAGACAAGCTCAAGACCACATATGAAGGCACAAACAATGTTAAGGAGGCCAAGATTGGACTCCTCAACTTGAGCTACGAGAATTTTAAGATGGAGCCCGATAAGAGTGTCACCAAGATGTTTGATTGTTTCTCCGTCATCGTTAACGGTCTCAAAGGCTTTAGAGAAGTCATCCCCGAATACAAGCTTGTCCGGAAGCTCATCTACTCCCTTCTCGAGTCATGGGATGAAAAGAGGACCGCCTTTATCAAGACTAAGGACCTCAAAACCTTGAAGCTCGATGCTCTTATGGGATCTCTTCTAACCCATGAGATTATGAAGAAAATAAGATAAAAAGAAAAGAAAAGAAAAGAGAAGAGAAAAAGGTCAAAAAGAAGAAAGTAGAAAATAAGAAGATGGGAATTGCTCTCAAAATTTCATAAAAAGAGTGATTCTAGTGAGGAGGAATATGAAGAAATGGCAATGCTAGCCAAACGGTTCACTCGGTTCATGTAGTCCAACCGGGGAAGAAAGTTCCATCGAAGAGGAAACTTCAAGAACAAGAACAAGGAGTAGAAGGAGAATGATCAAATCATTTACTATGAGTGCAAGAAGTCGGGGCACATAAGAATCGATTGCCCCCAACTCAAAAGAAAGAGCTTCGAGAAGAAGAAGGTCAAGGCAAACGTTGCTACTTGGAGTGATGAGGAATCATTCGATGAAGATGAGCAAGAAGTTGTCAACCTTTGCCTCATGGCTCTTGAAGAAGATCCTAGGGTAACCTCTAACTCATCTTCATTTGATTTATCTTTTGATGAACTTCAATAAGCATACGATGAGTTACGAGAGGTTTACGACGAGTTGGTTGAAAAGTTTAAGGAATCGATTTTGAAAAACAAGAAAATGATTTTCGATTTGAAAAACCAAAATGATTCCCTTTCTAAAACTAACTCCGAACTTGAAAAAAAGTTTTTGATTTACAACAAAAATAAAACGATTTTAAAAAGAAAAATCTTGATTTAAACAACCTTCTTTCTAAAGTTCATGATGATCGTCACAAAAAGGTGAGTGATCTTAAAGCTTCTCTAAACAAGGTTGGGAAACAAAATTTTAAAAAGAACAAGTTCTTCAAAACCCAACTATGTAAAGAGAAACTTTAATGGGTACAAAAAAAGAGGCTTCCCAAGGTAAGAAGGTTAAAAGTGTGTGGGTTCCTATAGAACTAATTGCTTCTAACAACATTAGTGCTTTGTCTTCTTGGATTCCCAAGGGAACCAAGATTTTGGGAGCTAATACTCGTGTACCCAAAATGATTTGGGTACCAAAAAACAAGGGTTAATTCTTTGTTTGTATGGGGAACATTTCTACAAGGCCAAAGCTATATATGCAAATTCGTAGTACCTTGATAGTGGATGCTCGAGACATATGACCAATGATAAGAGTTGATTCTTGGAGCTAAAACCAAAGAGTAGAGGAGTAGTGACATTCGGTGACAACTCCAAATGTCACATTGAAGGAATTGGTTCCATTGGTAATCACTATTCTATTCTTGTAGATAATGTTTTATATGTTAACGGTCTAAAACATAACCTTTTAAGTATAAACCAACTTTGTGATAAAGGTTTCAATGCTCTTTTTGATTTAAATGGTTGCAAAATTTTAAACGTTGAAACTAACAAAATTTTTCTTATTGGTCATCACATAGGAAACATATACATGGCGCATTTAGATGACATTCATATTTCAAATGTATGTTTCATTGCAAAAGATGAGCATGACTCATGGTTATGGCATAGAAAACTAGGGCATGCGAGCATGATTATTTTAAAAAATTGGTTTCAAAATATCTAGTAAGAGGTTTGCCTAAAAATAAAGTTTTCTCTTGATAAAATTTGTGATGCTTGTGCAAAGGTAAACATAAAAGAGTTTCTTTTAAACCTATTAATGATGTCTCTAGTAGTAAAGTTTTACAATTGATCCACATGGATCTCTTTGGCCCTATTAGAACTATGAGCTTCGGTGGAAAATCATATGCATTTGTTTTAGTAGATGATTACTCTAGATACACTTGGGTTCTATTCTTAAGTACCGAGGATGAAGCTTTAGAAAAATTTATCACGTTTTCAAAAATTACTCAAAAAGATGTTGGTCAATATATTTCTCATATTATGAGTGACCATGGTACCTAATTTCAAAATTTAGGCTTTGGAGATTTTTGTAATTCAAATGGTATAAGCCATAAAATTTTCACTCCTCGCACTTCTCAACAAAATGGGGTTGTTGAGAGGAAAAATCGAACCTTAGAAGAAATGGCTAGAACCATGCTTTGTGAAAACGATTTGCCAAAGTTTTATTTTGATAAAATTTGTGATGCTTGTGCAAAAGGAAAACATAAAAGAGTTTCTTTCAAACCTATTAATGATGTTTCTACTAGTAGAGATTTACAATTGATCCACATGGATCTCTTTGGCCCTATTAGGACTATGAGCTTAGGTGGAAAATCATATGCATTTGTTTTAGTAGATGATTACTCTAGAAACAATTGGGTTCTATTCTTAAGTACCAAGGATGAGGCTTTAGAAAAATTCATCACGTTTTCAAAAATTACTCAAAATGATGTTGGTCAATCTATTTCTCATATTAGAAGTGACCATAGTACCAAATTTCAAAATTTAGGCTTTGAGGATTTTTGTAATTCAAATGGTATAAGCCGTAATTTTTCTGATCCTCGCACTCCTCAACAAAGTGGGGTTGTTGAGAGGAAAAATCAAACCTTAGAAGAAATGGCTAGAACCATGCTTTATGAAAATAATTTGCCAAAGTATTTTTGGGCGGAAGCCACTAATACCGCTTGTTACATTGTCAACCGAGTAATAATTAGGCTGATTTTAAAGAAAACACCTTATGAGATTTTAAAATCCAAAAGCCTAACATTAGCTATTTTTATCCTTTTGGATGTAAATGTTTTATTTTAAATAATGGAAAGACAATTTGGGTAAATTTGATGCTAAAAGTGATGAAGCTTTTTTCTTAGGTTATTCTTTAAACTCTAAAGCCTGTCGTGTATTTAATAAAAGAAAATTGATAGTTGAAGAGTCTATACATGTGATTTTCGATGATAACCTCCTTCCGAGGAAGGACTATTGTAATGATGATGATGTAGGAATTTTTGAAGCCAATGATGGTGGGCAATCATCAAAGGTAGATGAAGTTTCTTTCAAAGAATAAGAAAAAGCACAAGATCCACCTCTAGAAGCCTTAAAGGATATGGCTCTAGAGGAAAAGAAAGTGAGCTACCCAAGGGAGTTCAACTATGTCAAAGATGGTGAGATTTTGGGTAATCCATCCAAAGGGGTAACAACTAGACTTTCTCTTAAAAATGTTTGTAATGTTGCATTTATCTCATGCATCGAGCCTAAAAATATCAAAGAAGCATTAAAAGGTGATTATTGGATATTGGCTATGCAAGAGGAGTTAAATCAATTTGAGAGAAGTCAAGTTTGGACACTAGTTGATAGGCCTAGTAATAAGTCTACAATAGGAACTAAATGGGCTTTTAGAAACAAACTAGATGAGAGTGGTAACATAGTGAGAAACAAGGCTAGACTTGTTGCTCAAGGTTATACTCAAGAAAAAGGAATCGATTTTGATGAAACCTATGCACTTGTACCTAGAATGGAAGCTATTAGAATGCTTCTTGCATTTGCATGTTATCATGAATTCAAGCTTTTTCAAATGGATGTAAAAAGTGATTTTCTTGAAGTGTATGTAGAACAACACCCAGTTTTGAAGATCCAAAATATCCAAACCATGTTTTTAAACTTTCAAAATATCCAAACCATGGTTTGAAACAAGCTCCTAGAGCTTGGTATGAAAGGTTGTCGAGTTTTTTAATTGAAAAATGTTTTGACAAATGAAAGTTGGATAATATATTCTTTATTAAAAGAAATGGTAAAGACATTTTAGTAGTTTAAATTTATGTTGATGATATAATTTTTGGTTCTACTAATGAATTGTTTTGCCAATTTTTGCTTAAGTTATTACAAGGTGAGTTTGAAATGAGCATGATGGGGTGCTCTCATTCCTTTTGGGACTCCAAATCAAACAAAGGAATGATGACATCTTCATCAATCAAGCTAAGTACATCAATGATATGCTCAAGAAATTTGGCTTGGATAATGTGAAACCTCAAGCCACACCAATGAGCTCTTCTACAAAGCTTGACAAAGATGAATGAGGTAAGTGTATTGATTTAAAGCTTTATCGCTCTATGATTAGATCTTTGTTTTATATTACCGCAAGTAGACCATATATCATGTTTAGTGTTTGCTTGCGTGCTAGATTTCAAGCTAGTCCTAGAGAATCACACACTATAGCCGTTAAGAGAATCTTGAGATACCTTAGAGACACATCTTGTTTAGGCCTTTGGTATCTTAGAGATTCTTCTTTTGATTTGCATGCTTTATTCGGATGTGAATTATGAAGGTTGTAAGATAGATAGAAAAAGTACCTTCGATACTTGTCATATCATAGGTAGTATGCTCATATCTTAGTTCTCCAATAAATAAAAAGTGTAGCATTATCTACCACCGAAGCAGAATATATATCAGTCGAAAGTTGTTGTGCTCAAATCCTTTGAATAAAGCAACAACTTTTAGATTATGAAATTGATGTATGTATTATTCATCTTAAGTGTGACAACACTAGTGCCATATGTCTCACTAAGAATCTCATCCAACATTTTAAACCCAAGCACATAGAGATAAAACATTATTTTATTAGAGGTCATATCTTGAAAACGATGTTGTTCTATGTAATACCCTAATTTTGTCCATGTACCCTAATATATACATATATTTCTATAAATAAATTCCAAAAAATATATAGTAAATAAAGAGCCCAATAAATAAAATATGTCCAAAAATCCAAAAAAGTCCATTACATAAATGTCCATATATAAAAATGTCCAAAATCCTTTCAAAATACTCTTTACAATATTAAGCCCAATAAAAGCCCAAATCCAAAATCTGATACAATTCCTTAACCCAACAAACACAAATATACATCTAAAGAAACACAAATTTTAAGTTTCCCGCCCAAATTCAGCTCCCCAAGAGGATGCGCGTCACGTCACCATTGGCCTGAATAGGTATCACATAGATTTTGATAACAGTGACGTCATCATCTGACCCCCTATAAATAGAGAGAGATTTTTTTGTCATTTTTCATTAACTACCAATTAATATACATTAATAATCAGTAATTAATACAAATTATAATAAAATAAAGATATAATAATAAGGGGAGAGGTAGCTTACCTCGAGAATGCTGAAAGGCGTCGGGTAGCTGAAGGGACGCCGGGCAGCTGAAAGGACGTTGGAAGAGCTGAAGTGCCGGAAGCCAAAGAGCCGAGGAGTCACTGAAGGCCTAATCGACGTCGGAGAAGAGCACTCGTCACTGGAGAAGAAGCCGGAGTTATAGTGCGGCCACCACAAAGGTATAAGCTTTTCCTTTCTTTGATTCCCTGCAAGAAAACGCTAAAATGTTAGACCTAAATAAATAAAAAGGAAAACAATGTTAAAAAACAAAAATTGAAGCGTTTTTAAGGTAAGATCGGAGGAGTTTGACGGTGGTAAGGGTTTAGGGGTTTGTCGGAGTCAAAAATGAGCGATTTTGAGGGTAGATGGTTTAGAATTTGGAGAAGTACGGGTTAGATCCAGACGGATCGGGGCTTAGATTTAGGTCTAGGGTTTAAATCGAGAAATTTTGAGAAGTTTTTCTATGTTTTCGATGATGGTGGGTGGTGGCCAGAGGGAGGTTAGTGATGATTGGAGGTTCTCCAGCGTCGTCTGCAGTGGCCGACGAACAGCTTTAGGATGCCGATGAGTGGCAGAGTTGGATCTAGTGGCAGAGACAAGGGCCGTTTGCTGTCGGAGTTACTTGTGTTCTTTGTGTTCTTCGAAGAACACAATGAACACTCTCCTAAAACCATGGATTTTGATCCATTTGAGTGAAGTTTCTGGGCATGTTAAGTGTTTGCGTAGAGAGAATTCGGAGAGAACTCGGTTTAGAGAGGGATGATGAAATGGGAAGTGACCAAGTCAGGCTCGGTTTGGGTCTTTTATATCCAATGCGAGACGGCACTGTTTCGAAACCGGGTTCTTCAGACCCGCGCGCTGGTATTCGGGCGGATACATGACCCGTGAATTTCATCCGGGTTTCTTGGTTTTGCCCCTTGTTTTGCTTCCCTTTCAATTTGGTCACCTTTGCTTTGTAATTTGGCACTTATATTCTAATAAAAGTTCAATTTGGCCCTTTGTTTTATTTGCTTTTAATTTTATTTATTTGTTTAATTTACATGTATGCTTGCATGATTTTAAAATTAACATATAGTATTATTGCTAGATAATTTAATTCACTTAGCTTTAATTACTTAGAGCCTTAGTTTTAGATTATTTAATTAATTTAAATAATAGGTAAGATAATCTTAGAAAATAAATGATTATTAAATAGAGACTCTAATGTCATAAGTTGATCAGTGTCTCATTGTAATGAGATGTTAATTAAATGAGGCATTTTAGTAGAACATTTAATATTTCATTTGAATTTAGAATATTGTAATCACACATAGTTAATTTAATTAAAATTAAAATTAAGATATGGTTTAAATAGTTAGAATCATTAAATATCAAGGAATATTATTAATTTAGGGCTTAATATGGATAGTGCCCAATTATCTGGGTGTTATCACATAAACCCCTAAATTTGATAATATTTATAGATTTTTTAATTAATTTAATAAATTGGAGCTCTAATTAGGTTTGAACTTAAAATTGACAAGAAAATAAATAGACATGCATTAAACCTTTTATGTTGGGATACATTTTTTAATATGAATTGAAGTATCCTAAAGTAACTGGATGTTTCAAAACTCATATTCGTTTAAGGATGTATTTCCTTACAAAATGATACTTCCATTTGTAATGAAAATTCATTTAACAATCAAGGATTGAATTAAATTTAAATTAATGTTCGAAATACAATTGTGCCACGTGAAGTTAATAAGGTACCGATAACGGGCGTTTGTGGGGTGCTAATCCTTCCACACACGTAACCAACTCCCGAACCCTAGTTTTAAAGAAAAGAATCTCTGGTTGTTTTTATGGTGTCCGGTCTACCAAAGTGACCGGTGGCAACTCTAAATTGATTTTCAAAGATAAATAAAAGGAAAATCTAATTTAATACTAAAAACCCTGATTTCAAGATTAAATGAATTAAAATGAACAAAAAAACCTAATTTCAAAAAAGAATCAATCGTCAGACTATTTTTCCACACTTCAGTTTTAAAATGGTCGCGTCATTCTAGAATAGATTGACAACTTGAATCAATTAGCGGATATCTTTACCAAAACTTTAGACAAAGAGTGTTTTTGGTCTCTTAGGAGAGAGTTAGGTTTAACTAGTCTTTCTTGAGCCTTAGAGCTTTAGAGCCTTTTTGGTCTTAAAATTTTGCTTGAATTTGGATGATTGCTTTGCTTATGTATTTTTGCTCCTAGATGCATCTATGCTTGTTGCTAGGGGGAGTGTGCATCTGTTTTAACTCATACATGATGTTCACATATCATTTGCATGCATTTCGATTTGATTAAGTTCGAATTTTTGAGCACCTTGCAACCAAAAATTATATTTTTGGCTCAAGGGTACCGATACGGGGTAATGAGTATCGGTACGGGTATCATGAGACAGTTTCGATAGAAGTTGACTTGTACCGGTACGATGTCGCGTATCGAATGGCTAAAAACCGTTTCAGTACGGTGTTTCGATACGTATAGGTGGCGTATCAATACGCGTAGATACTAGAGAGTTAAATGGGCATTAAAAGAGGGTTTCCAACTTTAAATCAAACTCTACTTTTCTCTTAAACCCTAGATACGTGTTTCACCTATATAAACTCATCCCAACTTTTTAATTTTTCACAAATCATCAAAATCTTTTGAGGGATTTTGGGTTATTTATCAAACTCCAACGAAATCATCAAGATTTGTGTAACATCATCTCCTCATTCATCCATAATCCCATACTCAAGGTATAAACTTCTTTTCTTTATTTTTAAATTTCGTTCTTATTTTTATATTGTTTTCGTTTCAAATTTATATATTTAGTATGTATATGAAATGTTTTTCAAAAATTTTATAAAAAAACTTTTTCAAATCTAAATTTGTTTGGTTCAAATATAAAATTATATCGTATATTTTTCAACTATATTTTCCAGATTTCTTTTTACCAAAAATTCTTTTCATACTTGTATATGATTTTAAACTATACGATATAGGTTTTTACAATACCTTGATCATTGTGTTGTTTATTGGATCGAATGTGATGATTTATGCATACATTTTTGTGTGGTTTGATTTTGATTTCGGGTTTTGTTATGGGTCCTAAGAAAAGACAAAGAAAAGATATGACATCTAGTTCCAATCATCCTAATCAAAATTTCGAAATTAATGGTAATAGACCCAACCTCACCCATATTTTCCAAATTTTTTTAATAAGCCAAGATTTCCAAATGATATGGATCGTTTTAAACATTATCAAGCTTTTAAAATCTGCCGTGAGCGCATTATTTTGATCCCGTTTTTATCTTCTGAAAGATTTCAATTTAAATATCTTGAGTTGATGCAACAACGAAAGTTCATGCAATTTTTAGCCTTATCTGGTATCTTATACCGAAACCTTGTTTTGATTTTTTACTCCAATGCTTGGTGTGTTTATAATCAAGATAGATCCGAAGTTGTTGTTATCGAATCTTATCTTATGGGTAAAAAGTTTCAAATTAATTCTTTGGTTTTAGCAATTTTTTTGGGTTTTGAGGATGTGAGAATTGATAATGAGGACTTGTTGGGACATGTTCTTGGTGCCTCCGTGACCGTGCTTGATGGTCATGATCGCATCCTTCACTTGCTTATCACCCGGTGGTTTCGCCCATCCGGTGAAAAATTCTCAACGATCCGCCAAGTCGACGACTTTTGGATTCGTTGCTTCCGTGAGGGTAAGTGACCGAACCTTGCTTAAATCATGTTTGTCGAGATTATCTTCCTTGTGCAAAACTGTCATACAACTTTTGTTCCATCCTTCACCTATGGCACCGCTTCGAGCTATTTGTTTCACAAGGTTGGAATTGATTGTTCTCATTATGTTGTTGAACCTTTCACTAATCCTATTGACGAGCGTTCTCTCCACCGAGCAAAGTTTTCATACTATAATGGAGAATAGATCCGAGCTGCGGATCTACCTCAAGGCGTTCAACCCGATCCGATGGCGGCTCCTCAAGTGGTTCCAATTCTAGAAGCTTCGGTAGCTCAACCTTCTCTTGATGCTCTCATGGCTTATCTCGACGGGAGATTTGTATCTTTGGACACTACCATGACCTCTTGTTTTGCCGCTATTGACACTCGTTTTACATCTTTGGTGGATAGAGTTACTTTCATTGAAAATCACCAAGCTTCGATGGATTTATCTCTTACCGCCTTTCATAGGGAATAGCGACAATCTCTTAGAACCCATACCAATGATGAAGATGAGGATGAAGAAGAAGATGATGATGAAGAGGCTCATTAGGATCTTGTATCTCATGACATATCATATCATATTAGGATTAGTTTTATCCACCTATGTCTTTATGTTATGAACTCTTATTATTTGGTTTATGTTTTTAGGAATTAAGTTGGATTTTATTTTTGTTGTTTTGAACTATGCTTTGAATTTCAATGAATATCTATGTTGTTTCCTTTGGAGTACCTTTAATGTTTATATCTTACTTTATTTATATCATATTGATTTTGATCTAACAAAAAGGGGAGAAATAAAGAGCACTTATAAATTTTTCAAAAATATATCTTTTAGTCTTAGAGAAAATGGGAGTATTTTAAACCTACTTAAAAATTTACTTTAGTTTTGTTATACAAAAAATGGGAAGAATGTAAAACCTATATTTGATTTTGAAATAACAAAGAGTTTAATGACCAATTTGTAAAATTGGATAAATTTTTAAGTATTCAAAAGTCCCACAAAATGACAAAGATTTGAACCTAAAATTGTTTATAAGTTAAAAACTTAAAACCTCAAAATTTCCTAAGTATTTTCATACTCAAATAACCAAAAACGCCAAGCCATATCGATACGCTTCTTAGCGTTTCGATACGACTTTTGACTACTAGAATTTTAATCACAAAAATGTATCAATACGGTTGTCCCCGTATCGATACAACCTTCATCTGGGTTTGTGTTATTGGTTACAAGTATCGATACGGTCTTCACCGTATCAATATAGGGTGTTGAGATTTTCAAATCTTTGCATTTAATTTTATTACCGTTGCCTTGTCAATTATTGGAATCATCAATCTTTAAATTTCAGTTAACCCCTATCGATTCACCCCTTAGGCGTACCGATGCATTTTTCACTAGACTTTTTCCTCAGATTTCGGAGAGCAAAAATCGTACCGATAAGGCCTATCTGTATCGATACGTCCCTACTTTTACACTATGTCCGTTTCGATACGCCTTAAAGTGTATCGATGCGCCTTTGTACAGCAGCTCTTTCTTCTTTTGACAGGTACCGATATGATTGTTCGTGTACTGATACGGTTGGTCACCAAACAAAATTTATTGCGGGAAAAATGGTCTCTAACAGCTCTATTGATGATCTCAATCACCCAAATGGTTAGAAATCAATGAGGGGATATAAAATCAAGTCTTCAAAGCTTCAACAACAAGAAGTCAACAAGTCTAAAGCATTCAAGCAAAATTCCAACTTACTTTGAACCTATCAGAGTCATATCTTTTGTAACCTACTTGTGTTGAGCAAATTTGTAATTCTTTATTTCAAGTTGGGTTGAGTGTACTTGTATTTAGGCAAATTATTTACCTTTGAGAGGTTTTCATTAGTTTCTCAATCTTATTGTAAAAGATAGTGAGTTTGATGAAGCTTTGGGTAGAAAGCTTTGATCTTTGTAACGGTTTCCTCCTAAGCCTAGAAAAGGGGAATAATTTCTTAGTAAAGTTGTTTGAAATCCTTAGTGGGGTAGCTAAGGTAGCGGATGTATAACTTGTTAAAAACTTGAACCACTATAAATTCCTTGTGTCACTTTTTTCATTTATCCTTTTGCTTTTCTTAAATTTTTTAATTGTCAATTCACCCCTCTTGGCCAACCCGAGTTGCATATACTTTAGGTACTTATTTTGACAAAAAATTATATTTAAAATAATTATTTTGGCTAAAAAAATACTTTAAATACCTAAATAAAAAAATTAATATACTTTATATACTTATTTATTATATAAACCAAGAAAAAATATAAATAGTTGATTTTCTTAATACTATTTTGTAATTATCTTTAGATTATTAAAAAAATTATTGATGTTTTGAAGAAAAAATGGAAGCATATTATAAACTTTATTATTAATTTGTTTATTTTTTTTGTAGTAAATTCATCGGAAGAGTATAAAAGAATGCGCTTAAAAACGGTTAAAAGAAGGTAATATCGATATTATATTAATATAACAGCTAGATTGGATAAAAATAAATTTGAGTTGTTGAATTTTAAAAAGAAAAAGTGGTATAAGGTTAAAAAGGTCAATCAATAAGCATTTGTGTAGTTAATTTTTTCGTAAAAATTTCATAAACATTTTTGTAAATTTTGTAAGAGGAGGTGTTCGATCCCACACCTCTTCGGAATCATATTAAATCTTCTTCAAAATTCAAAAAGAGAGAGAGAGAAGACGATGGCGTCGTCGGATAGCCTGAGCGACAAGAACGCTGTTTTCAGGAAACTGAAAGCAAAATCAGAAAACAAGGTTTGCTTCTTTTTTATTTTTTGTATGATTATGTTTTTAGATCTGATTCAGATCTGGAATTTCTGTTGCTGCATCTTGAAATTCGGCTTATTTGTATTGATTTTGTTCGGTAGATGTGTTTTGATTGTAATGCGAAGAATCCGACATGGGCGTCGGTTACATATGGGATCTTTCTCTGCATCGATTGCTCTGCCGTTCATCGGAGTCTCGGTGTCCACATCAGCTTTGTCAGGTAGTATTAGGTTTTTATTTCGAATGCTTATGATTTTTTGGTGTTTCGCATTGAATGATGCGTTCCAATTTTGTGCATCTGAATTCTCAAATTATGCTTGAAATTGGCTGGAATTTTTGTTTGATTATTATATAGGGGAATAGACAAGGGTTTTTTGCGTTTTCAATTCTTATTTTCCTCAGGAAATTTATGGATAAAACTGAAATATCAGCTGTGGAAATTTATAGGTTTTTATACGGAAAGTTTTCATTGAGCAGATTATGTTATGTCATTTTGGATTCACTGAGATTCAATTAAAGGAATGAAAGTGAGAATAAGAGCTAGACTCTTTTAGATTTTGGTGTTTATAATGGACATGCACATTAGTGTGAATTTTGTAATGTCTATAGTCTATACCATCATATAAAGATGCTGCTGCTGCTGCATTTACATTCTTTGAGTTTTTGTCTCTCTCTCTCTCTTTACTTTTATGGAAAACATGTATATTTTATGCAGGTCTACAAATTTAGATTCATGGTCTCCTGAACAATTGAAAATGATGATCTATGGTGGAAACAACCGTGCACAAGTTTTCTTTAAGCAACATGGATGGACTGATGGAGGCAAGATTGAGGCCAAATATACTTCAAGGGCTGCCGATTTATATAGGCAAATGCTCTCAAAAGAAGTCGCTAAAAGTATGGCAGAAGATGCCGGTTTGCCTTCATCCCCTGTTGCTTCTCAGTCATCACAAGCACCTAATGGGTTTGCTGATATCAAGACTGATGAAGCTCCGAAAGGAAGTTCTATCGGCAAGCAAGAAAAACCAGAAGTTTCTGCTCCCCCCAAAGCTTCTCATACGGTTGTTACCAGCACTGTCAAGAAGCCTCTTGGTGCCAGAAAGCTTACTGGGAAAACTGGGGGCTTGGTGCCCGAAAGCTTACTAATAAGGTATTTATTATGGAATTTTGTAGGCAATGTGATTACTGCAGAATGCTCATAAGGATATCCTCATAGAATAGTTCATTTTGGAGTTATTTTGAATGCCTTTCCTCGTGATAACATGGTCTTCTTTAATTGTAGCCAAGTGAAAATCTCTACGAACAGAAGCCCGAAGAACCAGTTGCGCCTGTTGCTTCCTCAACTAATGACATTGCACCCATTGGCTCATCTTTTCCATCTCGTTTTGAGTATGTAGAAAATGTTCAATCTACTGAGTCAAATCATGGTGGCCCACAAGTGCTTAATCATGTTGCTCCACCAAAGTCATCAAGCTTCTTTGCAGATTTTGGAATGGACAGTGGGTTTCAGAAGAAATCAAGCTCAAATTCCTCAAAAGTGCAAGTAAGTAGACATCCATAGATAGATACTGATAACCTTCATATTTTATATAAATGGCTGATCAGGTTGATAGAATTGTCTCCTTTTGATTTTAGTCTGGTTATACTTAGAGCTTATGTGAAATATTGTACATGTTCGTGTGATATAATGTGTGAGAATTTGATGGAAGGGAAGTTTTGTATGGTTAGATTCAACTTCTATAATTGTCCCCTTGAAGTGTTCAATCTTTGTTCCTATTTCTGTTGAATCTTTTCATGCCTTTTTTATTTAAAATTTTCTTCTTATTGCCTCATTTTAATTTCAGATTCAGGAAACCGATGAAGCTAGGAAAAAGTTCTCGAATGCAAAATCTATTTCATCAGCCCAATTTTTTGGTGATCATACCAAACCAGCTGACAATGAAACTCAAGTTACTCTGCAGAAATTCTCAGTATGTGCAGTAGCTATTCCTTTCTTGAAAACCATCTTTTTTACGGCTTGAAAGATTAATCCATCTATCTGGAATTTTTCGTACCATCTGATTATAACCTTTTCCTTTTTGTTTTCTAGTTGGCAGTCTTCTCTAAACAAAATAGATCCTTAGAAGAACATCAATCGTGAACTGTTTCTTATTTCCATTTAAGTTTTAACGTTTAACATTTACCTATTTATGCTGAGGTATCAAAAGGAAACACTAACTTCGGGAATCTGCTCAGTTATTCATCTGTGATAAAAGGAAATTCATGTATGAAATGTGGCTTTCTGAGATTAATAGCCTTTATCTCCCCCCTCCCTTTTGCAGGGTTCGACAGCCATCTCCAGCGCTGATCTATTCGGTCAAAGTGCCGATAATTCAATTGACCTTACTGCTAGTGACCTCATCAACCGACTCTCTTTCCAGGTCCGCTTTGTAAATTGCTTCTTTTATGCATCTCCTGAATGTGATATCGTGAAGTTCATCTTTGTCTCGTTTCTTTACTTTCAGGCACAGCAGGATATGTCGAACCTTAAGAACATCGCTGGAGAGACCGGAAAGAAACTGAGCTCCTTGGCGTCCAATTTTCTTTCGGATTTCCAGGACAGAGTCCTGTAATGTAGTGTGTTTCTGGTCTTGAAAAACATTTATATATTTATCCGAATTTGTTATGTTAGATCCCCGGCGATATCCTTTGGTAGTGAATGTAAACCTGATTTCATCTTAACAGTTCTTTCACAGGACAAATAAATATTTTAAAAACCTACATCAAGTTTGCTCTTATGGTTTCTTACTGTTGTATTTTGGGATTTGTTATATCTACTTTTAATGCCCTTTTTCATTTCGTTTTGGTTGTCAATGCCACTTCACTACAAACCATTTTTACAAAGTCCAAATCAAACATGATTCAGATCAAAATAATTTGTATGTTACATATAATGAAATTTAAATTACTGTTAAGCGGCAAAAGGAAACGTTATTTTTAAGAGACTCGGATTTGAATAGTTTATTTGTAGGATTTGTGCACGTTATTAAATAATTAAGAAAAAAATGAAGGTATAAAAAGGAAAGTCTGTTTAACCCAAACTAGTAGAAGCCAAATAGTCATAAGTAGTTTCATATATTTAGGGTTTTGTTTTTTTGTTGTTGAGTTTTGCAATTCAACGCCTGTTGCGGCCGTGATTCTGGTGTCATGGATTAGTTTAGTACAAATGGGCATTTGCCTACCACCATTTAACACCAAAATATCCTTTTGCTGGCAGTTAGAAAATTCAGCTTCTTTCAACGCCCATTTACAGTCGTTTCCCACTCCAATAGTAAAAGAAGCCTAATATTTCTACTCTTATTTTTTGAAATTAATCTTTAACTTAATTTTAAATTTTATGTTAAATCGTTAATGACTTTGAAATTCTTTAATTAAATTTAGATTCATTAGAATTCTACTTCTTTTAGTCACATGGTCGTCAAATCATTACTTCAAAATATCTCGTCATTGAATTTAATAAAGTAATTTTAATAGTGTCTGTGAACAATTGGAATCGACTTTTTAATTCTGAAAATTTGAGGACTAAAATCCTGAAAATAAAAGTATGAGTAAATTTCAATTTTTAAAAAGGTACAGGGACTAAGAGCATATTTTAACCCGAAAAGGGCCAAGCTGGCATAGTACTAGTAGTCCGAGTCGATGGAAAAAAGTCTCTGAAAGATCCAAATAAAAGGCGGCTAAATTTTCCCTCCAATTTCAAAATCTCCATTAAAAGAGGTTCCTTTGTTTTTGCAATTTCCCTCCTCTCATTTCATATCTTTCCTCTAAGAACAAGATCGAGATTTCCCGTTTCTAGATTCAAATATCGTTTCCCACCAAACCCTTTCGTTCTCTCCTCTCAAAACATGGAAATCCAAACCTCTTTTCCTGAAACCCTAATATCAGCTGATCCGCCGCCTTCAGAATCCTTTGTTTCTCAAGAGAATACTGATGGGTTCCATCAAGTTTCGCCTTTGATTCCCGATTCCTTGCCTGGGTCTTCATCTGTTTCCCCAATGGCCGTTGATTCTCTTTGCCTTGAAACGGTTGAAAACGCCGTCAAAGAAGAAACCACCGCCGGAACTTCCCCACCGCCGTCGGATTCTTCTACCGAACCCGAGCCGTCTCAGGATCTAGCTTTGGTGCCTCGTCAAACTATGGAACCCGAAACATTTCCACAAGATGAAGAAAACGACGACACATGGCCTAATAGTGACTATAATTCTCCTCGCAACCATAGTCGCCGAGACAACGAATTCAAATCCCCTGGTTCTAGATTTTCTACATGGGGACATTCGTGGTCAAAGCCTCTGTTTCCTACAGAAGCTTCTGGAACTGAAGAAAAAACAACCGGTGTGGTATGTTCTTGTTTGAACATTTTTTCAAGTTCATTTGTCTATAAACATAGCTTCATGTATAATGGTGATTTGAATAACTCAAATTTGGGTATTCGTTATGCAGGGTGCTGGGCTGGAAAATTTGGGCAATACATGCTTTATCAATGCTGTTTTGCAATGCTTTACTCACACGGTTCCATTTGTTTTGGGTCTTCAATCTTTGAATCATCATGAGAATCCTTGTGATCGTAAGTCTCTTGCTTTAACCTCTGTTCCTTCGTTTCCTGTTGGGATTTCTCACTGTTTTTGTTGGAATTGTCAGGTGATAATGATAGCTTTTGTTTACTTTGTGCTCTTCGTGATCATATCGAGGCATCGTTGAATTCATCGGGAGGGATTGTATCGCCTTTGAAAATTTTTGACAATTTGAACCGTATCCTTTATCTATCTATTATTAGCTTGATTAGTTTATAATTAGTTGGTAATGTTGGTTTTCTGATAAGCGATAAGTATTGATAGTTTTTTATTTAGAAATGATCTATTTAGTAAACTTAAGTTGTGATTCTTGATTAGTTCATAATGATTTGTTAGTAGCTTGATTAGTTTGTAATGATTTGGTATTAGCTTGATTAGTTCATAATTGTGATTCTTGACTCGCATGGAGCCAGGCATCTCATCATTTTTCCAGAGATATCAACAGGAAGATGCTCATGAGTTCCTGCAATGCATGTTAGATAGACTTGAAAGCTGTTGCTCAAAGCCCAAAAATGATTTGTCCTCGGTCGATGATTGCCTAATTAAGAAGGTTTATGGTGGCCGCCTTGTTAGCAGAGTATGAACAATGCTACTTGATCATGTTTAGTCATTTTTATAGAATTGTTTGTTTCTACTCTGCAAAGTAAGAATGTTATCACGTATTGAATGTGTTTGTCTTTGATGGTTTCAGCTATGTTGTTGCAATTGTGGCCATGTTTCATGCACTTACGAGCCCTTGAATGATCTGAGTTTGGAAATTGAAGATGCGGACTCTCTTCCAAGTGCATTAGAGTCTTTCACCAAGGTGGAAAAGATAGAAGATTTGGAAGCAAAGTTTAGGTGTGAGAATTGTAAAGAACAAGTGTCGGTAGAAAAACAACTAATGTTGGATGAGGCTCCCTTAACTGCGACATTCCATTTAAAGAGATTTAAGACTGAAGGAACTTTTATTGAGAAGATAGACAAGCATGTAGACTTCCCACTGGAGTTGGATTTGCAGCCTTACACCATTGTTAAAGAGAGAAACCATGTGAGTATCAACCTTTGTTTATACTTGTATGTTACTTATATGTTATATTGAGCTGGTTGTTTGTGAGCATTAGGTGAGAAAAGTGATGTTTGATTAGTTTGAATGTTGTTTGAAATTATAGAATTTGTCTTATTTGTTGTCTTTTGGTGATAAGAATTGAAATATCAACTATATGCAGTTGTGAAGCATTCTGGATTCAGACCAACTTCTGGACACTATGTTTGCTACATTCGGTCCTCTCCCGATACATGGCATAAGATGAATGATTCAAGGGTAATGATCGATGAACTTGCATTTTTGTTTTTACTAAGAATAGATACCATGGTTGCAAAAATAGTTCCATTATGTTTCTTGTTGAAAATTTCTTGGTGATTTAGGATATTGCTACAGGAGATTTGAATTTCCCCAATATTCAATCTTTTGTAGGTTACTCGTGTTGAAGAAGAAGCTGTGCTTTCTCAGGAGGCCTACATTTTGCTATATGCTAAGCAGGGTATACCTTGGTTTTCAACTGCAATAGAAGTGCAAAAGCCCTGTGCAGACCCTGGGAATTCTGGTTCGTCACCAAAGTCTGTTCTAGAGGACATAGATTGTGCCTCCAATCCCCAAGTGAAAACGGTGCTGATTGTGGTGCTGCTGAATTTAAAGATGTTTCTGATAGAACCTTATCTCAGTTCTCTTGTGAAACACGGTTTGAAGCTAAGGTTGACGAACCATGTATTGCCGGTGATGGAATTTCTGGAGTGCCTGCAAATGAAAGAATTTCACATATCAAAGTCCATTGATGGAGTTGATGATATTCCTATGACTGATGCTTCTACACCACCATCAGAGACCAATTGTTCCTATGAAGCTACAAATGACGGTTGTTTCCATTCGATGCTGACCAAATATCAATGCCCAGACAAGTGTCAGACCAACATTTCAGGTAAAGGAATGCCTATGTATTAATTTCACAGAACATGTTTTTTTCTAGGATGACATGACACAACTAGATGGCTTACATTCACAGGATGTGTTCCCCAAACTCATTCGAAAAACGAGAAGCGTGTGGGTGTTTGTAGAAGAGCAGCAGTCAACAAGATGCTGGAGTTGGATCAAGGAAGAATTGAAGCAATGAGATATGCCAAAAGGATGCCTAGTGCACGAGGAGCAAGATTAATGGCGCTGCTGACTCCACAACCAACAGGTAAAATGAAGAAAAGAATGGGACCATCTCCTTGTAAAAGGGTCAGTCCTCGGACCAAAAACAACTATAATCTTATGCGCCCTGTTCCAGTCTCACGTTGAAAGTTTGTGGTCATTTTGCTTAAATTCAAGTGGTTGATTCTTGGCCATCCCCATAGCGCAGGGAAAATGTTTCCTTTTTTGTATGGTGGATTTGTTAACCAAGATTTTTTTTTTTTTTTTTTTAACTTTTGTAACTAAGAATTATAAAGTATCTAGTAATGATTTGCTTTTGCATGGGCGTCACCATGGTGACCACCTTCACTCTCACTACCGCCACCTCCACTTCCATCTCTGGGCGCTCGACTTGCACTATCGCCACCACCACCTTGTACACCTACACCTCCATGTCCAACACCACCACCTCCATATACAGTACAAGCTTCTCCTAGAGCTGCAGAAATGTTATAACCGCCGCCTCCTAAACCACCTCCGCTGAGGCCAACACCATTTTATATATTCTTCATTTACGTCTTGAATGGAAACCATGTGATTTCCATATTTATGGGCATTGATGATTGGAGTGAGCATTTAATCGAGTCGAGTTTAATTTTGATGCTTCATTTATATTGAGCTTAATACATGCACGCATACAAGCGTTCTGTAAAGATCTCTACACGCAACTAAGAAAGTATAGCATTTTAAAAGTTCATAATATTATTCTTATATTTTTAACATTTCACAATAAAAATAATTTACTGAATTCGAGTCGAAAAATATAAATTTAGTTGATACAACTTGTAAGGCCATCTATTTGGCTTCCATAGACAGTTTCATTTTGATTTTCTTACCTACGTTAACCTTATTTTTGGTTAGAAAATTTATATTCTTAGTGTGTAGTCTAGTAGTGATAGTATGGTATTTTTCAAGGAGCATAGCTCCCATGGCCACCACCTTCACCACTCCCACTACCACCTCCGTACCCTCCCCCATGAGCACCTCCTTCACCATAACCTCCTCCTCCTCCTCCACCGCCAGAGCCGCCTCCACCTCCACCTCCTTTACCACCTGCACCACCACCAGACCCTCCTCCGGCTCCTTCTCCACCACCATATCCTCCTCCATGTCCCTCCACCGCCTCCCCTCCTCCGCCTCCACCTCCGGAACCAGCACCACCATACCCAGACCCACCGCCTCTCCACTTCCACTTCCACTCCCATGTCCAGCAGCTCCACCTCCGCCGCCGCCACTACCACCGCCGCCACCTCCATGTCCACTACCACCATTACCAGCTCCGCCACCAGCCCCGGCACCTTCACCACCACTTCCACTTCCATACCCTGAAGCTCCACCTCCACTACCACCACCACCACCTTTACCTCCACCTCCACCACCTCCATATCCACCAGCTCCTCCATATCCAGCTCCTTCGCCAGCTCCAGCTCCTTCACCAGCTCCACTTCCATATCCAGAAGCTCCACCTGCACTACCACCACCACCACCATTACCACCACCTCCTCCATGTCCACCAGCACCTCCATATCCAACACCACCCCTTCTCCACTACCACCACCAGCTCCATATCCAGAACTAGCTCCTCCTCCTACAGCAGAACGACCACCACCACCACCTCCTGAACCTCCTCCACTGACACCAACACCGCCATAAACGCCAACGGTGCCACCTACATGAAGTCCAACACCGGAAATGACACCATCAAGAGTGAGGAGAGCTCTAGTAGCAGAACAGATCCCTATACCTAACAACACAAACAAAACTGCACCAAATATCTTATGTTTAGCCATGGGAACACTTGAAAACCCACAACCTTGGTTTACAATGCAAGTGAAGGTGGGTATATATAGGGATCGGATTGGAGCCCAGCCATGAAAATAAAATACGCGTACGATGCATCCACTTTATTGGACTCAATTCAAATTAATTAAAATTCAACCAACACTCGACTCGATTTTGTCGCACCAATATGGTAGTATGGTACGGTCCTACTCATAAGTAAGACACAGGTTTTGCCTGAGTAGTGTGATTTTGCTGGCGCCCACATTTGTTTTAATTTAAAATAACATTTTATTCTTACATATGATGGATATTGAATTCTTAATGGATTGGATATCTGGACCAGCAGATACAGATTGCATGTTGGCTGATATATAAATAATTATGAACAACTAATCAACTTGTTCGTGTTGTTAACATAAGACCAATCTAATTAACATACAAATAGTATTTTTTTATCTTATTAATGTAATTAACATGGCCAATGGATTTGCATTTCCATCTATTCAGCATTTCATCTCCTTCTGATCCATTACTAAGATATACAACCTCTGAAAGTGAAGGAAAGGAAATATGTTTCCACCATCTAATTTAACTATCTTTTGAGTTCTAAAATCCAATAGAACGTGAAAAAGTTGATTATATCTATAGTTAAACATAGCCGTTAACTGATATAATCTGTTACATTTATAGTTTAATTAATCGAACTGTTTAAAGTTAAATGATTTCGATTAACATAACCGTTAAAAATGATGGTTAATGGTTAACTATAAGTTAACCATTATTAAATTATTTATACATTTATTTTGTTCACAAGATTGGTTAGTCAATCTTAAGACACTCTTATAATATAATATTTATCGAAGAGAGAATTTCATTATTCTCAAAAGAAACGATAAACCTATGAAAAAAAATTATAATAAATTGCATATTAATATGTAATCGAACTGTTGATAACGGTGAACTATTAACGGTTAAAACGATTAACTATTATTACATTTACATATCAGTTGATAAGATTAATGAACGCAAAAAAAAAAAAATGATACTCCCGTCCCATGACCATCTTTGAAATAAGGCTGATCCATTTACATATCAATCCAACGCCCAATTATCTCAATAATTGAAGTTAAAAATGGAAGGGAAAAGTTAGCAAATCATGACCTTTCAATTTTGTATATCCCTTCCATTGAGATTGGATGCTCTCCACCCAAACACAATGGGAGGATTGTAATTTAATTAGCATTGTGGATAATGATGTTATTTTCCACCAAATTATAACCAAATCTTAATTGGGAGTAATAGATCTTGTTTGGAATAGAGAAAATGAAATAGATTAACATGTGATCCACTTTAATACATTGTTTGAAAAGATTTGCCTTCATTGATTTCCATTATCAAAGTATCAAGTGACTCTTTTGGTCATCTTGTATTGAAAATTGTTACAGCAAATCGAGTTAAAAGTATTGTTATCTTTGAATGCTGTTGAATAATAAACATACTCTTAAAGTTTTATCTCTATTGATTTTGGCTTAATTGTAAAAATAAGTGCTTAAACTATGTTTGTTTTTATAATAGGTGTCTTATAATCTTTATTTGTTTTTTAAATATTCTTATTTATTTCTTTCAACACACTCGTGAATATTTTTATCTCTTAGGATGAATTCATGTCAATAAAATAGTAGATGAATACTTTTAAATTCAATAAAAAATACATTGACATTTATTTTTTCAAATAATTTTAGAACATTTCAGATTTAGGCTAATGCTCCAATTTTGAAAGTTCAAGATACCATTTGCATATTGAAAAACTAATGAAATCAGTCTTATAACTTTTGGTTCTTTTTTGAACTTTCATAATTTTCACATTCACAACTTTCAATACTTTCGAGTGAATATCTTCAAATATCATCCCTCTCTTTAAACTAATAACACATCCATTGCCATCTCATTTTTCAAGTATGAAAGCCTTGGGTACATTTCAAAGATTGTAGGCTAATGCTCCAATAAATTAAAACAAAGGTATGATCCTTTTACATAGCAAAAGCACATGCACGAGAGAGTAGTGGGAAAATGGCATGCAAAGAGCACATTCGTCCCTTGGCATGGCTGGATAAGTGGGTCCACTCCATTTCAATTTGCTTTATTCGTAGTGCCTAGTGGATACTTAAGAGATTGTTACCAAACATACAATACAAGATTCAGGGATGAAACTAGAAATTTATAAAGCGGGAACTAAAATAAAATTAAAAAAAAACTAAAAATTTATAAAGGATGCCAAAATTAAATTAAAATTTTTGAGAGGAGTCATACTATGATTTTATAAATTTTGAAGGGATAAAGGTATTTTAAATTTTTAAAAAAAAATTTATTCTTATTTTAATGAAAAAAATTTAGACGGGATATTATTCTTTTTTTAAATCTCCCTACCCAATTATAGCACAAAACTTGGTTTTTTCCCAGACAAATATTTTTCATCCATCCTTTGTACTTTATCTATGTTTTTGCCGAGAAGGCTTCGTTTTCTTTCTTTCGTATGTTATTTTCGGGTTAATCAACTGGCTCTTTGCGCTACTTTTTTCTGAGTACAATTTCTTTTAACTTGATTCAAACCCAACATTAAGGATGAAATTCAGTAACGGATTTAAAAACTCAAAAAATAAAGATTAAAATAAACTTTTTTTTAAATGAGTATGCAGATTTTATTTTATTTTTCTTTACATACTAAACTAAACTTGACTTCCCAAAAATGGGTATGCACATATGCACCTGAATTGCAACCCTTTCTAAATTGACCCTTTGGGTAACCCTTTTCGAGCAAGATTCAATTTAACTCGGAAGATTAATTTTTTAGATTTATAGTTAATCAAATTAAGTTATTTAATTTTTTTAATCGAGTTGAATTTTACAACTAAAATAAATTAAATAAAAATTAATGTAAATATTCAATGGATCAATTTTAAAAAATATGTAGTTTTTTTTTGTCTCTCTTATCAATAAAAATATTTTTTTATAAAAATCATAAAAGATATAAAAATCTTCTTAAAAGCCTATCAAAATGTTAAATTATAAAATATACATTGTCTTAAACTTTTTTACTCTTAGTATTTAGTCCTATTGTTAATAATTTTTAATCCGACCTATTTTTAATTTAACTTGAATAAGTTTATTTGAACCGACTCAAATTTTATTTCATTTTAAAAAAATGTTCAAAAATTAAAATAAAATATTATAATATAGTATTTGTTTAATTTTTTAACATTTTAATAAACTCAATCGTTGAAAAAATTTTGTAGAATAGATCAAATGCTCATAGGTATTGGACGTTGAGAAAAAAAAAGGCATTGTGGATGGAAAAACAACATTGGAAAATAAGATTCTAAAGCCCAAAGTCCAATTGAATAGAGTTTTAGGAAAGCACCCAATCACAGAAAGCAAAGCCCATTCAACTTTTGTCAAATGCCATAATCCCCAAAATTTATCATGCAAATAAACTAAAGTACCTTTGAAGGTTTGGACAAGTTAAGATGGACACATAATTTTATATTAAGTGGTGCAAATTTTTAAAAAGTTATATTAAAAAGTTAAAAGTGTAAATTATAAAAATTTAAGAGTTTGAATTTAAATCATCGATAAAAAGTATAAAAAATATAAAAAAACATACATAAATTATATAAAAGTTTGAAATTTTTAGAAATGTGACTGCCTATTCTAGCATTGAGCAATATGCATTGTGGTGGGACTACATGGAGAAGAATTTATGGTTTCGGTTTAGTTCCAAAAGATTTGGGTTTAAGTTCTAGCTTTTGTTGGGGATTTAGTGGTTTCTTTTGCTGTTTGATTTGATGTCTGAACAGCTGCATTATCTGCTGCTACCACTTTATTACCCATCGAATAGCTCAGTTTTTGATGGAATATGCATGGTTGTATAGGGTTTCAAGTGAGGGCCATATGCTTTCTTTGGACTTCAAATGCAAATAAACGTAGAAAAAGGAAAGAAAACCAAACATTTGGACGACCATATATATAAATATTATCTGTCTTTTTTGGTATCTCTTTCTAAATCTTAAACCCTAACAAATACACTTTGCATCTAATTCTATAAATCTAGCCTTAAACTTTAACTTTAATTTTTTAGTGCGGGATATACATAAGGCACCGAAAATAGGTAAAAATTTTCTATTTATAGCCATATAGGCAAGCAAAATAAGAGATCATGAAATTCATGAACTCAATATCATGGTAATTGTGAAGGAAAGCTTATGCATCCATGTGACTTCTTTTAATAATTATAACAGGAATCTCATTATAACGAATGAATAAATTGATAATCAGAATAAATCTAGACATGATTATGTATAATAGAACTTAAACCTGAATAAATTTGGAAATAACTCGTACATAATTTACATAAAATGAAATTTATCTAATAGTTTGCCCACTTCATTCAAAGAGACTTAGATGTGTGATTTGAAACATAGAATGAAAGAAGAAGCAAAGGCAATTCGCCATCAAATACCACGTTCAACGTGGGGCATCTCTCCCCACATGGCTTGCCCCTCAACACCCCATCCCCATATGTTTGATGATGGATACAGGCTTCTTTTTCTCCCAACTTTACACATAATTTGCTTTCAATTCAACGCATCATTATATACATATGGGTTAGCATTCAATCGAGTTGAATCAAGACAAAAGCATTCGAGTTAGTTGAGTTGACGATGACTTATTTTTAACTCAAACTTTATTTCAAATTTTTTTAAGTCAAATTTATGAAATTCGAGTCGAGTTGTTTGATTTTATATTCAAATTTAATTATAAACATTTATAATGTTATTATACTAAATAGTTTCAATTTAAACGATTTTTTATAACCATGTACAATACACATATTTCTTCATATATAGATTAAGCATAATTGAGGGACTGGACTTGAACGTAAAAATCGATCCACTAATTACTAAAAAGTTAGGGAGTTATTCAAAATTTTATTTTATAAATCAAACTTTATTTGAAATATTTTCAAGTTAAGTCAAGTTTTAATCACCCATATACATTGATTTTTCAATGTATCTATTAGAGCGAGTCCAATAATTAGTTATCCATATTTTGTTAGCTCAAATAGGAAATAGACATTGATCATAATATTTAAAGTTATTTTATACACAGAGTGAGGATCGTATCTTTAAACATTGGTAGTGTGCGTAAGGAATGTGAAAGGAAATTACGCTGTTCAAATCCCATGCAGCAGTGAGTACTGAGTCGTGACAAACTGACAGTCACATGCAGACAAGGTGATCTCCTGAGTTCAGCTCCCCAAAACAGTGTTACAGTGGACTAACTCAGTAACTCGTCCAGTTTGTTTAGCTGATTCTAAAATATCAATCCATATTCTACGATTCTTTGAAACTTCATTTTCTGGTTGGATTTGACCCCCAGTCCACGTGTCAGAAACCCAGTGAATCAAGATTCTCTTCACACACCCAACTGTGTCCTGCCTGGAAAATGGATAATTAAGCAAAATATACCAATTATGGATAATTTATTTATGGCCAACATGTAAATACTGTAACCTAATTGTCGCCTTTTCTTAAAGCTTCTGTAAGAAAGGATTCTATCAAATAATTAATTGAAACCAAAAGGAAAAACTACAAACATGAAGGTGCCTTTGGAGTTATAGCGACGAACTTGCAAGTTGTAACTGTTCTTTTTATACAGACACAGTAATAAGACCAACATTTAATACGAGTGGAATTCTTGGTGTCTTTATGTATCTCGTAACATTAAAAATAAAATTTAAGGTTTAAGGTTAAAGGTTAAAGTTTATAGTTGAACCCATAGAGTAATTTCAGTAGTAAAGAAAGATATATTTTATCTGGATGACCCGAGTTCGAGCACCATGTATACACGGTGTGTGTTATTAAAGGCTAAGAAAATTGAACAAATATTATATTGTAATCACACTAGCATATGCAAAAAAAATTAAAATTTATTATTAGTGTTTAAGGTTTAAGGTTAGAATGTATAGTTTATTTTTTCGTGTTGTGATATAGAAATGGATACAAGATTTTTGTTCATTTAATACAAAGATTAAGTGGTAAAAAATTAATGTCTAAACTAATTTTTAGATAAATCATTCATATATTATTCGTTGAATGAGCTTGAACAAAAATTTTATATTCAGTTATTAAATAAAGGAGTTTGAGGTTTGTTTATATTTACAAATAAACTTGTTTTAATTCAATTATTTAAAGTGCCCTTACTTAAAAGATATTTTTTGTATGCTAATTGATAATATAATTATTCATATTTGTATTAGATTATTTTGTAGGGAAAATATACGATGCACTAACGGTGGAAATATTTTGTTTTCATAAACGCTCTAATTTTAAGGGTTAGAGATCTAATTTAGAGTTTATAGTCTAGGGGTTTAAGTTGTAGAGTATGTGGCTAAAATTTAGGTTTTATATGTTTTGGTTTAGGTTTTAGGGTAATATGGTAGGGATTTAGGTTTTTACCTATAACTCTTAAATTCTAATCCCAAACTCTAAATTCAAACCACAATCTCTAAATTCCAAGCACCTAAACTATGAACCCTAAACTAAATCCATAACCCCTAAAATTAGGGTGCATGTGGAAACAAAATGTTTCCACCGTCGGTGCATGGTATAATTATCCTATTTTATATCTAAAAAACTAAAAAACAGTTTATTTATGTTTGTTCACTTATTAATCATGAACATAAACGTGCACAAAAAATATAAAACGAACACAAACATAATTTTACAATTCTTAACGAACATGAAACGAATATGAACAAATTTAAAAATAAACAACGAATATAAACAAATGTTTGTTTGTTGGACTCGGTTTCATTTACAACACAATTAATATTCTTTAAGATTTTGAGTTCGATTTTTATGAAGATTTTAGGGCTGAAAAAACTTACTCCTACATGGAATCCAACCAAACCTTGTTCTAGACAGCATAAGGTTGCAAGAAAAAATATATCAATATAAAGAAGAAGATCAAATGATGTTCTTTCTGCATATGTGATCGTAATATCGGTTTATTTTTCTTTAACTCTTAAAAACACATATATTTTATAAACAAACTGTTTAAATTCGGTTTTTTAAGAATAACAACAATTTTCTTACTCGGAAAGTTTTAGATGATGCTTTAAAAGATGGTAGTTTGAAGATTTAAACAGATGGTCTGCTGGTTCCAGAATCTTTACTTTACTGTCAAAAATATTAATAATAAACAACTTTTGGCGCAACAAGCGTGGTCAAAGCTCATTACAGCAAACACTTGAGAATATTGTTTATTTAGCTAATTCAGATTACATGTGATAATGTTCTATGTTCTTGTATAGAATATTGCTGTCTTTGGGATTGTAATCCTGGTTTGAACCCAGTTTCAGATTCTGAATCTAAACACACTAGTTTCATAACGTTTCTAGTGTCTTTATTGACAGACATTTTTTTAATAAAAGCATGGTGTTCCAAATAACAGCTGTCTTTAAATAATGAGATATAATTTTTTAAGAGTTAATTATACCACATGTTTTCAAACTATGACTCTTATTGTAAAATGATATCGAAATTTTTAAACATCTCAATTGCATCTCAAACTATGATCCTCATTCTAAACTTTAAAACGTTTCATTTTCATCCCCAAACTATGACTCATTCTAGAATGATCTCCAAACTTTTGAATGTGCGAATTTCATTCCCAAATTATCAGTATATGCTAATCATATCTCATACTAATAAAATTATTGTAAAAACTGTTAATTGTTGTGTAAACACTTATGTGTATTATGTAATAATACGATGGAACATAAACGATAATTTGATGATGAAATTGAAAAGTTCAAAAAGTTTGGGACCAATTTAAAATGAATGTCATAATTTGTGGATTAAATTGGAACATTTAAAAGTTTAGGGGTCACGTTAGAACGAGAGTCAAGGTTTGGTGATAAAATTAAAGCATTTAAAGAATTTAATGATCGGTTTAAAATGAGATTCATAGTTTGAGGATGTGGGGTGCAATTCATTTTTTTAAGTTAAACATTTATAAAGTTTTAATCAATTGAAGCATTCAAAAGTAACAATATAAACCCAACAAGTAGTCGCAGTGAAAAAGCGGATGGTGTTCATCTTAGGAGACCCGGGTTCAATCGCAATACCTACAAGGTATATGTGCATTGTCAAAGGATTAAGAATGTCTACGAACAGATACTACCTTGTAACCACCTTTAGTTTTTGGACTTAAATCAAAATAAATTAATAATTTCAAACAAAATTAAAACTCTCACTCAAAAGTAGTATTTACCTAAGACATTTGAACTTAAAATATCAATTACAATTTTTTATAGAAAAAATTACAAATTTTAATCCTACATCTAATAAATTTAAGGGAAAACTACATGTTTAGCACCTTAACTATGCCCGCGTTACTGTTTTGGTAACTCAACTATTATTTTTAGCAAAATGATACATAATGTTACGTTTTTGTTTTGTTTTGGTACTCTAGCCGTTAAAAACTAACAAATATGATGACGTGGCTTGGTATAGTCACAATTTTAGTCTAAAACACTTATATATTATCAATTTAGTCCAAAATCCATCAATTTAAAACATCATCTTAATTTTAGGGAATCTTGTCTCATCCATTTCCTACTCACTCGTATTCTCGTCGATATCTCAATCGTGGGATTTGGGTTCTCCTATAGACCCCCATTAGACCCTTATTGATCTGCAAATTCTAAAGCTTTGATTGTCCCTAGTGTGTTTTTAAACTCCAAAACTCGAAAAAGTGTCCAAATGAAAGAATAAGAAATATGAGGAATTTACAATTTTAATCCAAAATTAAAATAATGTTTAAAATGATAGAATTTTAGACTAAATTGATAGATTGTATAAGTTTTCAGACTAAAACTGTTATTAACCCAAGTCACTGAAGAAATACAGAATCTATGTATTCTGTAAAGTCTATTTTTCTGAATAAATCGACTTATACAACTGATACATACATTACAGACTCTTATAGGATATGACTTTTAGATACATTATGACTCATACTAATGATTAACTTCTAACTCTAGCCTTAGGTAGATGACTCAAAATAAAACTCTACTACTATAATTTAACAACAACATTAACTTTAAACTGTATAAACTCACACTCTCCCTCAAGCTGGAGAGTATACATTGTATAATCCCAGCTTGAATAAAAATTTATCAAAAAGGACTTTTGGTCGTGCTTTTGTGAGTACATCTGCCACTTGTTCTTCAGCCAGAACATATGTTGTGAAGCCACTCCACTAGTCAGCTTCTCTGCAATGAAGTGTCTGTCATTTCAACATGTTTAGTTCTATCATGTTGAATAAGGTTCTTGGTAATCTGAATAGCTGACTGATTGTCACAAAAAATCTAAAAATTTTCATCTTGAGTCATTCCCAACTCTTTGAGTAATTTCACTAACCAAATTCCTTCACATATTCCCAAAGCTAAAGCACTGTACTCCGCTTCAGCACTACTTCTAGAAACCACTATATGTTTTTTACTCTTCCAAGTAACCAAATTACCCACATACAAAAGAACAGTAACCAATGGTTGACCTTCTATCTTTCAATTCACTGGCCCAACTTGAATATGAAAATACTTTAATAGTTCTATCAAGACTTTTGTTGAACATCAAACCATGTCCAAGTGTACCTTTCAAGTATCTCAGAATCATCTTTGCTTCTTCCATGTGTTCTTGCTTAGAGTCTGTCATGTGTTGACTAATAATATTCACTACAAAAAAAATCTCTGGTCTTGTTAGAGGTAGGTAGATTAATTTATCTACTAGGCTTTGATACAGTCCTTTATTTGCCTTAGGACTTAGTTCAACTTTGCTAAACTTTAAACCAGCATCCATGGGTGTATCTACTAGTTTACAGCCTAACGACCCTATTTTGTGAGCAAGTCTAAGACATACTTTCTCTGGTTAATCACCAAACCTTTGCTAGACCTTGCCACCTCCATTCTTAGAAAATATATGAGTTTTTCTAGGTCTTTAATTTCAAATTTCCTGCTTAGTAATGCCTTTAACCAGCTCAATTCTTTATCATCATCACCTGTCAGGATTTCATCAACATAATCAATTAAGATAACCTTTTTATTCATTGAGGTTACCTTAGAGAACAAAGTGTGGTCTGCCAAAGACTGTTTATACCCATTCTCTAGGATAACCCTAGTGAATCTATCAAACCATGCTCTAGGGGACTACTTCAGGCCATAGAGTGACTTATCAAGCTTGCATACTTTCTAAATCTGTCCAGCACCTCCTAGCCCAGGTGGAATCTGCATATCTTCTTCCTCAAGTTTACCATTAAGAAACGCATTTTTAATGTCAAGTTAATGTAACTGCCAATCACAATTTACAACTAAACTTAAAAGAACTCTGACAGAATTTAATTTGGCCACAAGTGCAAAAGTCTCCTTATAATCAACTACATAAGTTTGTGTAAAACCCTTCACAACCAACTTGGCTTTATGTCTCTGTATACTGCCATCAGAATTATATTTAATGGCAAACACCTATTTACATCTAACAAGTTTTTTACCTTGAGGAAGATCAGTAATGGTCCATGTATCATCCTTTTTAAGTGCTCAATTTCTTCTTCAACAACCATCTTCCACTTTGAATTCTACAAGGCTTCCTTAATAGTCTTAGGAATATGTTCTTCATCTAAACAAGTTGTAAAAGCTTTAAATGATGGCATCAAATTCCTATAAGTAGCACAAATACTAGATTGCAAAATGGTTTCTGAAATGATTCTCTTTTTTTTGGTGTAGACATGCAATTATTTAGGGGGTTGTAGAGGAGATTTAGGTAAGTTTTGAGTAGCTATAAGAGTAATTGTGGGTGAAGAATGTGGTGGAGATAAGGTAGTATATGAAGGAACGGGTAAAGAATTAGAGGGTTGAAAGGAAATCTGAGGCACAAGTAATAAGGGATAAGTAGGAGGTATTAAATTAGAAAGAGATGAAGAAGAAACCTATTTTTGAGAAGGTTAAAAATCACCATAATTCTCCCCCTAAATTGCAGCCTTGGGAAATATGATTCATGTTCAAAAAAGGTAAGGTCCAATGAAATAAAAAAAATTGCGAGAAGGTGGATGATAACATTTGTATCCCTTCTTTAGTGAAGAATATCCTACAAACACACATTTGAGAGACTTAGGGTCAAGTTTGGAACTAGAAGGATCTAAGTTTTGAACAAACATAGTGCACCCAAAAATTTTCAGAGGAAGGTAGAGGACATAGGTTTAAAATGAGGAAAACTTAATAGAAAGACATCTCTAGGTGTTTGAAAATTTAACACTTTACTAGGCATCTGATTAACAAGGTAAGTAGAAGTTAACAAGGCTTCAACCCCATAGATATTTAGGAACATTGTGTGTAAACATTAAAGCTCGGGTTACTTCCATCAGGTGCCTATTTTTCCTCTTGGCCACTCCATTTTGTTGAGGAGTATCAACACAAGAACTAATTTGCACTATCCCCTTCTCCTTGAAAAAATCACCTAAGGACTTAGTAAAAAATTCCCCTCCATTATCAGATTTAAAAATCTAAATTTTACTATGAAATTGAGTCTAAACCATTCTATAAAACCTCTCAAAGACACTAGCTACTTCTGATTTTTCTTTCAATAGGTATGTCCAAGTAGTCATACTATGGTCATCAATAAAAGTCACAAACCATTTACTCCTAGTAATATTCTTCACTCTAGAAGGACCCCAAACTTCACTATGTATAAGGAAAAAAGATGTGAGGGTTTATAAGTAGATTGTAAGTAGAATGTTCTTGTTTTTTTTTTTTTTGCAAGTGGTCAAATAAGGCATTGAAAAGAATAAATTTTTTTATTAACAAATAATTAAGGAAACGATTTTGCAAGATAGTAGAAACTAGGGTGGCCTAACCTAAAATGTCATAACATAACATCAGACTGTCCTAAGGAAGTAAAACAAAATTTAGAAGGTGAAACTATAGAAGTTCTTGTACTGTGAAGGACACAAACCATTTTGCAAGCTAGCATTGCCAATCCTCTTCTTCAAGTCCAGTGCCTGTAAAAAACACTCAAAATTAGTAAACTGGAAAACACAATTTAAATCCTTCCATAGCTTGCTAACAGACAACAAATTACTGTCCAGGCTAGGCACAAAAAGCACATCTTGAAGGACTAAGTCATCAGAAAGAAATACAGAACCATTGCCTTGAATTGATGAGAAATAACCATCAACTATTTTAATGGCATTCTTAGAAGATGAATTTTTAAATTGAAAAAATAAATCTCTATTACCAGTCATGTGGTCAGAAGCGCCATAGTCCACAATCTATGTTGGTGTATTTGTCGTAGAAATAAGTGCAGTGGATGAAGAGTTGGTCTGTGTACCTTTATTGTCCACTAAATCCAGATTTCTTTCACTACTCCCAGTGAATCTGCTGAACATTTGCTGCAGTTGTACCATTTGTTGCTTGGTGAAGCCACTAGATGTAGAACTAGTAGCTTTATTCGAGGAGGATTCCCTAGGTACCCTATTACCTGTGGCCTTCCAATCTGCTGGTTTACCATGAAGTTTCCAGCAATTCTCTTTTAGGTGTCATTGCTTCTCGCAATAGTCACAAATCAATCTCCCTCGTCTGATTTTGGAAGAATAAGATATTTGAGTACCTAGTGCAGAACTGTCAAGGATAGGGGCTTCAAGAATCATGAACGATCTTCTGCTTTCTTCTCTTCGAATCTTACAAAAAAACTTCTCTGATGAAAGGGAGAGGATTGCATCCAAGGATTCTTGATTTGACTAGATCCCAATCTCTATTTAGGCCATTGAGAAATTGGAAAATTCTTTTCCTATCGACAATGTTCCTGTAAAGAGCAACATTTGGAGGATTTTTTCAATCATTAGCTTCATAGAGATCTATTTGTTGCCATAGATTGGTCAAAGTAGTGTAAAATTGAGTAACATTCATCCCTTCTTGCTTCAAGGTAAAGGCTGTGCTTTCAATCCTAAACAACTCATAGTTGTTGTTTGTACTTGAGTATGTGTCTTTAACAACATTCTAAATCTTACTGACAGTTTCATACAACAAAAACTGTGGACCAACTTCAGGAGATATAGTGTTTATAAGCCAAGACATAACTCTTCCATTTTCCTGAGTCCACTTTTCAAAACCGTGATCATCGGCAAAGGGTTTTTTTGTCTTCCCGATAATATACCCTAAGGTTCCTCTCCCAGAAAGAAATATCTTAACAGATTGGGACCATTGAATGTAGTTATTGCTAACAAATTTGTGACAAACAACAGTCAAACCTGTTGTTTTTGAAAAATCTGTCATAGGAACAACAGATGGTGATGGTGACTGCATCTCGCTAGAAGTAGACTAATTATCCATTGAAAAAAGAAAAAAGTCGATAAGATCGAATTTGACTGATACCATAAAGAAATATATAATATGTGTATTCTGTAAAGTCTATTTTTCTGAATAAATCGACTTATACAACTGATACATACATTACAGACTCTTATAGGATAGGACTTTTAGATACATTAGGAGTTCTACTAATGATTAACTTATAACTCTAGCCTTAGGTATATGACTCAAAATAAAACTATACTAATATAATTTAACAACATTAACTTTAAACCGTATAAACTCACAGTCACGTCACCACTTTCGTTAATTTTAAACGGCAAAGGTACCAAAGTAAAACAAAAACGTACAATTTTGCTAAAAATAATAGTTAGGTTACTAAAATAATAACGCAAGCATAGTTAGAGTATTAAATATGTAATTTTCACTAAATTTAAATAGCACACATTCAAATAAGTTCGAAATTAAAATTTATATACACAAAAAAATCAATAATAATAGAGGTTAGTGATTGTAAGATTCTTCTGATATATAAAAACAATAGCAAAATTTTCAATAGAGGTGGTAGGGATTTTGCAATGATATTTTTGCTTAGTTCCAAAGGAATATATAACAAAATAATTATGTAATAATTATTATAGAGTCCAAAACTAATCAATCATTTAGTTTGACTGTAGAATTGAGTACTTTGGACTTATAATTTATAATTAATTTTTTACCTATAATTTAATATAATAAGGTCAAAAACTTAACTTTTACCTATAATTTAATATCAAAATTAGATCTATACCTGAATTGTATAATTGTAAGTAATTAGTACTTCACTTGTACAGTTATGCCAAATTACATTGAATATGGAACGAGTCTCTCTTGAAATGCAAAATTCCCTTTATTTTGTTATGTTGCATGGAAATGGGGTGAAGGAACTATTAAGGGATTGGGAGGGTTTTTTTTTTTGGGGGGGTTCTAATAGTATTTTTGGTTTATGTTAGCATGGAATTTTGTTGTTATTTTTTTATCAAATGCTTGTTAGTATCTAAATTTTTTAGCGTTTTAATTTCATCATCAAATTATCGTTTATATTGTTTTACATTATTACATAATATGCATCAATATTTTCATGTCATTTAATTATTTGTATAACAATTTTATTCACATATGATATGATTAGCGTATACTGATAATTTGGAGATGAAATTAGAACATTTAAAAGTTTAAGAATTAATTTAGAATGAATGTCATAATTAGGATATGAAACTGTAGCATTCAAATGTTTAAAAACTAATTGAGAATGATGGTCATAGTTTTATAACAAATGATGCAATTAACTATGTTAAAAAATTATAAAACCATCATTTAATTCATTAGAAAAATTACATTTTTTTATGTTAACCATGTTTTCTAACTTCACACCTTAGAAAACTCATAGGTCAAATTCCGTCATTGATCCATGTATTATGCATAAATTGTAAATGTAGTAAATATATTTAAATTTGCTCATTTATTTTTTGAATAATTTTAAGGTGATTACAGTGTAATATTTATTCATATGTTTCTTAACCCTTTGATATACGACATGTCTTGCAAACAAAGATATTCAAACTTAAGTCTCATAGGATAAATACCATCCTCGTTTTTTATTTAGACAATTCTTTAATCCTATCAATTTTAACTTATGTATTTTTTTTAATTTTAAAATTTTGATGCGACTTTAAACCATATAAGAATAACATAACTAAATTGCATAAAGTTAAAATATTAGAATTGAAGAATAAAAATTAAATTCGTAACTTACACATGATATGGAGTAAGTACTAATAGCAGAATTCAACTTAATTGAAGAATAAAATTACAAAACCTCAAATTTCAATTTGTTTAAAGTCTTAGTTATATTTTCGTTCGTTTCTGGTGTTAATTTGTTTTATATTTAGTTATTATTATACAGATAATATGAAGAGATAAAATAAAATTAAAAGAAATCACCCTGTATGCAAAGGAGAACGTTCTTGGAAAACCAATCCCCTAGTTTGCCGGAAAACCTTCATCGGACTCGGAAAATACCAGCTCTTTGCTTTAGTAGACGCCGACAGTTTCGATACTCCGATTCCGGAATGTGACGTCACCAACACGGACCTTGACCTCGTCATCATCCTCGCCCGTTCTACCTCCGCCGCTACTTTTGCTTTATCTGCTCCTCTCTGTTGATCTTCACTCTCGTGCCGCTTGGACTTATTGCTAGCTTTAAACATCGACCAAAACGACGGCGTCCTACTCTTATTACCCGCCAAATCGTACTTCTCGCTTAAACGCTCGGGTTTCGAATGGAGAAAAGGAATCACGAGAGATCTCGAACGTCGGAACGTCGGTTCTCTTTCGGCAAGATCAGAAGCGCCGCCGGAGCCGAAGCTTCGGACACCGGAGATGTCCTCTGCCGCGGCGGTTGAAAAGCGATAGAAGGAAGAAGAACAGGAGGCTGCGCAACACGCGCAAGGACGGGCGTGGGCGCAGTCGGGACAAAGAGAAGCGAGCTTTTCTCGGAGGCAAAACGGACAGATTCCAGTACGGCGACGTTTAGAAGGATGCTTTGGACATTTCCAGACGTCTTCTTCGTCCACGTAAAACGCCATTGCCGCTTTGTTGAGAAAGCTTTTGTACTTTCCTTTTTCCTGTGGATTCTGTTTGGTTCCGTCTGGCTTTTTCCTCGCAGTTTCTTTATGAGGGGTGAGTACTTTAAAAAGGAAAGGAGTTTGATTGGGGCGGGTGAATTAACCATGGTTAAGATTTTAACTGTGGTACTTGGGTAGCCTGAACTGAAACGCTGCGTTTTGATATTACAAGTGCTTTAGCTGCTATTTACGATAATGCATTTATGGGGAGTTCTATGACTATGAGGGAATGTTAATACAAGGTTAAAAGTTGGTTGGTCACTTTATTTAAAGTGTGAAACAAATTGTTTAATTGTTTATGAATATAATAATATTTTGAGTAATTATTTAGAAAGTTAAAGATTTATATATTTTGTTATAAATATTATAACTTTTGAGTAACCACTAATAATGTTATAAAAAAATTAGAAATTTTAAATCTAAACTATTTTTCAATTTTTTTATGTAATTATTCAAAATTTTACAAAACTATTGATTTTTCTTACAATCATGTGACATTTTGAGTAATTATTTTAAAAAATTATGATAGTTACCTATTTTATTACACAAAACGCAACTCTTTGTTTAATTACTCGATTCTTTTACGAACATGTGATGTTTTGAGTAATTACTCTAAAAGTTTGGGTATTACACATTTTGTAATGAATATTGTAACTTTTTGAGTAATTACTTAGAATGTTACAAATTGTTTAAGTTTGGGTATTTGGAAAAAAAAAACCCTTTTAATTATATATATTAAAAATAATTAATTATGAATTTATCCTCCACTATTAAATATTTATGTTTTGGTCTAATCTCTAAGTCTGCCTTTTTTATGGTTTGATATAAATGAACTTAAATTTCACATAAAGATATAGATTTCTTTGCAAGATTGATATAGTTTTGGGGTTTGGTTGTGTTAAGTTCCGTGTTAGGGTTTAGTAAGAAATTATGTGATTGGAGCAGACGTAGAAGAAAATAGAAAGAAAACATGGCTAATTGCTTAGACTTAGCTTATAGCTTAGGCACTATAACGTCTTTGGGTGATACACCACCATTGACGATAGCTGAAGACCAACCACCACCGGCAGAACCACCGTCTCCATCAGTCACATCTGAAGCCAGCAACGATACAGTATTCTAATGAAAATGTAGGACCTCCCCGCCCCCTCTATTACTCACTATTCCAATACTTTTCTTCATCTTTGAAATTGAGAATTTCGATAATCTATCACTGTATCCAAAAACGACGTCAAATGTAGGCAAGAGATTGATCTCCCTAAAATGGAAAATCTAGGGTTAAATCTCCTAAGAAATGGTGAAGATATAAATTAACCCAGAATTTATTGACTTTATATTTGATCATACCATGTGACTTGTTAATTTTCTAAAGTTATGTTGTCTAAACTCATAGTGATTATGATGGGATCTCCTCCTAACTCTAATGGAGAATTTGGTGGAGAGTCGGTTATAATTTTCGATAATTGGTATTGTAATAAGGGTTTTTTTTTTTGCGAAAATAGGGGAGGTGGGAGATGGAGTCGCCACCGGCCACTTTGGTAGGTCAGACACCGTAAAAATCAACCAGAGATTCTATACCGTTTAGGTTCGGGAGTCAATTACGCGTGGAAAATGATTAGCACTCCACAGCGCCCAAAATTAGTACCGCGTTGATTAAGTGTTGTCTTTGTAAGAAGATAAAAATTCAAATTTAATTTAAAATTTAATAAAAAAATGGTCTTAAGGAGAATATTTTCTTATTTACGAAAACCGAAAAAATGACACCTGAATGAGTCAGGATACCACTTTCTAGCCGGTTACCCGAAATAAAGTGGAAAATATTCTCTTAATATTAGAATGAGTTTAAAATTTAAAGAAAAACATAAAGATACTCGAATCAAAATAATAACACAATATACATGTATATAATATTATATAGTACATGTGTAAAAATTAATAATGAGGACTCATATATAATACTGGAAATTATTAATACTTTACAATATATATTTTACTATATTTTGAATCAATATTATACCTTATATATAATATACTTTACTTATACATATACATGTAAAAATGTAAACTATTTTACTTTAAATATATATAATTCGCTATATATGTACATGTATTATACTTAATGTTAATGCATATCATACGGCAATAACATAATACTTTATATATAAAAATAATAATAAATATAGAGTACATGTATATATGGTAGTACGTGTATATATAGAAATGGTAAACATAATATGCTAAATATAGCATATATATAATATTAAATATACAATAATACCAAAAGTGTATATACGTATATGGTAATATTATAGATAAACTAATATGTATATATGTGTGCTATATGTATATACATATATAAAAGGATCAAAATTAAATGAAAACGAAATAAAAAAATCATATTAAAATGCCAAAAGAAGATAACGAGGACCGACATCAAATACGGATGAAATTATAAGGGATCACGGGAAGAATTTCGTTTGGACGGAGGTCCTTATGTTGTAAATAAAAAAACTTTAAAAGCTAGGTATAAATATCAAAACTAAAAACCACTCTTCATTTTTACTCTTATGATAAGACTGGTAGGGAGTTTAATTTCTCTGAATGTGTTCTTCGTGAGCCGCCTTGCTTGCCGCCGCAAACCGTTGCTCTCCAGTGGCGGCTACCGCCGTCCGTGGTGACCGAAATTCATGCAACAACACTAAAAGGCTCGGTGTTTGGTTCTAAACACGGATCCGAGGTTTGTTTTCTTCAAATCTTCCCCTATTTCTCTATATCTATAAAAAACCAAAAGGTCTTATATTTATATTTTTACCTTTTTATCTTCTCTCTTTTTTGCTTTGATCTCTTTGTATTTTTTGTATTTGATTTCGTGGTTGGTTTCGGATGAGGATGATAAACCAAAAAAGGTTTTTTTTTAATATATTTCTAATCTGGAAAAATCGTCCCCCTTATATTGTTTCATTTGGGTTTTATACCTAAATTTTACAATATAAAAATAAAAAGAAAGAATCCGCTTGCTTGCTTTTTCAAATTAATCATGCCTCTTTTTTTTACTTTTTGCAGGTCTAATGGATGTGAAGCGGACGTGTCAGGCGGTGGAGCATGGCGGTGGAGATGGCCGGTGTCGCGCGTGGCGGCCACGGGGCATTGAACCGTTGCGTGTGACGGCCACGCGCGAGGGAGCTGGAAGGTTGGAGGGCGGCGGCTGCCAGGGTTTAGATGAGATTATGGTTAGCTAACATTAGGTTTAGGTTATTGGGTTTGGGTTAGGGCTGGTTTGTAAATGGGTATATGAGTTGGATGGGTATTTAATTTAGGGAATGGGCTTATGAGTTAGTGCTGGGTATTTGGGTTGTAAAATGGTTAAGGAAATAATAAATAAAGGATTTTTTTTGTTTAATTTGGATATTGGGCTTAAAGGCCCGGACAAAATGGGTTATGACAGCTGCCCCTCTTTGTTCATTATTGTGTAATAGGAATAGATCAAAGATAAAGAATAACCATTTTGTCTGGTTAGGTCCGATTCCCTTGGCCACCACTTTTTTTAGCTTCGCTTAATCTATTTGACCGCTCTTGTGGGCAAAATCTTCAAACTGGAGGATCCGTTGGGGGAGAAAAATGAGTTCGGCGTGCTACAACTATGACGACGATGCAATACCTGAAGAAAATTTAACCTAGCTGCAACACTGACGAAGAGGCAAGGTCTGCAAAACTTAATCCAGCTGCAATACTAAATAAGAGGCAGGATCGAAGGGTGAAGGTTCTGACATTTGATCCGGTTGCAACACCGACGAGAAGACAAGATCGAAGGGTGAAGGTTCTGTTGTTTGATCCAGGTGCAACACTGACGAAGAGGCAGAATCGAATGAAGGCTCTGATGTTTGATCCAGTTGCAACACTGACGAAGAGGCAGAATCGAATGAAGGCTCTGATGTTTGATCCAGCTGCAACACTGACGAAGAGACATGATCGAATGATGACGATTTTGATATTTGATCAATCTGCAACACCGACGTAGAGACCAAATCTGACAGAATTCTTCTTTTTTTCTCTATTTTTCTTTTTCTTTTTTCTCTTTTTTCTTTTTTCTGTCTTTTTCTTTCCTTTTTTTTTTCTTACTAGTTACAACATTTACAGGGAGAAGAAAAAATTAATAAATTTTGACCCAGCTACAACACTGACGAATAGACAATGTCTATAGTTAGTAAGGTTTTTTTGAATAGTATAGTTAGTAAGGTTGATCCAGCTACGACACTGGCGAAGAGGCAGGATCGGGAGTTAGTGAATTTGATCTAGCTACAACACCGACGAAGAGGCAAGACCAGGAGTTAGTAGGTTTGACCCAGCTACAACACCGATGAAGAGGTAAGGTCTGGAGTTAATGGGATTAATCCAACTACGACACCGGCGAAGAGGCGGGATCGAGAGTTAGTGAATTTGGTCTAGCTACAACAGTAACGAAGAGGCAAGACCAGGAGTTAGTAAGGTTCGACCCAGCTATAATACCGACGATGAGGAAAGGTCTGAAGTTGACGGGGTTGATCTAGCTACGACAATGACGAAGAGGCAGAATCACAAATTAGTGACTTGGTCCAGCTACAGCACCAACGAAGAGGCAAGACCAAGATTTGACCGAGCTACAACACTGACAAAGAGGCATGGTCCAAAGGTAAAAAGTTTGATCCAGCTGCAACATCGACGAAGAGACATGATCAAAATTTTGGTACATTTGGTCCAGCTATAGCACCGACGAAGAGGCAAGACCAAGATTTGACCGAGCTGCAACATCGACGAAGAGGCACGGTCTTAAGATAAAAAGTTTTGATCTAGTTGCAACACCGACGAAGAGGCAGGATCAAAATTCTGGTACATTTGGTCCAAGTACAACACCGACGAAGAGGCAAGACCAGGACTTGACCGAGCTACAACACCGACGAAGAGGCACGGTCTAAAAAGTTTTGATCCAGCTGCAACACCGACGAAGAGGCATGATCAGAGGATGAAGCTTCTAATTTTGATTTTCCTTTTATAAATTTTTTGAGTTTTTTTAAACATATTTTTTCTTTTTGGATTTTTATTGATTTTTTTATTTTTTTAATGATATTTTTTATTTTTTCTGATTTTGAGCTGCAACTACAAGAATGAGATAAGATATGACAAAGAAGTTTGGTCTAGCTGTAACATTGACGAATAGGCAAGACCTGGATATGGTTTGATCCTTTACATCATTGATGAAGAGACATGATTCGGACTAAGTTGGTCATCCACCACTGACGGAGGCATAACCCGCAAGATGCTTGATCCGCTACACCATCGACGGAGAGACAAGATCTGGAGAATGTGGGATCCACTACACCACTGACGAATATATGAGATCCAAGGGAAAATTTGATCTGAATATCACTAACAGCGAAATAAGATCATTAAAAATTTGATCTGCCACACCACTGACAGAGATACAGAATTTGAATTAAAGTGGCCCCTACCATTAACGGAGGAAAGATCGGGTAAAGTTGATTCTACTACTTCATGGCAGGGAGTCGTGACCTGAAAGTAAAATGAAACATTAGATAGTAATATGTTCGAAAAATTTTACCCGTGTTATCTGGATGTTTGAGTTTTCAGCGCATTCGGCTTCATTTAGGGCTAAAAGTTGATCATCACGTCGTTGCCCCCATGGTCGAGGTTCTTTGGTCTCTTCCTCGGACCTGTTTGTACGTTCAAGCCAAAATTAAATGCATCATGAATGCCCCTAATTGTATGTATAATGCATGTGTTTAGCCTAAATGCATGATGACTTAAATGCATGCAGTCAATGCAGATAGTCTCAATGAACATATGAATGAAAAATTATGTTTTGCCCCTCAAAGGGATACCCCTGAGGCTGTGGTAGTCAAATCTTTGCTTCTGATTAAACAGTGCTCGATGCCTTGTATGTAAGGATGCCCCCAATCTTCCTTGGAATTTATTGTATTCTTTGGGAGTTACACCATCAGAGGTATGCCCCTTCAATAAATGCTTTGTAGCAAATTCGAACTTTATCGCTTAAAAATTATGATGCCCCATGTTGTGGTCATATTAAATCAGGTGTAAGTCATATATAGCTTCTGATTTGCATAGGTACAATCAAATTAAGATAAACAAAATATATTCTTCATTAGAACTTGTAGTTTTCGGCCTTACAAAAGGTTCTCATTGCCATTGGGCTTTGGCAAATGAGATACATAAAAGAAACATCACTTTGAAAGAGATAAAAATTACAAGGGAGCCTATTGTGGCCACGCGCGAGGGAGCTGGAAGGTTGTAGGCGGCGGCTGCCGAGGTTTAGATGGGATTTGAATGAAGGCACAAATTTCTTAACAAAACAATAAAAGAATCCCTTAATAAAATAACGCCTAAATATTTAAGATGTATAGCTATAGGTGAGAAGGGGTTTGAATGAAGGCACCGTGACAAATTTTATGGGCTAAATCCTAGTCTTTTCATGGGCCAGCCCATGCGTATTTATAGGAAACTCGGCCTTGATTTTCAAGGTTTTCCTGGCGTTCTTCCACTCAAATTTCATCAAGGCTGATTAGGTTTATCATATAAAATGATAGTTGATAACTTTATAAGATTGGAATGTGAACTTTGTTTGTCACAAACTAATACCTGAATTTGGCAAGATTCTCAAATTGATATATTTGTTTATTTAATATTTCAACAACTAATCAGGTTGTTGATGCAACATTGATCGATTAAAACAATAATGTCATCAAGTACAACATGTCTCAATTGATTGGTTGTTGAAATAACACATTAGCACCATATACCAATTCGAGATTTTCTTTTCAATTTTCGGTATCAATTTAGAAATTCATTCTAAGTTTTGGTATCAATTTACCAAGTTCAAGTAGGGGTGAATAAAATACGACTCTTTTCAGAAAAAAAATTAATTTTTAGTTCGAGCTATTCAAATTAACTCAAATTAGTGGTTTAGATTTCAAGTTTAAATTAAATTTGACTTTTAAAAGTACGAAAAAAATCAAATATCAAAGTTGCATTTATTTTCTTTAGTTAAGTAATTTGATTTTTTTTTAATCTCTCATTCATTTTAAGTTCTTTTTTACTAAATTTGAACTACATGTTCCTCGATCATTAACAAATACATGTGCAATTTAAATTTATCTTTCGACTAATTTTTTTCAATTTAATCTCTTAACTTTACATTTTTTCGATTTGATTTTTTTACTGCAATTCTTTATAAATTCTTTCTTTTTATCAATTTCAATTATACTCCTATCAATATTGTGCTCAAAATTTATTCTTTAAAAACAACATCATAAATATATTGTGTAATTTTAGATGATATTTGATTTATTGAATAACATTGTATTTACAAATGTGAAAGAGAATATAAAAAAGTATATGTTGTATATGGCTAAAGAAAGTTGTTTAAATTAAAATCAAACAATGTCATAACATAATAAATAATTACAATTAAATTTAAACAAGAAAATAAACAAACATATTTGTTTCAACTCGACTCAAAAACTTCAAACAAAATTTAAATAATAAAATGATACTCGTCAATTTAACTAATTCATTTTTTTCACTTAATTCGACTCGATCGAATACTCATTCTAAAATTTAAATACGCAAGCGAGGTCACTGGCTCATTGTTACTTTCACCCCCAGAAATTCATATACATGGAAGGTGGGTTGGTGGATGAATTTAAAATAAAAGTAATTCAGTATATGTGTGTTGAAACTTCTAAGAAATTCGCCGTCGCAGAAACCACTACGCCCCGTCGCCGGAATCCTTGGCTACTTTCTTCTTCTTGTCTTGCACAACATAATTACTAATACAATTTCCTAAATATAAAAAAAGTAAGTTCACCTTATTAGACACTTATTTCCTCAAGGGTAATTCTAAAAGTTAATGCCAAATATCATTCATAAATCATTAAAAAATATTATAATTTTTCAACAGGTTTGTTTAAGTAGTAAACAACTTAATATAGTTTAAGCATATCTCAAGTTCGATGCGTTGTGTATACATAAAATCGTCATTATGAGACTCACAAATTAAAATCAGGTGTATAATATGGGTCGGTCCAGATTAATCAGGGCGAAGCCCTAAAAACAAAAAAAAAAGCAAAAAAAACTTATAATTTAATACAACTTAATAAAAATAGTTATTAAAGATTACTCTTCATCTCCGTTATTTCATGCAATGTTCCCTCCATGTACATATATACACATATATGTATGCAGAGACGAAACTAAAATTAAAGATTGAGTACAAAATATAAATGTTAGAAAATGTAGGTAAATTCATTATTAATTTATTTTTAAAATATATAATTTAAATTATAAAAAAAAATTGTATCCTAGGGGGCAAGAGCCTATCCCACACTTCAAAGGGCATCATTCCTGCACATATAAAATCTTATTGTCTAATACACGTGAATTCTGATTATATTTAAATTGAACATAAGTTGAACCTATAAATTTTTTTTAGTTCACAAAACTCGAACTTTATATCTTATTTTAAGGACATCCAACTTGAGGCCTTATTTTTCAGTCCCTAATCTAAACAAATAAAGGCAAACACATAACAAAGATAGATTCGGAACTATTTCAATTGTTCCCTTGTTTTGGGCAACTTTCATTTAAGCAAAAGACAAGGTCAAAGGTAAACGTTTGAAGTATGTACACACACATACACTGTGTTTAGTCAAAGTCAAATTCCACAGTAATGACGTGGCTAAATTTCACTGGCTAATACCACTCGTGTGTAGATAATACATTTTTTATTATTTGGGTGTCGCTATTTGGAGAAACGTGTATACATGTACGTGTGATAAGAAAATTGAATAATAGCAAATTTAGTTCTTTAACATTTATACCTTATCATTTTGGTCCTTATTATCTATTGATTTTGAATTTGATCTTTAATTTTTTTAAATGAGTCGACTCTGACCGTTAATATTTTTAAAAGAATCAAATTGTTTTTAACGAAAATACTTACTAAAACATTGAATATCAGTAAAAATATGTTTTATATTTTTTAAAATTCAGTACGATTTTTTTAATATATTTTTAAAACTATTTGTTGACGTGAATTGTGATACGTAAGACGTAATATTGTTACTCCAACATGAAAATATACGTGAAATAATAGTTAGGGGTGTAAATGGACCGAGACCTTCGGCGTTATCGGTTTATTAACTAAATAAACGATAATGAACAAAATTTTTAAACGCGGTCTAATAAATGAACGAAAACCGGAATAAAGGTGTAGGGTTCAGGTTTATGTGTTTGTTTTCTTGTTTTTTGAGTCGTGAATGGTTTAAAAGATAAAAATGCTTGTAGATGTATCTAAATACTACTTTTTGTTGTTGCTAAAGATGCTATATAAATTCATGTTGAAATGTAAGTTTTATTTTATTGTTTTTGTTTTATTTATTTATTGTTAATTTAATTAACATTTCTTAATCTATAAATAAACATGTCAAAACGAACGAATGCCCTCTAAACATGTTTTCAAACACTTGGAACCAACATTTTCGTGAACTCTAAACAAAAAAACAAACACAAACATAGTCTTGTTGGGACAAATTTCATGTTAATTTACATTAGTTAATAATAATAGTTAAATTGATTAAAAATATAAACATCGGAGACTGAGTTAGTTATTATTCCCTAAAGATACAATGCGAGAATGTGGGTCTCACATTACATAAGCACTGTATTGTTGCAATAATGGAAGTGGGTCCCGAACTCGGACCGAGACATTCGGCGTTATCGGACGATTGACAAAAGCCGTAGCGAGTCAAACAACGCGAAACGCGGTCTAAAAGGTTAAGAAAACAGGCATCAAATAGTAAGGTTGAGGTTTCTTTGTTTGTTTTCTTCTTCTTTTTGAGTCGTGAATGGTGTGCGGTACCCATCGGCCGTCGCCGTGGGTTCAACTTTAAACCTTTGTGCTTTTTGACTCCTATACTTCAATCTCACACTTAATGTTGTATTGGATAACATTTTCATTTAAATGTGTTGATGAGACTAAACTCAATAAATAATCTTAGTAGAAAATATGACGTATATTCTAAAAAATTTGGATTCGAACAATTTTTTTTTGCAAGATTTGTATATATAATTAAATAGTCAAGAAAAAATATGAAAAAATATTATTTTATAATCAGTTTAAACTATAAAAAATGTGTAATTGAGACAATGTAAAAGTCGATAGGGTTGAAGATTTATGATTAATTAGTTTGAGTTGAATTAGTTGTTAAATATGTTAAGCAATCAAATACTTGTAATAATTGATTGATTATTGTGTATGTTAATTATACTTGTTTGATACGGTAAGAAGGTGTAATTTTAATTTTAAGTCAACAATCTTTAAAGCAAGTAGTTAAAAGTTTTTCGTTGACATTCTCTCTTCTTTTCTAGATTGTGGGTTTAATACTCATTATGAACAAACTTTTCTATTTTCTTTTCTTATGTAGGAATTATTTTAAAATTTTATAATTTTAAATTAAAAATATTTAAATATAAAATACCTTCAATTTAGAATTCACTTGAAATTGATATATAAACTTAATATAAATACATTGACGGTCAACATTATGGTCCTTTTTATCCCAATAACATCTTTACATGAATTATTTATTGAAATAGTAATCTATTCCAATTAATTTTTAAAATGATGCTTATTTGCGTCATGTAATATAAAAACGCACGATGTACTTTTACAAACTAAATTATTTTAATTAAAAAAACACTTTTAACAAAATGCGGCCATTGAATTTTGGATTCAAAGCGTACTCCAAATAATTTTATGTTTCTTAATTATAAATAATTTTAATTAAACAAATTTATTATAAACAATATAATGTACTTTTGTTAACCATATATATTTTTTTGACAATAACAACTGAATTTTATTAAAAAAATTTACAAATATAATACATCTAGAAAAGATAATATTAAGGGACTAGTCAACTAAAATTTTATATAAAAATTTTAAAAATTTATTTTTATACAAATTAATATACCGTTAAAATTTAAAAGCCTTTGTAAATCACTGCTTAATGATATTAATCAATGTATATAGTTTTAACTTCAAAACCTAACTCACTATTTACGGCCAACCTTTTTATTCGGTATCAGTCTGTCTCATCCTCACACGACATGCCTAACCTTTCAACCCATAAAGGTTTTTTTTTCTTCTTTTTTTCCCTTTCTAACTTGACTTCGCTTCCCATTTATTTTTATATAGCAATGCCCTTTTTTATTTTATAAAATAATAATGATAAAATAATTTAAAGAAGAGTTTTACTCAAAATATTATATTCATAAGTAACTTTTTATATGCCAGTATTTATATTACGGTTTATTTTTAAATTCGTAATTATTTCTCTCAACAACGTCTCTTTAAAATTTAAATATAAATATCTTTTTAAGAATATAGTATACATTGCTATTGCATATAACACTTATTGAGTTATTGATAATTCCACAAGTAAAATTACAAATTTAATACACATTTTAAATAATTCATCATATATACTTAGGAGCGAATCTATTGAGCCTCTGATAAGGACAACTGTATCTCTATTATTTAAAAAAAATCTAATTTAATGTATATTTTAAGAAAAACATTTCAATGTATAAAATGAAAATTAAAAGGAAATCTACGTACCAACTTAGAAAAATATTATTTCAAAACTATAGCTTTTAATTTATGAATCCGCCGATGTATATATTATGCCATAATATTGTTGAAGTAAGCACTATGTAGACCAACACCTCATAAGGAATAGTTTTAGGGACCAAACAAAATGCCAAAGATGTTATCCTTTACGAGGTTCTCATTCTTCTATCGTCTACATCTCTTTCATTATTTCACTTTTTTTTTTAATTTTTAAATTCTTAAATTTAAAAATTAACTTAACCATTAGAGAGGGTTATCGAATATAAGTTTAGTTAGATACTTAGTCAAGTTCTTACTAAAAGCGATCGATTGAGTTTAGCTCAATTAGCATGTCGCCGGTACAATATAAAGTAGGATGTGAGATTAAACATGTTTAAACGTTTAGTATCTTTCGATTTGTGAGTAGATACGAGTTTGGATAATATAGACATTGTATCGAACTGTATGTTAAAAAACTCTTACTAAAAATGATTGAAACAATATCGAATAATAATGTGTCACCTTACTTCTTTTAAAAAAAATCAAACCAAAATTATAAAAAAACCACTTAACAAGTGAAATAAGATAAAAAAAACTTGATTAGTAAAATCATTACTCGATTAAATATTAATTCAATTGATACTATCACAAGTGCAACACATAAAACTTTATTTATGTCTAATTTATACATTATATGAATTCGATTGATACTATTACCGTATCTTTATCCATCACTAGAAAATATCACAACTTAAGTACAATATCACAATAAATTAATATCCAATAATGACACAATTAATACATTAAATATTAACACGCTATAGAAAGTTTTTTTTTTTTAAAAAAAGATAAGACCAAGAGTGAAAATGAAAGGAAATTAAAAAAAAAAAACAGGAAAGAAGGCAGGTTCCATGCACCCATCCAGGTATTAGCTTCGGATTCAGGTTCGGTGTGGACTTTTTTAGATAAGAACGACACCTTCCCTTCTCTGTTCCTCATTCTTGTTCTTTCTCTCTGTCTCGAAACCTCACTAAAAAAAAAAAAACAGAGCAAACTGAGTTTTCTTTCAGTTCTTTCAAAAATGGCGATCGAACATAATGAAACCACTGTTCGTGAAATCCAGCCGAGGAACAGAAGAATTATGGTATTTTACATTTTCTAAACGACTCGTTTTGTTTTCAATTGGAATGGCGTTTTAATGGCTTTGGTTTTTGTTTGATTAGGGAGCTGGTGGACCTGATGAAGAAGACAACCGGTGGCCGCCATGGCTGAAACCTTTGCTGAGAGAACAATTCTTTGTTCAATGCAAACACCATGTTGATTTTCACAAGAGTGAATGCAATATGTTCTGCTTGGATTGTGTGAACGGCGCTCTCTGTTCTTTCTGTTTAGCTTATCACAAGGACCATCGTTATATTCAGGTTCGGTCATTTTTCTTCAAATTCTGGGATTTTTGGGATATTTTCTCACATTTTCTCAGCACCCAAACAGGCATTTGGCTTAATTTTCATAATCCCTTTAACAGATAAGGCGGTCTTCGTACCATGATGTAATAAGAGTGTCGGAGATTCAGAAATACCTGGACATTTCTGGAGTTCAAACTTACATTATCAACAGTGCTAAGATTGTTTTCTTGAACGAGAGGCCGCAACCGCGGCTCGGAAAAGGCGTGACCAATACCTGCGAGGTCTGTGATCGGAGCCTCGTCGACTCCTTCCGGTTCTGCTCTCTCGGTTGCAAGGTACAAAATACAAATTACTGTCCCCTGTTTCTACTGTTTTCAAAATCAAATTTTATTGAGGCTTTGTTTGGTAGCCGAGAAAATGTGGGATAAGTGAAGATCATAATTTTGAATGTGTTTTTTGGTTAATTATGTGTAAATGCAGATTGTTGGAACAACAAAGAATTTCCGGAAGAAGAAGAGCCAACTGCAGATGGGCATGGCATTAGGCTCCGAGGATTCATATAGCAGCAGCAGCAGCCATGGGAAGCCGAACAACAAAGCGCAGAGCTTTAGTCCGTCGACGCCGCCTCTGACTTCGGTTAATTACCGGACTGCCAAACGAAGAAAAGGGATTCCCCATAGAGCTCCGATGGGAGGACTAATAGTAGAATTTTAGCCAAACATATACCGTTAAGTGTTTAGTGTTAATATTAGTATTAGTGTTGTCTCAACGCATTCAAACTTCGAGTCTTAATTCAGTTGATATCGTCGCTGGTAAGACAAGAGTTTTAGCGTGTTTCGACATGTAATATCGTCCCAAAGCTGAAGCTTTTCCTCGAAAGAGCCGGCATTGTCACACACTATGTCTACTATTGTGCACATTGTATGATATATGTATAGGAGCAGCAAAACATAGAAGTGGAAACCATAATAATAAGCTACTTGCAATGTTTAGGTTTAGGGCAAGACTAAAGATTAGTGAAAACACAAAGAAAAATAGCATGTAAGGGGATGTTTGTATTTTTGCCTATATATGAATTTTGTGTTTTGACGTACAGAGACCGCGCCATACACTTGTTCATTTTTGTCTATTTATTATGGATTTTTTTTTTTATTTTGTGATTCTAAATTTTAATATGAATCAATTTTTTAAACAGAGGATATAATTTTTGTAACGCTGTTTTTTATTCGAACATAATATTAATTTTTTCATCCAATCTAATATGTATATATATTTAGAGTTAATTACATTATACTTACTCAAACTACGATTTACATTTTAAATTAGTCTCTATTCTTTCAAATCTTTTATTTTTTTATTTGAAATTAATTTCTAAATTTTTGAATGCTTTATTCTTTTCGGGAAAATTTACACCAATATTGTGATGAGAATTTTTTCCCCAAAGTATTGTCCTGGACAGATTAATTCCCGAAGTATTGTTGTTTGAACAGTGAATTAAAGTCGTTACCTGATGAACCCGAATTCGAGGGGTTTTTTAAAGTCAGATTTAGCTGGTGTCGATATTGAGAATTTTTTTCTAAAGTCGGATTCAGCTGGTGTTGACTTTGAATTTTTTTAAGTCAGATTTAGCTGGTGCCGACTTTAAAATTTTTTCTCTAAAGTCGAATTCAGCTGATGTCGACTTTAAATATACTGTTCAAATAACAATACTTTTGAAATTAATCTGCCAAAGACAATATTTGGTGAAAAAAATTCACCACAATATTAGTGTAAATTTTCTTTTATTTTCGTCTTCAATAAAAATACACGTGTCCATTGCACAATGGGATGTTGTTGGGTGTTGGATGTCTCGATTATTGGAATCAAGAAGTAAGGCAGCCGCCTGTTGTCCAAGTCGTGTCTTAGTGCGTCTTTTTTAAGGGATGTGTCTCGAACTTGGAAAGACGGTTTGTTTTTTTTTTCCTCTTCAATATAATAATTTTTTATAATTTTTAATATCTAATTTTTAATATTAAATACTTTCAAGTCACAAGATAATCATTGATATATTATTTTTTGAATTCTCATGTAATAGTTTATCGATGTGTCAATAACTCGCAATCGAAAAGAATGCTTAATACATAGAGCTTACTGATTAAAATTTATCTTTGGTGAATTTTCATTTGAAAGACGAAATAAATTTTCTTATGAAGAATTGTGTTTAATTTTATCTTTCACTGTAGAACTTTTGATGATTTTGATATAACAAATATTTTTTAAGTACTTAATTGTAAAGCAAACAAAATTTTAAAGTGTCACAAACTAACAAATATTTTAAAGCATTTTTTATTCTAAGTCAAAAACCTAAAGCCCTAAATTTTTCTAAGTGTTTTAAAGGCCAAACTATTGAAATACGCTCAGACGTATCGATACGCTTAGAGGCGTATCGATACAATTTTTGAAACATTGGCCACTGTAAGCATCTGTTTCTATACGACTCTGCCTGTATCGATACGCCTTCAAATGGGCTAAGTATTTTTCCTCAGGTGTTTCGATACGATTACATTCGTATCAATACGGCCTTCATACTGTGTTCAAGTTTTAAGCATTCTATAACGATACGCCACTAGGTGTTTCGATACGCTTCAAAGATTTTCTCAAATATCAGCATTTAATGTTTTAGCCGTTATAGTCAGTTATTGGGAAAGACCAATTTTAAAATGCCTTTGGACCCGTATCGATACACCTCAAGATGTATCGATACAGGTTCAGTCAGTAGCTCAAGAGAGCAAAATTGCATTGATGCAGTTTCTCCCGTATCGATACGCCCCTTTAGTTTCACTGAGACCGTACTGATACGCTTTCCCGCGTATCGATACGCCCCTGTTATTTTGTGTACAACGACTCTTTCTTCTTATAGACAGGTACCAATACGGGCCTTCGCGTACCGATACGGATGGTTGATCAAGAGCATTAATTGTGCGAAAAATGCAGCCCAACGGCTACAATAATGATCTCAACCACCCAAACGGCTATAAATCAATGCAAGGGTATAAAAGCAAGCCTCAAAAGCACCAGCAACAACTATTGGACCATCAAGCAACATCCAAGCATTAATCCAAACTTTTGTGCCTTATAAAGTCATATCTTTGTACCTAACTCATTGGAGTTCTTCATTGTAAATATTTATTTAGAGTTTGGGGTGTGTTTTGATTGCAATTGGGCAATATCCATCTTGTGAGAGATATATTTAGATTGCCAACTTCTTTTTTGTATTGAGAGATTTTATTGGGTCAATCTTTGGGTAGAAAGCTTGACGAATTGTAAAGGTTACCTCATAATCCTAGAAAAGGGGAAGAAAATCTAGTGGATTTTGTTGAAAATCCTTAGTGGGAACTAAGGTAATGGATGTAGAGCTTGTTAGAAGCTTGAACCACTATAATTGTCTTTGTCCTTCATTTTTCAATTTTTTTTTGCTCCCTCAAATTTTAAATAGTCAATTCACCATCCTCTTGGCCAAATCACTATCATTTGTTCCACTCAACATTCACGCTCTTTGATTTTTTAATATTTTTATCTCTATAGATATTGTAGTGTTATGCTTTATAATTTTTCCTTTTGATTAATAAAATTCAATTAAAATTTTTCGTTAAAAAAAATTAATATTTTATCTCTCTAAACTATCTTGATTAGCTAATACCATGATTCTTAACTTTACCTTGTTTTCTGTTCTACACACGTGTTTCAACAAGTGATTATGAGATGGACCCACCGTACACCATGGTTTAACAAAATTGTCTAAGCCATGATGTCATTTAATTTAATAATCCTTATCTGATATGGTGCGTATAGGCTAGTTGATATGCATTGAGCACAATGGCGATGATGATTTAATTTTTTCCTTTTGGCATCTCCCAATTGTTGGTCCATTTGGATCGTTTTTGTTCACATTCGATTGGTTCATTAAGCCGTGTATTAGCTCACCAAAATATAACCTAATTTTCTCAATCTCATATCTTTTGCAATGATGTCATTGGTGATAAATTGATTGGTCCAATGAATTTTAATTGGTTTATATTATTTTTATATATAATTAATTTAGATATTGTATAAAAAATAATATAAAACTTCATTATCGATGTATCAATCGAACGTACACTTGTAAAACTAAAGTATTTTCATCATGTTAAATAACAATTATTTATGGGATATGATACTCTTACATTATGTAAAACTTTTAAGATTTACATATTTTTAGACAGTTGGATGAAAGTAAATGGATGAATGAGATTAACAGTAGAAAATGTAAAGATTATCACTTGAAAAAAATAGATAATCTTATCCATTTATTACCATCATCCAACGGTCTAAAAAATATATAAAATTAACTGAATTTTATACAATATAAATGAATCGTAACCTATTATATATTTCAGAAAAAGCCAAATCATGCTGGTAAAGATGAAGACATGGATTTCACTAAATCCTGGATTATGGGTAAAACAATTACAATAGTATGATCCTCAATTGTGGATAAGAACGGGTGCTAGACATGCAGATTTTTTTGTCCCTTAGCTTCATGAAATGCCAAAGTTGTTTGTGATGCAAATCCCTCATCATCTATAAACCTAATATATAGGTCTAGGGTTGGGGGTCACATTTCTTTCTTTCAAATATCTTAAAAATCATTTATTAATTTAACGAACATAATCGAAAATAAACTATATAAAAAATAAAATTTACAAAGATCTAATAAGTATTTAATTTAAAATTTGAATAGACTAAAATTTAATTTAACAAGTATTCAAACGAATAAATATTAAAGTGTCATTAAACTAATTGTTTTGAAAAGATTACTAACCTTTTCGTTCACTTAATATACCCATTCTTAAATAATATAAATTTAAAACCTTAAAAAGTTTTTACCGTCGGTATATGTTAATCGCACTTAAATAAAAATATTGTATGTGTTGTAGTTATTATAATACTATCACAATATTAAATAAATTATGAATTTATGATGATTTCATATTGTTAGTATTAAATATGAATATATTCATTGTTAACTTTGATGTTAAACACCTTGATTTAGGCAAGGCAACTTGTTTCTTGTGAAATTTGGGTGTATGTCCATTTCAGACTCTATTTATTCTAATTATTGCAATTGTTTTAACTTCACTCTAACAGCTTACATCATTCCCTAACATATGGTCTCAATTGATTTTTTTATAAGAGCGCATATTTTAGGGATTAATTGTATAATTAATCCATCTTTTAACAGAATAAATGAAGATTAAATAAGACATTTTATTCCAGAATCTTACGTTATCTTTGATAATGTAAGGCTCCCTTTGCCATTGAAGTAAGAAAAAGGTTGTTGGACTGTAAATGGACGATGGTAAAAGTTAGATTTTTTAGTTACTAACAAATAGGCGTTTAAACGCCGAATGGTGGTGGGTAAACGCTCGTTTGCGCCAAACCAATCTTTGTTTGACACAAGAATTACGGTGGCAATGAGTATTGAGTTGCAAAACTCAACAAAAACAAAGCCTTGGATTTCTTAAAGTTTTTTTAATTAGGATTTCATTTAGATTTCAAGAGATTTTTCTCGATCTTTTTTTGTTTAACTATTGATATCTGACTTATTAATTGACTAATTCGATCGAATTTTGCAGAGACTTAATATGGGCAACCCTTCTATCCCAGTTTTTTCCATTCACAATGTTAGAATTTGAATCTCTAAGACTCTAACCTTGTTTAAAGGGCCTAACACCTCATCCATTGAACCAATTTATTGTTAGTGATCTCTCTGCATCTTTTATAGAACTAAAACACAACTTTGAAGTGTGCATTATTGGGACAGTACCTTAACAACGTCGACTAACTTGGTTTGTTGTGCATTTTATTGACCATGAAGTCGTGAAGTTTGAGTCCGGAACCTTCCAAAAAAACCCCCACAAACTTAGGCGTGAAGTTGAAGTTATGGCGAGGGATTTTACCTTGTATTAGCGCTGATGGCACGTGCGAGAGAGAATAAATTATATTATAAGTCATTTTCGCTATGTCATTTATAGAATTAATCAATAAAAATAATATATTTTATTATTTTTTGATGTTATTTTTTCACATCATCTTTATTTAGTAAAAATTGTTTTTAAAATTAATTTACAGTAAATACGTGTTAAGATTCACTTAATACAAATATAATATAAAAAATAATAAAATAAATAATTTTTATTAGTTAGTCTCATAAATAACGCGGCAGAAATAGCTCAGGATATAATTTTTATTGCGAGAGAGTCCAGTCTTCAACGATTGACTTAAACCTTGCACGGTTCAACTCCCTGTTGTACATAATTGTCTTCTCCTTTAGCAGACATGGATGATTTTTTTTCGACCTATTTTAGTCAAATATTGGTTTGTATCGGTTAATACAAGACTTAAATATTTTAAATCATTTGTTTACTTTTTGTCATAACAATTTTTATATTTTAAATAATTACATTTGAAAATAGAATATAACCATTTAAGTAAGTTAGCGAACTTAATTAAAAATTTAAGATTTATTTCATATAAATATATTCATCCTAATAGAAAAGATGATATTATTTATTCTAGGAGACATGCGTTCAACCAATTCTGTTTGTAAGGTGTGTCTAATATTAAAGGGTTAAGAAAAATATAAGTTCATGTACTTAATTAGACTAGACAAAGGTTTCAATAACAAATTGAATATTGAAAACAAGTTCATAAACCTAATTGAACGAAAAAGTATATAAAAATAAACTTTGAAACCAAATTTAGGTACCAAAATATATATTAACCTTTAATTAAATGTAAGACTTAAGGCGTAAGTTTGCCCCTAAAATAAACCCAAATTAGAAATTATATGCATACTTTATGATTGCATCAATTTTTCTTAAAAAATTATTTAATTTAGGTGATTTGAGTTTACTTCAAAAAAGTTGATATAATTAAATTACTTCAAAATTAAAATTGATGTAGTTAAAAAGTAAAACTAAAATTACTGATTTAAGTTTATTTCACAAGCAAACTTACCTTTTATGCTTGAATATAATATTGAAACAGGACATGATATAGCAAATAAAAGGCTTAAGGGTGATTTATACTCATGAAATTTTGAAAAAAAAATCAAACTTTTGAATTTTTTTTGCATCCAATTAAATCTCCAAATTAATGAATTTAATTAATTAAGTTTTTTAATCAATTTTGACTATCATTTGTTGACTATTTTTTTTGTGAAATATTATATTAATTATATCTTTGAAGTCACTTAATTTAATTGATTTAAAAAATTATTAAAGAAAAAATTACGTTAATTAAAAATTAAATTAAAAATTTAAAGTATAAAAACTTAATTGGTTAAAAATTAAATTAAAAATTTAAAGTATAAAAACTTAACCGGAAGCAAAATAAAATTTAAGGGTTTCATTATTTTTTTAAAAAAATTGAAGGATTTATAATACTTTTAGTCTAGTTTTAGAGGTTTAGGCCTCTGGCTCTTGAATGGAGCCCAAATCTTCATTCCTCCTCGAAGTCTTATCCACAGTTCAAATATTATCCACCAGAAAACAAAGTTGAAATCTTTACCTTTGCAAAGCTTTTGCTTCGAACCAGAACTCGAAAACAATGGTCGCTGTTGAAGCAGTAGCAGCACTTTCCTTTTCATGTTACCCTTCTTCTTCTTCCTCTAAGTTCCCATTATATGCAAAACCCACAGCACTCTCTTCTTTAACTTTCAACATTTCAAAATCCACCCCTTTGCTTTCCCGCAATATCTCCATTTCTCCATTAATCAGCACCCAGAATAAGCTAGGTTTTCTTCTTCGTTCTACGCTGCAAGAGGTTGGTTTGAAGCCGAAACGGATAAAACCCAGAAACCCAACGCGAGAAGAAAGCTTTTTGTGTTGAATTTGCCCTGGTCTTATACGGTTGCTGATATCAAAGACCTCTTTGGCCGATGTGGGAATGTTACAGATGTTGAGGTTATTTCCTTCTCTATAATACTAACCGTTTCCTCTTTCTGTCATTGAAAATAAAAAATATATCTTTATGTTGATTCTTTTTTTCAGATTATAAAGCAAAAGGATGGGAGAAATAGGAACTTCGCATTTGTGACTATGGCTTCTGGTGAAGAAGCTCAGGCTGCTGTTGATCAACTCGATTCGAATGTGAGTTTTTCTCTTTTCAAAATTTATTTACTCTTTTGTTTTGTTTGCTTGAATGAATGTCTGCCATATATATTCTCTGAAATTTTGTCAATTTGGTCCTTTTACTTCATGTGAATCTAGTTGCACATTTTCATTGTTAGATTGTTATAAATGAAATCCTTTTGAGGTGGATATTCGAATGATTATCATTTGTAAGATATTCAATTGTACCCTGAGAATTCACTAGGCCCTGTTGGATTGTTCATTGTTGGTTTGGATGGTGAGGGGCTGAGGGCTACCCTCAATTTTACTTGAAATGCGAATCAGTCCGGAATGAGGAACAGAATACACAATAATCTACTTCTTTATGACCTAATTTGATAGGGATAGTCTTTTCTTGGTTGTCTAGTGGAAACAATATACGATTTATTGTTATGGAACTTGTATATAAATTTTTTGTGTTTGTGAGTTGTTTGTTTTACTCAATAATTTTATAATGAACTATATGCAAATGGGATCGTTAGTTTTATTGAATTGGATCGCTAGCATTCCCTGATTCAGAATGTGTGTACCAATTCAAAATTAGCTAGGGAGATATGATTTCTGGTAACAGAGGTTACCCTCATTAGAAGAGTTTATGATGGAGCAGAAGCCGACATATCGAAAAGGAAGAATGCATTATCATCAAGAATAAAATAAGAGAATTTCTTCCTGGTTAATACTTGCATGGATCTGAGTTTGCATATTTAAGTATGATTTATGGTGCAGGAAGTGTCAGGGAGAATTATTCGGGTAGAGTTTGCAAAGAGATTGAAGAAACCTTCACCGCCTTCTCCACAACCAATCATTCCTTCTCGCGAGACAGGTCATAAGCTTTATGTGTCAAATCTTGCTTGGAAAGTTAGGTCAAGTCACCTCCGAGAAATTTTCTCTGCCTTCAACCCAGTTTCAGCGAGGGTTATTTTCGCTAACCCTTCAGGACAGTCTGCAGGGTATGGCTTTGTTTCCTTTGCCACAAAGGAGGAAGCCGAGGCTGCACTTTCTACCCTAAATGAAAAGGTAATCAAATTTAAATCCATTTTTTTGCACTTTGCATCATTTCACACTATTTTATGCTCGTGTTTGGAAAGAACTATCATTGGTGTGATGCTGGCTAATGCATTGGTTTTAAGGCATGATGAAATTGTTTTGGACACAAGTTTAATGTTCCTTAATTTTTCTCCATAAGTTTCCTTATATATCAGCTTGTTTGTAATCGTTGTTGAAACGGAATGAGGTTTGAATGAACTCACCATTCTTCTTTGTTTTTCAGGAATTGATGGATCGGCCGATACGTTTAAAATTCAGTGAACGAAAGGATGATGAATCCAGTGGTGAAAAGAAAGAGGAAAAGGAGGAGCCTGATGGCCAAAAATGAAGAGTCTTAGAATCTTCACTTGGACCTCATCTCTCCATCTTTCTCAGAACAATGTACAAATGAGACTAAAGTCAGAAAGTTTTGTCACATGCCTGTACAAGTGATCTTTTAAAATGGTCAAATAAGTGATCATGTTAAAGATACACATGTTTTAAACACAGGAGACAGTTTTGTTTTAATTGGGTCATTATTATCTTATTATTAGGAGCATTATTCTTGTTATGATTCCATTAAAAATATATCATGATCTTATACTTTATCTAAATGGGTGTTTGGAATATGCAAAAAAATAAATTTAATTAAAGTTAATACTTAGAGCATTGGAATCAGCCTGGGGGAGACAGAGACCACTGGGGGAAAAGTAGAAATGAAAAGAAGAGAAAAAGTAACAACTAGGCTGTTTGGTTAGCGAGAAAGTGGTTTCTTGGTTGTAGCACTTTGACTAAATAAAGCTTCTTCATTTTTTCTTTTGACAACAACTTTACCTGATTAAACATTCTAGGTATAGCTTGAGTTTATGCTTTCTTTTACTTGCTCTTAGTAAGGAAATGAAAGTCCCTTGCTTTGCTTTCCATGTAAGCCCCCTCTTTTTTATGTCTTCAAGAAATGCATTTAAGGAGGAGCCTTTCATAGGCTTACACTCTGTTCTGCATTAGCATTCTTTTGCTGATAAGGCACTTGTTTTGATTCTTTGCTATTTGATTGTTGTGTTGGGGTCTATTTTTGTAACCCGAAGAAACTCGGGTGCCATACATGAACACCCAAGACTGTTCTCAAGGTTTTTGTAGCTTGTATTGTCCTCAATGGTGCTATATCAACTTCCCTCCTCCGGCTCCCGTAGAGTTTCCTGATGATGGTTCGGGCCGTAGTTCCTCCCCTCTTGTGATTGCAGTAATTGGCGTTCTAGCCTGTGCTTTTCTTCTGGTAAGTTACTATACGATACTATATAAATATTGTGGGAAGAATGTAGGCTTGAGTCGAAGAAGAGAGAATCGTTGGAGTAGTGGTGATGTGTTGGACGACAATCACAACCCGTCTACACATGAGCCATGGCAGGCTTCGACTGCTGGTTTGGATGAGGCTCTCATCAACTCCATCACAGTTTGCAAATACAGAAAGGGTGATGGCTTGGTCGAAGGAACGGATTGTTCTGTTTGCCTCAGTGAGTTCCAAGAAGATGAGAGTTTAAGGCTGTTGCCAAAATGCAGCCATGCTTTTCATGTCCATTGCACCGATGCATGGCTTAGTTCTCATTCGAATTGCCCCTTGTGTCGCGCAAATATAATCACCGTCAGCACTTCACCGCTTCCATTGCCACCTCCGGTCACAGAATGCCCTCCTGGCAACGAACTTTCGCATGATGAAAACGTAGCCGCTGCCAACGATATAGGCAACAGTCGAGGAAGAAACACCGTGATTGAGATTAGAGAAGAAGGTGATCAACAACAGATGAGAAGATCAGTTTCCATGGACCATTTATGTCAAACCCAAGTTTGGGTTGCCGATATTTTGCTCATGGATCAAGAGGAAAAGTGCCAGTTCCCATCAGGTATTGCCGGATCATCATCGAAACAATCCACAGAAGCCAGTAAGTCTAGCAATAAAATGAGGGTCTTGCACTGTGTAATGAACCCTGTTGCAATGAAGAGATCATTTTCAAGTGGTAGATTCTTTCTTGCTAGGCAAGCAAGAGTGAGATACCCTTCTTTTCCTCTGTAAAAGTAAAACCTTTTTGCATTTATATATCTGTTAGCCTAAGTGAGAACTGCAATCTTCAAATGAAATCAAGAGATATCTCAATGGCTTTTTTCGAACATTTGTGTTTCCCTCCACTCCATTGATTAGATCATAAAGAGCATGTGTAATCTGTTTACAATCCGCGTCCGCGTTCTATATAGTATAGCATATATCATAGTTTTTGTTTGTGTTTTCGGGACTCGATCCCAGACCTAATACAGATACCAAAGCCTGCAACTTCATTCTTCATCTTCCACAACATAAAAAGCAAAGTTGAAGCAATTAAATGGAAGGCATTAATTTGAATTTCTATTGACTACACAAATAAAAAGAAAAACAAAGTTAATCAAACATAGACAACCGGTTCCAGCTAAAGCTTAATTTTTTTTTTTTCTGGTTCCTGCTAAAGAAACGATGAGAATTGAGAAAGGTTGTCACACTTTGGTTGCAGTAAACTCTATGACTTCCTAAGATAATGTCAAAATTGAGGTTTTGTGAGAATAAAAAAAAAAAAATCCCTAGAAACTTAAACTTTGTCGTCTCCTTGGTGTGTCTCCGATGTTTCACGAAAACGTTGGTTCTTGTATTCGGAGGGGCTGTTGAAATCGCCGAATGCAATACAGCTTCTTGCGATCTTGTGTCCCCTTACAATTTTTGCTTTGATATGTTCAGGCAGTCTCAAAGTATATCTACACTCTTCTCTAGTCCTAGATATGGAGTGGCCGGTTGAATTCGATCTTGAAAATTTCGGGATCCTATGATGTCGTTGTCTTGTATTTGAAGAAGTTGGTGCTTCATCTTCTCCCCCACCTACCTGTGTCGTCGTCGTCATTATCTTCTCTAATGTCGATGCAAACAGCATCATCTAATGGACTTTGAATTGTTCCAATTTCATGCATGGAATTGCAACGAACAATCAACGGAGACTTGTCTAATGACTGCCTAGGCTCATCTAGCTCCCCCGCGACAAAACGGACAAGTCTTGTGTGATTCAAGCCATAGATCAACACATTCTTTGTGGAAAACATGGCAACAAATCGTCAAAAGTCGAAGCATATCATTGTCGTTGAACTCTCCTAGGCAAATAGCACATTCTAGGCCATACTTCTCGCGACGAAACTCTTTGACGCTGGAATAATAGAATGTAGGGAAAGCTTCTATTAGTTCTGGATCGAGGCCGGTATTCATATCGGCACCTGCTGTGGCATCGACGGCACCCGAAGGATTCTGCCGTCGACTCCACATTCTAACAAGGCTTTGCAAGATACACCTACAGAAGCATACCGTGAGAAAAGCAAAGGCGAACAAAACGAGCAAAACTACTGATATAATTATAGCCAATGGCGGGGTGGTGTTCGATGAGGAAGGTGCTTCGGCATGACTAGTAAACATCGGCATTGAATAAACAGAGAGTCGGTGGCCGGAGTGTAGATGGTTCCGGCCAAGTGTTTTTGCATCGATGAGGGACAATGTGATTGATTTCTTTTGTTTGTTGGTTGTGTAGAGGGAAGAGAAAAGCAAGGCGACATTGTCAATGTTTGTTTGTAGCATGAAAAAAATGGTAAGCTTAATTTGGAAAGTTAATTGTTTGGTAAGCAACTAAGCATTATATTTTTGGGTATTGAGCGAGTCCTTGGTGAGAAGGATGTGGAGCAATTTTGGTAACAAAATGAAAACAAAATGAAATTTCATTTTTCCAACTACAAATGTTTCGTTTACATGCTCCCGATCCCGATATGGAATCTCCGATAATTTTAACGTCAACTAGCCATTTGTAACAAGTCTTTGTGGGCGTTGGCATCAGACTCAAGTTCATGCCTGTAAAATCTCTCCTCCCTACCCGTGATAAAAAAGAAATGGCGACTTCAACAAATCGAATAACTTTCTTTCCGGTTTTCGTATTAAAGGAAAAGGGTATTCGATAACAAGGGCAAAGTCTACAGTCAGGGATGGAACAGTGATTCATACATAAAGAGTATGCAGCTCAGAGGGATCAATAAAAATGGTCTTTACCGTAAAGAATTTCAGCTCTCAGGTCTTTCCCGGGTTGTTTTGTTTTGCTTAGTCCCTCAGTGCTCAAAAGAAGTGAGTTTATTGAATGTCCTCGATCCAGTCGCCATATACAAGGCTGATTTTATCCGGACCTTTCCATTTCTGAAGAGTTCTTTGTCCTGGCCTTTGGAGTGCGATAGATGTCCTCTGCGTGTGATAAATGTCGGAAAGTGGAAGTGAGGGAACCGACACAGTATCTGAAGGAGCTTTTGAGGGCATTCCTCCTCCCCCTTGCTTCGAGTTGGTAGGGGTAGCACAAGAAGAATCCTTAGTTTCTGCATCGGCGAGGACCTCTCTATATCGGTGTAATTCTGCAGTAAAAAGAAATGCATTCAAATATATCCCTCACCTGCTGCAAAACATATATCCTTTGATTTACTAAGAAGCAACATAAACATCAATGGAGCATCAGCTTTAAGCTAATTCGAGAGTAAAAGTGAGATCGAAATTCTCAAATTTCAGAGGCATCGACATAAGAGCACGGTGGTCACGAATCCAGATTAACCGAAGCAAATAACGGGTCACAACTCACAAGCATAACAAAATGCAATTTAAGCATACTCATTGGCATACACAACAATCGAACAAAATCCCAGCAATTGGAATCGAACTGTAAATACGTTCCATAATCGATACGAAAAAGCAGAGTTAAAACAGGTAAATTGGTTAAACAATCAATGAACCATACCTGCAGCTCCATGAGCAAAATGGCATTTGTTTCCAAATGGACAATATCCAGTAAGTTCCCACTTATTACAAATCCTTGTCTTCCAATTAGTCGGCTTCGCATTCGATCCATTCCCACCGCCACCGGAGCCGCCACCGCCGTACCCTCCGGGACCCAAGCTTATAGCAACACTCTCCCGGTTCTTCGACTGCTCGTCGTGCAAAAAGGTGCAACTATCACCGTAAGGACACCCTTCCTCCGAGTAAAACTTCTTGCAATGCCTTCCTTTATATGACCTCTGTGTTTCTCCGGCGAAACTAGAAGACCCCAAACAAGGGATTTGAATTCTTCCCTCGGCGTCTCTTCCTCGTGAGCTGCCACGATCTCTTGCCAATTAGGCGGCGGGCGGCGGAGCTCTTCGGCGCTGTGAGCGAAGTTGCAATTCGAGATGTAAGGGCAAGTGCCGGCCTTGAACTTGCAACAAAGCTTGGTCTTGAAGAACATTTTGCCTATAGCTCTCGACCTGGAATTGGAACTCAAATCCTGGGAATTCCGTGGTTTCTTGTTTGGCGGCTGTTCGGACAGTGATTGAGGTTGTCTTTGGTCGCAGCTGGAGTTCGAAGGTGTGTCGGCGGAGGTTTCCTGGTTGTACCAAGCACGGTAATCTTCTTCCGTTGCCCAAACTGAAGGGTCACTCGAATTTGGGACCCAATTATCAGGTCCATTTGTCTGAATTACATGAACTACATTTTCTCTACTGTAATCCATGTTGGATAAAAAAGGATTTTTTTTTCTGGATAAAGAACCCTAAATTAAGTAAGAAAGATGAACCCAGAAGCTAAAATTGCATGAAATGAGTAAAAATTGAAGTTCAATAGTGAGATTCTACCATAAACCCTAAACTCTGAAGAAGCTAAATTTGAACTAAAAATTTCAACTTTTTTAAAGGGAATACAACAAAAGAAGAAAGAAACAGCTACAACACAACAGATCAAACAAAGATAGAAACCAGAAAAAAGGGAAATTTTAGTTGAAAGATTTGGAGTTAGATCTACAACTTTAAAATAAAAAGGAAAAATCCGGACATTTTGGAAAAGGATGTTTCTTTAAGGATAATGAAAGTGGGAATACAGAAATAGATATATATTTTACATGTGGAATTAAATTTGAGGATTAAATTTAGAGAGAGATTTAGTATAAAGAACAACAAAGAAGAAATTCTTCTTTAATTTTTCTGGGAAAAGATTAGCTCATTCTGCAAACTGGGACAAGAGATGAACAGAGATGACAGTGCTTAAGAAACCATGCGTAAACTTGTTGCTTAACTTTTCTTTTCTCTTCTTTGAGTAAACTACGTTTTTGTTACTTAATTTTGTTCATATTTATGTTTTGGTCACCTAACTTTAAATCTTTTTAATTTAATTATTGAACTTTTGACTTGTTTTCATTTTGGTCATTTAAACGTTAAATCATAAATATCACGGTGACTTGAATTATTTTATGCTGACTCAGAAGTCACATGTTGTACACCTTTTTTATTTAATTTTATCATCTTTCACATAAATATGAAATTTTAAGAGTTTCTTTTTCATGTCACGTAGTCGCCAAAATCATAAATTTTTGGTGTCTTTCTCTATCACTTTAGATATTGACTAGTTTATCTCATTAGCTTGTATTATTTTTATCAGTTTAGATTTTCTTAAAATATTTTTAAAATTCCGCGAATTTAACACAAAACTTAGAAGAAGATGACTCCAATCTATAATTTTACAGTCCATTCCATGAGAAATCAAGATAAATAATTTGTCTCCTCTTCCTTTATCTCCCCGCTATTAAAATTTGAAGGAAAAAATATCAAAAGGGATCCAAAAACTAGATTAAGGGTCTATTTTAATTTATGTAAAATGAATTTCGGAATTCATAACACCAAGATATTTCGTAACATTAGAAGAGAGTTTTTGGACTATTCATCACGTAATAACACCACTAAAAATAAATGATAGTGATTAGAATATAAGTAATTTAAAAGTTTAGTGATGAAATTAAAATTTTTAAAAGTGAATGATTAAAACATAAATAATAACAAAGTTGAGTGATGAAAATGTACTTTGCTCTCTTTGTTTTTAGTTTTTGTTCTGTTCTTATCCTTTAAACTGATTCTCTTATTAAAGAAACGTGTTTTTATTTTTCTGTCAATCTTCGTGGAAAATTTAAACTTATTGTTCTGGGTGTTTCTTTTCTCCCCTCTGTACCTCTCTTGTTTCTCGTATTTTCTGTTATCAATGGATGCTAGCTTATTGTTTTAAAAAAACTCTGCACGATAATTTTCATAATTGTTTGAAAAAAAATAAATTTTACCCTTTGAACTTTAAGTTTAAATATTAGTAGATCATTATATTTTTTAATTTTAATATTTTGGTCACTTTTAATATTCGATCTTGACTCTATTTTTGTATAATTATATTATATTGAAAAAGGATGAGTTGTTATTTTTAGAAGCCTTATATATCATACTAATACTTAAAGTATACCAATTTTTTATTTTAGTATTTAAAGTATATTTTGGTCAAAATAAATACCTAAAATATACTTTTTAGTTAAATTAGGTACCTAAAATAAACTTTTTGGTTAAAATAAGTACCTAAAGTATTTTTTCATCAGAGTAACTAAAGTGTATTTTTTTGGGTTTAGGGGGTTGTTGGTAGAATTTTGGGTTTAGGGTTAAATTTTAGGGTTTATAGGTTAGAACATAAATCGTTACCCACATTATTCTAAACCCTAAATTCTAAACATGAACCCTAAATTCTAAATCCCTACACTAAAACCTCTAAACCTTAAATTATAACCCTAAACCCTGTAATTGAGGCACTTGTGGAAACAAAAAAAAATCACCGTAAGTGTATAGAATAATAATTATTTTAATTAATGTCACATGACAATTTTTAGGAACTTATATAAAAATATGTATACTTTAAGTTCTTATTTTGACCTAAAAATATTTTAAATACTTATTTTGACAAAAAAAATATACCTTAAATACTTACTTTGACGAAAAATACTCTAAGTACCTATTTTGACCAAAAATTATACTTTAAGTACCTAATTTAACAAAAAAGTATGCTTTACATACTTATTTTGACCAAAAAAATACTTTAAGTACTAAATTAAAAAAGTTAATATACTTTAAGTACTAATATAATATATAAGCCTTTCTAAAAAAAACCCAAATTCAAATAATTTGTTTATAAAATTTATATTTTCTAAAAAATATAAATAAAAAATAAATATTACCATATAATCAAACACACTACAAAATACGTTACTCTATGTCAAGTTTCTTTTACGTATTCTGTGATTTTTCACTCAAAAAGATTACTATTTCCATGCAACCGGAACTTTCCTAAACACGTGGCAGCAGCACCTTACACAATCGAACGCGCCATTTCTCGTGACCCCATAATAAGAAAGGGCAAAAAGTGGGGTTTTCCGGTCATCACTCCAATTCAAAAGCCGACGCCACCGTCATGCCTAAGCTAACGTCCGTTCTCACACGTGTCACCGTCTCCTTGTCTTTCAAACTCAAATTCCGTCGCTCAGAGTACACCTCTCTCATCTCCTAACTACTTATATATTCACGTAAAGCTCCCATTTCAATGGCCCAACTGTAAACTGAAAAAGATTGAAGTTTGAAAAAAACAAACGCTCGTTTCAGCTATGAAAGCTGTGATTTTGAGAGGTGGTTCGATTCCAGTCACGTCACCGGCTATCTCCGCTTCTTCGTCGCCACGAGTTTCTACTCTATCACGCCAAAGTTCATTCGCCGGAGTTTACTCCGGTGAGAGAACGGGCTTTGGCTCGCCATTGATCTCCTTGCTTTCCCCTATGGATAAACAGAAGCCCAAGGAGACTCAACCGAACATAAGGCGAGCGTTGTCCGATTCCGATATCGCGAGATCGGTTAATAGGGTTCCCGTTGGATCTCGGGGGTTTTCGGCGGGTATACCGGAGGAGGAGTGCGTTTCGGACGGTGAAGTGGATAGGAAATTTCGAGAGCTGGTGACTGGGAATGGAAGTGATAGGAAGAGTTTCTCGCCGGAACTCGGGATCTCGAAGGAGGAGATTGGTTCCTCGGGCGACGGAGTAGGGAGTGGCGGGAAGTCCGGCGGCGGCCACGGCGATGATTCATACGATCATAAGATCCAGATCGGTGATTATTATAGAGAAATGTTGAAATTGAATCCTGCTGATTCGATTCTCCTTAGAAACTACGGCAGATTCTTACACAAGGTAAAGATTTTAAATCAATAATATTAAATCTTAGGGGAAACTAATTGTTTAGCGCACCACCTATTCTTGTGTTTTTACTTTGGTCATTTAATTATTATTTTTGATAAAATTATGTTTTCTATTTTAATTTTTAGCCGTTAAAAAATTAACAACTATATAAACACTATATTTTCTCAACTTTCACATCATTTTATTTTTTATTATCAACAATTTAGTTGAAAATTTGAAAAAAAAACAATAAAAATATTACGTCATCTTGACCGTTACGACATTATTTAAATTTGATTATTATCATATTGTTTTGGTTTTGATTTTGAAGGTGGAGAAAGATACGAAGAAAGCAAAGGAGTATTACGGGAGAGCGATCTTAGTGAGTCCCGGAGACGGCGAGGTATTATCTTTGTACGCAAAGTTAATACGGGAAAGACACGGAGATAAGAGCCGAGCTAGATCTTACTTCGACCGAGCCATTAATATATATTAAGATTTTTTTGTTTTAATATGTAATACATTTATAAGATTTTGTGATTTTATTGACGTATTTATAATTCGTGTATAAATCTATACATTGCTAAAGAATTAAATGATGGTACATCATTTTAATTTTTTAAATCAAAATTATTTGATTTAAAAAATTTATACGCTACTAATACATCAAATATTAACACTATATGCTCTTTCTTAGAAGTTCTGTCTCATGAATATACCCTTCGTTTTGGTAAGATAAATTGTTTTACAAGTGAAATAACGTTATTTTTGAATGGTTTATGAAATTAGGTTATTTGATTTATATTATTTATTTACTAAGTTAAATAAATGACATGAATAAGAGTACGAGTACGAGTCTATTTAGTAAACGTAACAGAAACAAGTTATCCATTTTATTGTCAAATTATTATATAATTATTTGTGTATTTATTTTATTTATAATACAATTATCAGCATTCATAATGTTAGATTTATGATGCGAGTAAAAATATATTTGATGTAAATAATATATTTTATAAAAAATTATTATATAATTAATAATGGAAATATTCTACAGCAGGGGTCACACATCGTTGAACACCATTAACGTAATACACCGTTGAACACTATTAATTTTTTTAATAAAGATTAAAAATTTTAAGGACTAGACTTATAATTAAAATTATTTCAAAAGAAAATTAAAAATTAGATTAAATAAACCATTTATATTTCTTTATAGAAATTTTAATTGATATGTTATAATTAAATATCACAAAATCTCCTTAATATTAAAAATTTTAAATTCAACCTCTTTATTTTTTTATACCGCCGTTGCTGCCGCTGCTACCGTCATATATTAAGCCGTGGTCATTAGGAACAATCAAGGAATCATTATCGGTGGTGCCACTAAGTGCTTTCAGACCTCTCTTGCAGGGTTGGCCGAAAGCTTTTAATGTTCGTTTTGGGCTCAGTTCTTAACAAAGGCTGTAGTTTTGTTCGTGTGGCAGCAACTACAATAGCAACGATAATAGCAACGGTGAGAAAACGGCAGGAAAAGGAAAATAAAGAGTTTGAGATTAAAATTTTTGATATTAAGAAGATTTTGAAATATTTAATTATAATATATAAATTAAAAATACTATAAATAAATATAAAAAGTTTATTAAGTCTTATTTTTAATTCACTTTTAAAATAATTTTAATTCTAAGTTTAGCCATTAAAATCTTTAATTTTTATTAAAAAATTTAATAAAATTTAATAATATATTATATTAATAATATTTAACGGTACGTGATGCCCGTAATAAACTCATCCTTAATAATGTTATTGTTTGTGTGCTTGTCCTGTGATTTTTTATTTCTGATGACCAAAATAAAATATTTGATAATTGGTTTACCAACTGTATAATTTAGGCTTAAACAAATGTCGTAAAAAGAAATAAAAAAAAAACATGTGATAATGTTATCACCTCTAGAAAAGTGTGCCAACAGTCAGCCACTTGGCAATTAAAGAACAAAACTAACAAATCACATCATTAAAAATATCATATAAATGATTAATTGATTTTAATTTGATAAATGAGCGAGTCTAACCTACAAGTTTAGGGTGCAGTTAAAAAAATAATAAAATTTAAAATTTATTTAAGAACTTTACAAGTTGTGTGGCATATCCAGGTCGAAGTAAGACTTAGCTCGACTAAGAAAAGTTGTGTGGCATATTAATATTATGATGATTTTTAACAAGTTTCGATACTTATTTTTTAATAATATTTTAGGTTATTGAACAAACTATCAAAATTTATTTTGTAAGTATAAAAACTTGTTAAAAATCACGAAAAAATCAACTTAAAATAATATCTAAATGTATAATATTTTAAGTTCTTGGGCAAATTTCAAAATTTATCATCTTTTAGCCGAACCCCAGACTCGCCCTTGATAAACATATAGTTGATATAATATATAAAAATTCGTTAATTTAATAGGATCATGGGGTCAATATTAGTTAGATTAGATTATATTTATTTACATCCGAAATCAATAAAAGAAAGTGTTCAATATTCCCATAGTTATAAATGAGAAAAGGATTGAATATTAGCTTTAATTACATCCGAAATCAATAAAATTTTGTTTTTTGTGTTAATATTTAATCTACATACAGAAAAAACTTTTTGTTCCCACAAAAATGTCTAACTAAGATTTAAAATTTTAAAATTTAAATCTTTAACCTTAAACTTCAATTACAACCTCCCGACTCTAAAATAATAAATTTTAATTATAAACGTTATATTTAAAACACTAAAACATAAATTTCTAAACTAAACCTTTAACCATTGTAAATTAAAATTTACATTAAAAGGACATCAAATATTTTTTCTTATTTTTTCCCGTGAAATTTATACTTAAAATTTAAGAGGATGATGAATTCTTTAACCAATAAACTATAATAATAATAATAAAATTATAATTCAAATGCTGCATCAAATTTAAATAATAAAATTAAGATACCATGACAATAATAATAATAATCAAAGATTCCCTACCTATCTTAAGCTAAGCTAAGTTCGTCCACTCCGTATCATTTCAATCTAACCGTTGACCATCATCACCACCGTCGTTCTGACCCTGGATATGCCACGCGTCCCACTCGCATACTGACACTGGATATTTTATCATCCCTACCTTAATATATATATATATATATATAAGAAAACTATCACAGTTATCACTCAACTATTAGTCGCGACTTGTTTTGATCACTCAACTAAAAAAAATTAAAATTTGACTATCTAATTATTTAAATAGACATATTTTGACAACCAGCCATTAAAATCTAACGGAAACGTGACGTAGCAGTTAAAATAAAATTTATATAATTATACTTTTAGTCCATTTTAATTATATATTATATCAATGTGGTCATAATTTTAATTTAATTAAATAAAATTAATCAACTACTCAGATAACGACACGTGTCACTATCTTATTAGATGAATTTATTTTAATTTATTTAATATTATATATATATATATATATTCCACTAAAGGAAAATTCAAGAGGAGAATATGACCACCGATTGGAGGAAAATTCAAGAGAAGAGATTATGGCCATCGGTGGTTTGAACACTTACCTTTTGGGGGAAAAAGTAAAGGCTTAACCAATGGGTCAATTACTCCTTTGTGATGTAAAATGCGTCATTCTCTCTCTATATATATTATAATAAAGTAAGTGCTAGGGAAAAAAGAAGAAAAAATGTTTGAAAGGAGACTCGAACATGGGTCACATGAGATATATAAAAATACGCATATCAAATATTCGATTTAAAAAGTATTTGATTTAAATGAAAAGAAATTTGATTTTAAAAAGTATTCAAATATTTTTAAAAAATATTCGAATATTTGATTTAAAAATATTAAATCGAATTTTTAAAATATTCAAATATTTTTTTAAATCATATATTTTTTAAATTGAATCTTTGATATTTTAATAAATATTCGATTTAATTTAAATATAAAAAAGAAAAAAATATTCGAATATTTTAAATCAAATTTCTTTTTTTTAATATTTTTAAAATCAAATATTTAATAATTTCATATTTTAATTAAATCAAATATATTTGATTTAGTGATATGCGTGTTTTTGTATATCTCATGTGACCTATGTTCGAGTCTCCTCTCAAACATTTTTTTTTCTTTTTGCCCTATCACTTACTTCATTATAAGATATATACATAATGATGCATTTTACATCACAAAGGAGTAGTTGGCCCAGTGGTTAAGCCTTAGCTTTTTCCACACCCCAGGGAGGAATACATATAATATTAAATTAAATTAAAAATTAAAATAAATTCATCTAATAGGGTGGTGACACGTGTTGTTATCTGATTAGTTGATTAATTTTATTTAATTAAATTAAAATTAAGACTAAATTGATATAATATATAATTAAACCATGTCACCTTTCCATTAGATTTTAACGGCCGGTGGTCAAAATATGTCTATTTAAATAGTTGGGTGGTCAAATTTTAAATTTTTTTAATTAGGTGGTCAAAATAGGTCGCGGCTAATAGTTAGGTGGTCACTGGGATAGTTTTCCCTATATATATATATAGGCTTAAATGAAAAATAGGTGCTCGCAATATATCCCTTTTAATTGTCTAAAGTACTTTTTTGTAAAAATATGTGTTTAAAGTTTCAAAAGTTACAATTTTAGGTGTCTGACAGTTATTTGGTGTTAAAAAAATAACCAATCAATACTTGATACGTAGCACTAATTTGATTTATTTTATAATTTTTTGAAGAAAAACACCTAAAAAATTTAGTTTTTTAAATTCTTAAAAATTTACAATTTTAACATAACAGTCCCCAAATCTCTAAAATCTCCCACACCCAAACCCCAAATTGCCACCGCTTCCGCCGGTCCTAAGCCTACTCCTTTGGGCCGCCGATCGTCTGTAGAAGCGGCGACAATTTGGAGATTTGCGTTTGGAAGATTTTAGAGATTTGAAGACTGTTTTGTAAAGATTGTAAAATTTTGAGAATTTATGAAAAAATTTAAAAAATTATTTTAAGTTTTTAATTTTGAAAAAAAACATGTCATGGGTCAAGCATTGATTGGTTAACAAAATTTTGTAACATTATTTAACGGTCAGACACTTAAAATTATAACGGTTGAAACTTCAAGCACCTAAAATTATAATAGTTGAAACTTTGGACACCTATTTTTACAAAAAATACTTTTAAACCTAAAGTTTGAAAAAGGTATACTTTAAACACTTATTTTTTATTTAAACACAAGTATATATATATATAGGTGGCAATTGGCCATTCAATATGGGTTTGAGCTTGATGATTTCAGTTTGAATCATTTTAATTAGAAGTGAATAAAATTCAACTCGATGCGAAAAATTGAATTCGTAGAAATTTTTTCAAATGAAGTTTGATTCATAAAGTAAAAATTAGAATACTCAAATAACATAAATATTTTAGTAATTAGTGGATCAATTTGTAAATTCGAGTCTAGTGTCTCAAATTTGTCCTATATATATCACATATGAAAAAATATAAAAATCATATATGATTATAGAAAGTCGTTTAAATTAGAACTAATTAGTATAATAACATTATAAATAATTTATAATTAAATTTAAATAGAAACTCAAATAACTCGATTTGACTAGAATATAAATATGATTTAAACTAATAACAAAGATTATATTATTTATCTTCAAAAATATATATTATTTATCATATTGTTAAAAATAGATAATAATAAAAATAAACTATTCGTTCACTTCGACTTAATTATAAGGTTAAGATCAAGTCAATGTTAAGGTCATATTTGAGTAAATGCAATTTAATTTATTTTTGGTTTGAGCTAAATGAGTCCATATCGATACATTTAAAATTCAAATTAATTTTAATTTCATTTAGTTTACTTCTAATTTAGATTAAATTTAAATTATCATATTTTTTAATATACTAATGTAATTATATTATAGTTTAAATTTATATTTATATCAAATTAAATTTAAACTCTTTATACATATAAATATTTAAACTCGATTTTTTTAAAATAAACAACGATATCATTTTTTCCAAAAAACACCCGTTAAATTCTTTCGCTATGTATTCAAATTCATAACCGGTTCAAATAATCGGGTTGCGATAAAATTTGTCAAATCTATACCATGCCTTGCTGTCCCCAACTAAATCCCCGCGAAAAAATACTCCATTTTTTTTTGTTTTTCCAAAGCTCTTTAGAAAAAAAAAACTGAAGAAAAAATATTATTATAAGTAAAAAATCCAAAAAATTGAGTCTTTTCATGAATCATAATTTCGTTTTGTTTGGGTCCATCGAAAATCCGCAATGCGAAGAAACGAGCGTTTCGTTTTCTGAATCGAGTTTATCAGAGGCTAAAGAAAAAGAAGCGGAAAGGAGAGATTTTCATTCGACTGAGAGGAAACACAGAGAGAAAAGAGAGCAATGGCGGGAGAGGGGGGAAGATTCGGGATTGGTTACGCCTTGTTGCCCAAGAAAGAGAACAGTTTCATTCGAGAATCGCTGGTGAAGCTTGCGAGATCGCGTGGGATCGATCTGGTTAAGATCGACATGGGGCGTCCTTTGGTCGATGAAGGGCCGTTCGATTGCGTGCTCCACAAGTTGTACGGCGAGGATTGGAAGAGCCAGCTCGAGGATTTCCGTTCTCGAAACCCTAATGCCGTGATTCTCGATTCTCCCGTTGCAATCGAACGGCTCCACAACCGGATTTCAATGCTCCAGGTGGTTTCCGAGCTCAAGATCGAGAATCAGAGCGAAACCTTTGGGATCCCTAAACAGATTGTGATTTACGATCAAGAAACCCTTTTTGATAGCCAGGCTTGGGAATTGCTTAAGTTCCCTGTTATTGCCAAGCCCCTGGTGGCGGATGGAAGCGCAAAATCACACAAAATGGCTCTGGTATTTAACCCGGAAGGGCTGAACAAGCTTAAGCCCCCGATTGTTCTGCAAGAATTTGTTAACCATGGAGGGGTTATTTTCAAGGTTTATGTGGTTGGGGAACATGTGAAATGTGTTAAAAGGAAGTCGTTACCGGACGTTTCCGAGGAGAAATTGAATAGTTTAGAAGGCTCTCTATCGTTTTCCCAAGTTTCGAATTTGGCCACTCATCAGAAAAGTGATGATAAGTACTATAAGATGATGCATTTGGAGGACACTGAATTGCCCCCACAGAGTTTCATGATTGATATTGCTAAGGGTTTGAGAAAGGCGATGAATTTGAACTTGTTTAATTTTGATGTGATAAGAGATACTCGATTCGGAAACCGTTATCTTATCATCGACATTAACTATTTTCCGGGTTATGCGAAAATGCCAGGCTATGAAACAGTTTTGACTGATTTCTTCTGTGACATGGTCTATAGGAAGGAAAGGGAAGTGGTGGTGGAGAAGTATTTGGTTGAGGAGTATAGCCAGGATGTGCTGGTAGGCGCGACTGATGGAAGGCAGGTCCTTAGTTGTGAGAAAAAGTAAGGAAAATTGTGCCCAATTCTTGCTGCAGTGATGGGGAAGAGATGGAGAACTCTATTCAAGTTTGACTAAACTTTTAGGGTGCTCGCTGAAAAGGTGTAGCTTCTGAGGGTTGCTTCAATTGTATGAGGATCGGGATCCTAGTACTAGCTTGTGGAGGCGAAGCCGAGTTCACAATTTCCATTTTTTAGACATCAGTTCGTCAATTGATGAATTAGTTAGGTTGGGTACTTTGAGTTTAGTTGTAGCTTTCTTGATAACAGTTGCATGGTATTCTCAGTGTTAATCATGTATATTCTGTCCGCCAGCTTCTGGGGATAGGTACTTTTCGAAACCCTTTTGACATTTTAGGGAACTTTAAGTTGTACTTTGAAGCTTTTAAGTTTTCCTTTTATTTCCCTTAGTAGTTGTTACTTGTTATAGATTTTCATTTTGGCAAGTTTGATCAGTGGGGTTTACCATATAGTTTCATTTCAATCTTCTTGTTTTTGCCTATAATAATTTCATTTTAAATGTTCTTTCTTTAATCTGCATTGTTTAAATAATGTGCTCCTTAAATGCTTGATTGCATTTAGGTTTGAAAATTTGATTGCTATGAATTATGATTCTCTTAAGGTTTTCTTCTTTGAAATAACGAAGTTGGTAGTCTGTCGTGGCCTTGTCCGAATCTTTCCAAAATGATTGTAAGAAAAAAAATGCAACTGTATTCCCTTTTAGACTTTAGATAACTAGGTTGCTAACTTGCTTTATAAGATGGATAAGTAATAAACACAATGAAAATAATTTGGCAAATCTGAAACTTAGCTTCCGGAGATATTTCATATTCTCAGCTATGGTTTGTGCATAATCCGCATTTTAATGGATAAAGTGATGTGTTTATTTCCACTTGTTGAATAACTTGCTGATAACTGCTAATGATAGATGAGAACTATTAGAAAGGAGGAAAGATTTTGATTCACTTTAGGGGGTTAAACATGGAATTAGGGTTATCTTTGTTGTATGAACTTAGATCTTAAAAAGGATGTTGGGAACGCGAAATTTGTCGCCACATGAACTTTATGCAAAATTCTGGTTTTACATAACTGTATTTTCGTTTGTCCTGTTGTTGCATCCCGTCTTCGAGGCATCCACCACGCCACTGCTCGTAAACGACAAACCCTTTTATAAACTGCTCCGGTTTTGTATATTCCAATTTCCTTGTGTGCTGAAATCCTGTTTCTGTGCCTTTATGGCTGTCGGATGCGACAACTGTGATGTCTTTGTGAAATCCTGTTTTCTGCGCCTTTATGCTTGTTTCTTTTTCCAGAATTTTAGTCTCACATTGATGTTAGAAAAGTTTGAATGCATCTCCGGCGAAATTCGGAATGCTGCTGCATGAACTGAATGAACTAGTTAGAAAATGATGTCTGGCATGAAAGATAAAGTTTAGTATAGGAGACTTTGGTGTGTGTCCTTTGGTTATTATCCCTAAAATCTTCTGTTAGCAAATCCATGCTGCTGGACGTTGAAATAGAGCATTGTTTGAATGAAGTTGTGCTTGTCTGTGTTTAAACTGGAAAAAGATTGTCTAAGGATCGAATCTGGAACTGTTGTCATTTTTATTAGCATTCTATGTCCCTTGGTAGTATCTGTTCTGTTTTAGTCCCGGATAAAATTATATATATATATTTTTAAACAATGTTGTTCGAACTCATATCACTTATAACATTCCTCTCTTTTCTACTGGATAAAATTATATTTTTTGTAATTTAAAAAATGTGATTAATTGCATGATTTTTACTTGCAATTAAGCTAACTAATTTAATCAATTAAGCTCTTTGATCAATTTTGGTCATTAGTTTTTGACGGTTTTTTTTTAGAATTATCTACAGTTTTGCCATGCGACACTCATAGATTTCTTAAAAAATTATTCATACAATTTTTAGAAAAATATTTTTTTATAAATTTTTAAAACTTTTTATAGAATTTTTAAATAAAATAAAAATTTTAAAAATGTCAAATGACAATACTGTAATACATGTATTAATTGATCCAATAAAAATTGTTAAATTTAACTGTCGAAGACTCAAAATTAATCAAAAGAGTAAATTGATAAAATTTTATAGTATATAGATTTAATTGAGTGTCAAAATTTTTTTAAAAGCGTAATTAATTTTCCCCATCCCCTAAAATTCAAGGGCTTATTATCCTTATTTCAAAAATAAATTACTAAAATTCAGAGACAGAGTTAAGATTTGAGGTTAGGAAGGGTAAACTATAAATATTTAAAAATAGAAGAGGCAAGTTTATAAATAAATCATTTTTTAATAAAATTTAAATAAAAAGATAAAGGTAAAAAAAATTCTTTAAGAGTGAGGGCGATTATCCTCCCTACCCCTTAATACCTTCGTCCCTATGCCCGTACATGTTAATAAACAGACTCGAGAATAAAATCAAACACGAGTTATGCAACGGGCAATAGAGCAAAACTCTCCATTTATTCGACACTAGATAAAAGCAAAGACCAGAAGCTCGATACTTTTAATGTTCTTTTCCCAGAAAACTCTACTAATTGAGAAATTCAATGTACAGTTAATTATATGAAAAACAAACATGAAGGAGACTGAAGTCGATCACACTCTGTCGATAACCACACCGCAAGAAGCCAGGGTGGGAGTTGTTTTTGCAGCCTGTTCAGAAGCATTGGCTAGAGCCTGCAACATTCTCAAAATCTCACTCCGGTCTTCAACGTAGTATTTCGCCTTGCTAGGTTTCTGCCCGACAGTGCAGGCAAACACCTCTGCAACTGGAGAGAGACGGGGACCGGTCTTTGCACGCATGATCACCTCGAACATGTCCTCGTCTGACCGGTCATCCCCGATACAAAGAACAAAATCGGGAAGCTTTCCTTTTTGTAGCATTGACGTGAGAAGATGTTCGGCGACAAGACCCTTGTTCACACCCTGCAAAATTAGCAGCATGAAACAATTACGTTATGTAAATTCATGCAATAACGGAATACATATAATATGAAGTGGTACTACTAACCTGCGGTTTAACTTCTACAACATGCTGGCCACTCTTAACCGAAACTGGCTCGTTTGCGAGAACACTTTCAAGGTGATCTAAAAGTTCCTTAGCCTGGCAAAATCCGAAATCAGGATCTGCATGCAGGTAATTCCACACGAGAGCGCTATCTTTAGTTTCGATGGTAGAACCATCTGTTGTTTCAGTGTATAATTTCATCACCGGCTCGGCAATCTGCTTCCAATCGAAGTCCGGAAGAGAGACACATGTTTCCCAACCTGAATCATGGTTTGGCCTGGGGGAAAATGAATGATAATAATCGGGTAACTTAACAACAAACAAGATCGGGAAAAAGAAAGGAAGCAGACCTGATAAAATAACCGTGCTCGGCTGCAAGTCCGAGCTTCTCGCAACAGGAAAGCCACTCGGCTATAGTCTTTCTATCTTTTCCACTGACAAGGAAAACAACATTCTTGGGGCCTCTGCACAGATTGTTCAAGATTCCAACAACCTCCATATTAGGAGTAGCATTTAGTGAACCAGTCGGCATCAAGGTGCCATCACAATCCAAAAGAATCGCGCGGTTCTTGGTTCTCTTGTAAGCCGAAACAATATGCTCAACTGAAAGCTTCCTAAAATTCGGATCCAAAGCTATTACTCGGAATCCTAAACCAAAACCGATTCCCCAGCACCTCCTCCTCAAATGATCCCCACAAGCCCTCTCAAGATCCTGCAAAAAGCTGCGTGCCCAATACGCCACATCATCCGTACTCACATATCTATAGTGCTTCTCATGCCGTAATTGCTTTTCGGCCTCGGAGACAATCAGTGCAGAATCCATAGCTTCAGCCACAGCATCGATGTTCCACGGATTTACTCGAATAGCCCCACTAAGAGATGGTGAGCATCCAATAAATTCAGAAACAACCAGCATGCTCTTTTTTTGTGCCGATGGATCGAGCCCCAGGGTCTCATCTAGCTTTTCGTTTCCTTGTCGGCATATAATGTACTCATATGGAATAAGATTCATACCATCCCTCACAGCTGTAACCAGACAACACTCAGCGATGACATAATAAGCAATTCGCTCGTAAAATGGGAGAGGGTTATCGATCAAAACCACCGGATCATATCCCGGTCTTCCAAACCTATTATTAATCCTCTTCACTGTGGCATAAGTTTCAGACAGGACCTCCTGTACATCTCTTCCTCGGCCTCTCGCAGGATTTGCAATCTGAACCAATACAACTTCACCTATATTATCAGGATGTTGCATGAGCAATTGCTCCATTGCCAAAAGCTTCAGACTGATTCCCTTGAAAATGTCCATGTCATCAACCCCGAGCATAACAGTTCGACCCCTAAATTTATAGAGCAACTCGGCCACCTTAGCTTCAGTCTCGGGAAGATTCAGCACAGATTGGAGCTGTCCTATATGAATCCCAACGGGAAGGATCTTAATGCTCACCGTGCGACCATAATATTCAAGCCCTATGTAGCCACGCTTTGATTGATAAGAAAGACCGAGCATTCTGCCACAACACGAGAGGAAGTGCTTGGCATAATCAAAAGTATGAAACCCGATGAGGTCAGAATTGAGTAGTGCTCTTAGAATTTCATCTCTTACAGGAAGTGTTCTATATATTTCGGATGACGGGAAAGGGCTATGGAGGAAGAATCCGAGCTTCACCCTATTAAACCTCTTCCTCAAAAATGTTGGTAAAACCATCAAATGATAGTCATGAACCCACACATAATCATCATCAGGGCTTATCACTTCCATCACTTTGTCGGCAAAAATCTTTTTCACCGAAACATAAGCTTGCCAATCCGGTGACAGAGGGAGCAATATAGTGAAATAAAGGCCACAAATGTTGTTTACAGAATCCATGGTAGTACTTAGTAAAAAGCTCAGGAGGTATGAATGCAGGGACACATTTGAAAGTTTCGAGCAACGTTTGGGCCACATCATCTTGTTGGTTAGGAGCAATCTCCTCTTTAAGACAACCTACATAGATTACCTCTACATCTTCTCCGATCCCATCTTTGAGCTGCAAAAGAAGCGAATCTTCATCCCAGCTAAAGCACCACTCTCCGTCGTCTTCATTTCGATGTGCTCGAAGCGGAAGCTGGTTTCCAACGATAATCATCCGTTCTTGAGAAACAGAAGAAGGAGCATCGGAGCCGACACTGTTGCAGCTCTCATCATCTACCTCAGACAAGAGGCCGGGGACGGTAGCCACTCGAGAAACCTCTTCCTTTCTCCACTGAAACTCGGGGAACCACCAGAGGCAAGGTCCAAGAGATTCGAATAAGACCTCGAAACCATGACAGCAAACAAACAAACAAGCACCCTTTGTTGCCTCTAGTAAATTGCAGAACACCGAGTTGATCAACCTTTCTTCAACTAGTTCAAACAAGTCTTCAAAGAAAAACACAATAACAAATGCAATCAGAACCCGAATAACGTGGAAAATACGAATTCGACTCGTATATCCTTCGATCCAACAAATGAACAAGCAGTGAAATCTTCAACAAAACATCAACAATCAGCATAAGATAAATTCCATTGAAAATACTTTCAGAATTGACATATGATTCTTCAAACATCAACGGACCAAACAAGTCCCCTGCACTTATAAAGAAGTAAAAAAAAAGGGAATCTCACTAGTGGCAACCGACACTGGTTTGACCTGAACCCCAAAAAAGAACCAAGAAAACCAGGAGGGTACCTATCAACAAAGCTTTTCCATTTACCCAAAAGCTAAAATCACACATTCTAATGAAACTCAAACCCAGATTATCAACTAACACATATATACATGTACTTGAAAAACATAAAAAAATGTACAAGCAACCAATCTTCACGAATGTAATGATGAAAAAGAAACAAAGGGTAAGAAAAAAACCCCATTTTTGCAGCTAAGAGGATGGAAATTTTACCTTTGGAAGCTTAAGAGAAAGAACAAAAGATTCTCCTGCTGCTTGCTTTCTAAAGCAGGAAGTAGCTCAAATAATGGAGCTTTCTGTTTGCTTTTTAGTTGATGCAAATTGTCATTTGTTGGGGGGTTTTGTTTGAATGAACAGTGAAGCAATAAAACAAACAAATGGCGGGTGTCTTTGTAGGAATTGAAAGCATTTTGATTCCTTTTAGTGATGATGGCGAGTGGAATGAGAAACAGTGAAACCCAATAAAGGCAGTAACTTTTGGGGTTTAAGTGGATTAAACCATGGTTAACCCTTGGTTAAACTGAGATTAAACTACTATAATTGTAATTGATTCCTGTAGTGGACTTAAAATCTCCTGACAATGTTGACAGTGCATGATATTGCAGAGTCAAACTCTCTTACAGCACGTGTTTTACACGGACCCAACATTCAATTTAACGTCTTTCCATCATTATTATGAGTAGTTGTAAGAAAAGTTCTACCTAATATAAATAAAATTTTACTTTAGGGTTTTATCATTTTATGGATGAAAAAATAGATTTAAAAAAACTTTACTTTTGTTTTAAGTGTATGATTTCATCCTATTCTAGTTCTACTGTTTTAGTTAAGGGTAAGTGTTTGATCGAGTCGAGTAGAATCAAATTAGAAAATTTGAGTTCGTCGAGTTTACAAGTCATGTTGTACGACTTACTTAAACATTATATAAAAAAAATTTTGATTTGGTTTGAGCCGATTTTTTGTGTTTTTGTATGATTTTAGTTGTAATTATTTATAATGTTATAGTATATATTGATTTTAATTTAAACAGCTTACCATATGCATGTACAAGTACACACATATATTTCTTTATATGTGTTATATATATCAAACATAATTAAAGGACTCAACTCAAACTTGAAAATTTATAAACTAATTACTAAATATTTTGAGTTATTTGAACTTTTATTTTACAATTCAAATTTTATTTAAAAAATTTTAAAGCCGGGTCGAGGTTTTCCTCACCTCCTAAATATAGTTAAGATCTATATAATTATCAGACAACAAATATTCTCGGAACAAAACATTACTTAATCAAAGCATTAACTTTAAATAATAAGAGAATAATTGCATTAGCCACTTAAACACATTAATAAAAGAATCCAACGAATGGTCCAAGTGAAAAAAAAGAGAGATAATGTTTAGTATAAGAAATCTAAGCTTGAACAACTTTATTTATAAAGTATGTATGCTTTATCAAAATATTAAAAATAAATATAAATAAATACTACCTTATAATTACTTTAAAACTTAAAAAATACATTAATAAACAAATATTAACCTTCTTAGGCCAACTGCAAAGTCCACTCTTGAGGACATTAAGATTTGCATAGGTATATTAGATTCTAAATTTGGTCAAAGTCCTAAAATACTAGCAATACTAATTGAATTACACAATTTTAGTATGTGTAGCGATGTCTTTTTTTCTTGTATATATCGCTAAAATAAAAACGATGATTTTCTAAGGATTTTTGAAAGGTGTTTGGATATAAAATATTTATTCCGTGGGGTTTACAAAAACCTTATAAAAATGGAGTCGCCACCGGCCACTTAGGTAGGCCGGACACCATAAAACCAGAGATTCAAAAGACAGGGTTCGGGAGTTTGATTTACGGATGGGAAGGATTAGCACCCCACACCGCCCAAAATTGGTACTTTAATAATTACCGCTTTATTAATATTGGATTTTCCGGATTAGAGTGACGATTATTTTAAAATTCAGTCATAATTGCGAATAAATTTTAAAGGCCCCGTTATCCGAGAATAAACGCCAACCACTATCACTACGCCGATCTTCGCCCCGTTTACGTTCGGATAAAAGGGCACCGCATTGACAATTTATATATCATATGCAATCTTAGTGGCAAAAATATAAAACATGGGAAAATATTTAAATACAATAAATATTGACATATGAATACTAATCTAACATAAAATGCTAAACTAAAACATACATATATACATATTAATCTAACTCATAAATAAAAACATATCTAGCATAAATAAAATATTAATATACAACACAAATTTAAAACATATTAAATATTAATCTAACACATAAATAAAAACAAACTCAACATAAATAAAATACTATTCTAAAACATACATAAAAAAATATTAATCTAACTCATAAATAAAAACATATCTAACATAAATAAAATATTAATATACAACACAAATTTAAAACATATTAAATATTAATCTAAAACATAAAAATAAAAAATAAGACTAAAATTTTAAGATAACTGATACTTCATTAAATTATAAAAATTACAACACTAATAAAAAAGGAAAGAAAATATACCTAACTAGGAGCTCTAACGACGAACTCCGCCGAGATCTACCGCGACCCCTCCAAAAATTTAACTAGATCGGACCTAAAATAGGACCCCGATCGAATGTTAGATCGAACCAATCGGGTTGTTGAGGCACGCCAACCCCCGCCAGCTTTGCGCCGGCCATGCCCCTATGAATTGATGGCAATTTGAATTGCCAATTTCTCTTCAATTTTGGGCGTGGGATTGGAATGAATTGGGGTGCCTATTTATAGGCAATTTGTGGGTGACGTGGAGCACCCTGCTCCACGCAAATTCCTTTTTTTTTTGATTTGATTTGATTTTTTTTAATTATTATTATATTTTTTTTGCCTTTTTTTATATATATAATTTTACTATTATAATAACACTAAAACCCGGTCAAAATGAGTGATTACAGTTGCCCCTCTTTGCTTGTTCTTGTGAAACGAGGACAAAGCAAAGATCAAAAGCACTCATTTTATCAGACTTCCCGGTTTGTAGCCTTGGAAAAACGAATTCTTTTGGACATCTCCGCTCTTCCTTGGCTGAATCTTCGGGCTCGTAAGTTCTTCCTATATGGAACTTCGTCACCTTCCGATCTTGGAGTTTTATCAGACTTCCCTGTTTGTAGCTTTGGAAAAACGAATTTTTTGGACATCTCCGTTCTTCCTTGGCTGAATCTTCGGGCTCGTAAGTTCTTCCTATATAGAGCTTCGTCACCTTCCGATCTTGGAGCTACTGTGCTCTTTCGACATTGAACCCTTCGCTCGATTTTTAGCTTTGGAAAAACGAATTCTTTTGGACATTTCCGCTCTTCCTTGGCGAATCTTCAGGCTTGTAAGTTCTTCCTATATAGAACTTCGTCACCTTCCGATCTTGGAGCTACAGGCTCTTTCGACATTGAACCCTTCGCTCGATTTTTAGCTTTGGAAAAACGAATTCTTTTGGACATTTCCGCTCTTCCTTGGCGAATCTTCAGGCTCGTAAGTTCTTCCTATATAGAACTTCGTCACCTTCCGATCTTGGAGCTGTGCTCTTTCGACATTGAACCCTTCGCTCTCGATTTTTAGCTTTGGAAAAACGAATTCTTTTGGACATTTCCGCTCTTCCTGGGCGAATCTTCAGGCTTGTAAGTTCTTCCTATATAGAACTTCGTCACCTTCCGATCTTGGAGCTACGTGTGCTCTTTCGACATTGAACCCTTCGCTCGATTTTTAGCTTTGGAAAAACGAATTCTTTTGGACATTTCCGCTCTTCCTTGGCGAATCTTCAGGCTCATAAGTTCTTCCTATATAGAACTTCGTCACCTTCCGATCTTGGAGCATGTGCTCTTTCGACATTGAACCCTTCGCTCTCGATTTTTAGCTTTGGAAAACGAATTCTTTTGGACATTTCCGCTCTTCCTTGGCGAATCTTCGGGCTCGTAAGTTATTCCTATATAGAACTTCGTCACCTTCCGATCTTGGAGCTACTGTGCTCTTTCGACATTGAACCCTTCGCTCACGATTTTTAGCTTTGGAAAAACGAATTCTTTTGGACATTTCCGCTCTTCCTTGGCGAATCTTGGGCTCGTAAGTTCTTCCTATATAGAACTTCGTCACCTTCCGATCTTGGAGCTACGTGCTCTTTCGACATTGAACCCTTCGCTCTGATTTTTAGCTTTGGAAAACGAATTCTTTTGGACATTTCCACTCTTCCTTGGCGAATCTTCAGGCTCATAAGTTCTTCCTATATAGAACTCTTTGACGTCACGAAGTCTTAGAGTCTTGAGTTCTTTTTCGACACGTAACCCTTCACCCTAAGACAATGAAGCTCTGAGTCTTTCCTATATAAGACTCTTTTTCTTCTTGACAACAACAGTTTCCTATATAACCCTGTGTCATAGGTGAATTGCTTTGACTGGAAGTTCTTCCTATATAGAATCATGAGTCTTCACCTTGGAGCCATCAGTTCCTCCTATATAGAACTTTTTGGCGTCTGAAATCTCTCGAGCTACTGTGTTCTTTTTCGACACGTAACCCTTCACCCTAAGACAATGAAGCTCGGAGTCTTTCCTATATAAGACTCTTTGCTCTTGACACAACAGGTTTCCTATATAACCCCGTGTCATAGGTGAATTGCTTTGACCGGGAGTTCTTCCTATATAGAATCATGAAGTCTTCACCTTGGAGCTTTCAGTCCTTCCTATATAGAACTTTCAGCTTTCAAGCCTTGGAGAGGTAGATTCTTCCTATATAGAAACTCTCTCTAGAGCTTGAAAACATGTGTCTTTTGTATGTAAAACATTGTCTTCTCATTTGGGATTTACACCGTGATGGTCTTGATGTCTCTTTGGATCTGCAGATACATGCGAGATGAAAACAAAAATGCTGACAAATGAATTGACATGCTCCTAATCCTAGTGATGTCGACTATTCATGATGTATGAGATTCAATATCTTGGTGGGCTTGTTTTGGTCCTTATTTGACGTTCAATTTCTCCTTTCTTACGGGCATCGATACCCGCTTCTTTGCCTAGTTCAACCATCTCGACCTTTCTTTTTTCCTCCAATTATGATTTGGAATTTTAAAGCGCCTTTCGGGTTTTCACTTTAAAGAGATTTTTTTTTCGAGATAGTATTTCTTGACGGCATCGAATTTACGGGATTTTTCAGCTCGCCCCCGTCCCATTTCTGTTAGGATCGGGCTCCTCCCGAGAAGGCCTTTTTATGACGTATGGTCCTTCCCGGTTGGGCATCCATTTTCCTCGAGAATCTTTACGGATATGGAGGATTCTTTTGAGTACCAGATCCCCTTCTTTGAATTCTCTTGGCGCACTTTTTGTTGTAAGCTTTGCACCATCCACTTTTGGTACATCCGACCATGACAAATGGCTTTTAGTCTTTTTTTGTCAATGAGATTTAGTTGGTCGAGTCCGGCATGTACCCATTCAGCTTCTTCCGATTTTACCGTTTAAGACCGGGAGGGACGGAATCTCTACCTCAATTGGGAGTCTTGCTTTGGTACCATACACCAAGGAGTAAGGCGTTGCCCCCGTTGATGTGCGGATGGACGTTCTATAGGCGAAAAGGGCAAAAGGCAACTTCTCATGCCAATCCTTGTAGGTATCCGTAGTCTTCGCTATGATTTTCTTTATATTTTTGTTTGCTGCTTCCACTGCTCCATTCATTTTAGGACGATAGACTGTGGAATTATGGTGTGTTATTTTGAATTGAGTGCATACGTCCTTTATCATTTTGTTGTTCAGATTGGAAGCATTGTCGGTGATGATCATCTCTGGCAATCCGTATCGACAAATAATTTCCTTCTTTAAGAACTTACAAACTGTAGTCCTGGTGATATTGGCATAAGACGCTGCCTCTACCCACTTAGTGAAGTAGTCTATGGCGACCAAAATGAAACGATGCCCATTGGAAGCTTTCGGATGGATCTGCCCGATAACGTCCATGCCCCACGCTGCGAAAGGCCACGGAGAATTCATGGTGTGTAGAGGTGATGGGGGTGCATGAATTTTGTCATGTAAATTTGGCATTTGTGGCATTTCCTGGCGTAATCGATGCAATCTCCCTCCATGGTCAACGAAATAACCGTATCTCATAATTTTTTGGGCTATAGACAACCCGTTGGCGTCGTTCCATGAGATCACGTCATGTACCCGGCTAAGATTTCCTTCGCCTCCGGGCATCCACACATCTCAAGCAATGTTTGATCATGACTTTTCCTATACTGAGATCTCCCCATCTAGGACATATTTCGTTGCCATTTTTCCGAGCGTTTTTTTGTCATTGTCGTTTGCCCTTCCGGATACTTTGAAGCTTGACATATTGCGAGGATATCATAGTACCATGGATTTTTCGTCAATCTCTTCCTCGCACATTACAACAATGAGCAGGCTTTTCAAACGTTTGCATCTCAATGGGTCTCATTTTCGCCTGTGTGTTTGTTTTAAACATGGATGCCAAGGTTGCCAACGCGTCCGCCATCTGATTTTCTTCTCGGGGTAGGTAATTGAAGCTGACCTTTTCGAACTTTTTGACGAGCTCTTGGATTAATTTGTGATATTTGACCAACTTCGGGTCTCTGGTTTCCCACTCCCCGCGCAATTGGTAAATGACTAAGGACGAATCTCCGAACACTCGAAGTTCCTTAACCTTTCTCTCGATGGCTGAGTTTAGTCCCATGATGCAAGCTTCGTATTCAGCTATATTGTTTGTGCAGAAGAATTCCAATCTGCTGGTGAAAGGGTAATAGACGTCCTTAGGTGAAATTAGCACTTCGCCCTATCCCATGTCCGAGGCGTTGGAGGCTCCATCAAGTAAAGTTTCCATGACTCATCATCCAAATCTCTTCTTGGTTGTAATGCACATCAAGTCTTAAATGGGAAACTAAAGTTCAATGCCTCATAGTCATCCAAGCACACGACTTGCCGGAAATCTGCTCGGCACTCCCCTTTACGACTTTTTGATTGACATATACGATGTCGAATTCGGATAAGAGCATCCGCCATCGAGCCATCCTTCCCGTTAGTCTTTGGCGCTTCCATTAGGAGCTTTAATGGGTCTAGCTTGGATATCAACCGGGTAGTATGGTACAACATGTCTTTGCCCGAGCCGCTTGGTAGCCCAAACTAGAGCACAACACACTCTCCTTTGGCCGCGGGTACCGTGTTTCGCAATCATTGAATTTTCGCTTAGGTAGTAGATGGCCTGCTCCTTTTTCTTGACTCATCGTGTTGCCCCCAAAGACACATCCCATTGAATTCTCAAGATTGTTTTAGTGGTCGACCGTGCTTCGTGCGACTAAAATTGGAGCATTTGTCGTACTTTTTTTGTGCGAAAGGCTTTCTTGTCTTTAGAGTTATCACCCTCCATCATAAATGATCGTCCGGTTCTTATATTATTCTTATATGAACCCTTGTCATCTTCTTGGCTTGGCGTTGCCCCATTCAACCACGGGCTCCACTGCTTTGAATTTTCTCGGTCTATCATATAGAGCCTTGATCTATTTCTAGTCACGGGGTGGGCCAAGATGCTTCCATCCCTTAAGCTCTTCCTTGATCTTCAGTAGCATTTCGACGGGAACTAACTCTCGGTCCCTATGCTTTAAATCTCATCATCATTCATTTTTAAAGTAAAGTAAAAGGTAATTTACTTGTGTATATTTCAAAAAAATAATGATTGTTTGAAAAGATAATGATCATTTTGAAAATCACAACTTGGACATTTTGAAAACATTGTTTGGAACAAATGGTAAACATCATAACTTTGGGAGAAAATGTCAAACCTTTTTTAAAACATGTTTGCCCCGAAATATCAAACACCATAGCGCATCTGTTTCAAGTTGCGAGACCAACTCTAATGAAGCACATATTTAGAAGATCTTGACCATTATGGAGATATATGCCAATGTATAGTTTCTTACGGTCTAATAGGCTTTTGAGAGGAACAACCCTACCTAGTTTCTACCCCGTTTAAGGTGGCTCTCTTAATCTCACTATCTCACCATGCCCCATCCTTCCCTCATTTGGGTGTCGATCAAGCACTTGAAGTTTGGCGTTCCTTGAAGAAAAGTTAACCCTTATAGGCGGAATGAAATCAAGACATTCTCATTCAACTTGGATATCTATGGATGACCGAATGGTCTTTGGGGCTTGCAATGTAGGCCTTTGGTTTATGGTTAAGTGAAACAGTATTTTTGTACTTGTGTAACTTGGATATGCCCATTATTCCTTTTTTTGGATCACTCTAGACTGCCCGTTTTTGGGTTTTCACCCTAGAGTTCATTTCTTTTCTTTTTATTATATGTTGCCTTGCATTACGCTATATATCGATGTTCGTTTTCTGTTCAAGAATGTTTGATCCTCCAGAACTCCTCGGAACTGAGATTTCTTGAAGGACTACGAATACATTTATGGGAATTCTTGTGATTGGCACGCCCAGATGAAATGTTATTCGTGCTTTCTTTTTTTCTCTCTTTTTCTTTTTCACTTTTTCTCTTGGATCGCTCTAGACTGCCCATTTTGGGTTTTCACCCTAGAGGTCACTTCCTTCTTTTGTACCTTCGGATCAATGTATTTTGGCTGGATATTGATGCCCGCATGCTCAAAGGAACTACTCTTTTTCTTCATTTTCAGGATCACTCTAGATTGCCCATTTTTGGGTTTTCACCCTAGAGGTCATTTCCTTTTCAAAATTGGCAATCTTCGGCCGACTTGTCTTGACTTGGCTTCAATTCGAGCTTCTATACTAATTTTCAAAACGATGTTTACTTGAAATGTGGATTCCTTGTGTCTCTTGCACATAGTTGAAGTCTCGTTCTTGTATTGTTTGATCTGTGTGTGAAGCATAGACATGTATTCTTCTTTCTTTTTTTTTCCTTTTTCCTTTTTTTTTCTTATTCGAGTCTATGAACGTATCCTTGAATCAACACAGATCTATCTTGGGTATTGATGCGATCTTCCGCTTCGGAGTTAATTGCCTCTCTGCAGCTCTTACGATATTTACTCGATCCGGATTGCTTCGCCTTACGATTACCATTTATCTCCTTTTTGGTTTTTCATTTGGACATATCCATGTTTTCAACCACTTTCTTACGATGATTTTTTGATCTTCGTACCCAATCTGTATGGTCTCATCCGTGTCTTACGGTAAAGTAAAAGAACACCATTCGTTGACATATTCACAAATGTCCCGAGAATGCCTTGGGGTAGAGGTTTAGGGTCAACTTTTCGTTTCAAGGATCTAAAGCGACAAGTGCACGAGAAGATAAATTCTTAAAATGGGAATTGCCCATTGTCTAAACACTCGCTTTTGTTCCTCTGTTGGCCTAAGTAAACTAGCGGTACTCACATTTCTGATATCTCGCAACACTCAATCTCTTCTAAATATATGCAACTTAGAGTTGATCTTTGGGTTTGAAGCAAATGTCTTTGTTGCATTCAAAATTCGAGGACACAGTATAGAAATGATATATACATATGTCCATTCAAAAATGTGTGTATATGCATATGGGAAAACTACCCCATAAAAATGAAATGTTTAAAGAATCAAGAATGTAAAAATGCTTTTCTAAATGGAAATGTGATTTTTAATTCTAATAAACAATGATTTTTTTTTGTTGTTGAGAATTTCTTTGTGAAATGATGAGAAAACCGTAGGGACCTTTGGATTATCTCCGTGGTCTTGACTCATTACGCCCTTCTAAGGTAGTGTAGGCTTGCCTCTTTTCTTGTTTTTCCATCATTTGGATGACTATCTTGTCACGACTCCTTATCGACCAGCTTCTTAATTTTTTAACGACCCCAAATTTCTTAGTATCATGCCCCAGTGCCTCAATGTTTTGAAAGTGATACACATTTATCTCTCTGTTTCCTTTTGCTCCTAGGCAGGTCTGGTCTTTAAACTAAGGTCCCGGAGTGCATGTTTGTTTCTCTCTGATTTGTCATTAAGTCCTCAAAGCTGACCTTCATTTTTCGAGCATATTATTAAAGAATAAATATAAAAGATGGCATAGAAGTCAATTTCCTCTTCATCTACGGGGGTTGCACTTGGGTCACTAAACACAGATACCTCAAAGCACATTCCTTGAAGCTTTCATCAGGTTTCATCTTCGTACCCTAGAGATACCGACGACTTAGTGTTAGGTCCAAAGCACATCATATCACGGTAGGTCTGCTAGACTGTCGGGAAGTAGTGGATCGGTAATTTTTCAATGTAGCCCTCCATTTTTTGCAGAAGATGGTCACACGAATCTTGGGGCATCTTGTTCCATTATTATGTGGAAATCTTTGGAATCCGGAGGAACGACCAAATCGGGGCTCAAACAGAGTTTTCTTGTATTAAAGGCATCAAACTACTTTTTCTCTCTTTTTCTCTCGAGTCTATCTTTTAATTGCTTTCGAATCTTGATTTTTGAGTGTGTTCAATTCTTTTATTCACGATAAAACTCTAATTGTTCTTTGGATTACCCTCAAAAAATTTTATGCAAGGTGTAAAATATGTCATGATTGTACAATGTAATGCAATGCAATGCAATGTAATGTAATGCAATGCAATGCAATGCATGAATGCAAATGCGGTGTTGATTCTCGAACAGTCCTAAAAAAAGACTTTCAATCGTAGAAAAATGTCAGTTGCAAGAAACTAATAATGAATTACAGGTGTGATTAGCTTCCTTGCGGAGATCTTGACCGGGAAGCAAAACCTGTGCTCCACGTCTCGACGTCATCTTCAGGATGATGGATGAATTCGTCTTCTCTTCTTATTCTATGGACTCGTGACGTCATGATCTTTATTTTTTATGGCTTCTAAAAATGACATCAACAAGTGTAGGCATAATGCAGATAAGATCTTTTCGGGTGCAAACGAATAATACGTCTAAAAGGGGATGGATTCTATCGGTCCTAAGGAGTACTTTAAAAATTTTAGGGTTTAAATTAAAATTCTCAAAGATCATTTGGTTCAAAAAATTTTAACTTACTTAAAAATGAAACTTTTAGGTTTCTTTTTTGTTATTATTATTCTTCTAAAAGTTTATATGAGAGAAGAAGTTTCAAAGCAAAATAATAATATTTTTTAGTTAAATTAAAATCGAGAATTTAAAAATGGTCAAATGTGAAGATTTAAAATTAGGATTTCGCGTTTTTGATTGAATCTTCTGCGTCGACGTGCCTTATTGTCGCATCGCGTCTTCTTTTCGCGATTGGTCTTTGCTCGACCTAACTTGATCTTTGTAATATTATCGTTCGGGCAAAGCGGACTTTTTCTATTTTGAAAGCCTTTTAATGAACTGTTCTTGAATCAACACCATGTCATGATATGCAACATGAATGCAAATAAAGGCGTTGATTCCGCTGGTAATCACCCTTTCGAGCGACTTTCATGGGAATTAAAGGGTCCAGTTACAAAAGATCCATATTACAAAAGGAGTCCCTATTACAAAAAGAGTCTATTACCAAGTCTTAATTACAAAATAAAATTCTACACATAAACTCTAGCTCTACCTCCTACCTCCTCGATGACTCGAGCAACTTGAGTAAACCTTGGTGCTTCTTCCATGTCGGGGTTATGAAAGGTCGAAGAGTCGTGGCTTCGTAGCTAAGTCATTCACACACCTTGTAGCTCGTTGTATGTCCACCATTAGGTCTCGTGTGTATACTTTGGCACTACACGCTCGTTCGGCAAATTATTACGTCGGATCTGTTGAGTAATCTCGACCGATGTCACGCGATTGGATCGATCTTTGTCCTTCCTAAGACACCTTTTTCCATGATGAAAGATTTTCTAATCGGGCAAACCACTTGAATCAACGTCTCTATGTAATGTGGATGCAATGATAATGCAACAAAATATGTGTAAAAATAAAATAAAACACAAAAAGAAATGAGTTAGTATCGGATAAAAATAATAAATACATAAATAAAAGGACAAATTAAATAAGGTAAATAAACAAAAACGACCTATTTATCTAGTCCAAAACACCTAAGGTTATCCGCATGGCTCTAACGAGGGTAGGTTTCTATGTTCTCTACATGCGGTGTTGGTGCTAGGAGGTACCGAATTGTCCTCTTTGTCCCCTACTAAGGGTAGCAAGGCCCCGATCATCACCCATTATAGGCTCCTTTCAAACGGGTTCAATTCGGGGACCCATTCGCTTATGCCCGTGCGAAGGAGCGATATCCTTACGAAAGCATAAGGTACTCGAGCCCGAAGGTACTTGCTAGGCCCATACGGGAGAACGATATCTCCACGAAAGCATTAGCGTTTTCCCCACTTAAAAAGGCGGGTTTATATGCCATATTTTAAATTTGTTAAAATAAACGCGCAATTATGACGAGCGTTAATTTAATAGTCACTTTAATTCGGAACTTCCAATATTAGTAAAGTGGTAATTATTTTGAAAGCTTGACTCTCATTTGTTTTTGAAAAACAAAAAATTATCCCTATGATGAGTCGCCATCCATAGCGATGTCTTTTTTTCTTGTATATATCGCTAAAATAAAAGCGATGATTTTCTAAGGATTTTTGAAAGGTGTTTGGATATAAAATATTTATTCCGTGGGGTTTACAAAAACCTTATAAAAATGGAGTCGCCACCGCCACTTAGGTAGGCGGACACCATAAAACAGATTCAAAAGAGCGGGGTTTGGAGTCGATTACGGATGGGGAAGGATTAGCACCCCCACACCGCCCAAAATTGGTACTTTAATAATTACCGCTTTATTAATATTGGATTTTCCGGATTAGAGTGACGATTATTTTAAAATTCAGTCATAATTGCGAATAAATTTTAAAGGCCCCGTTATCCGAGAATAAACACCCAACCACTATCACTACGCCTGATACTGGCCCCGTTTACGTTCGGATAAAAGGGCACCGCATTGACAATTTATATATCATATGCAATCTTAGTGGCAAAAATATAAAACATGGGAAAATATTTAAATACAATAAATATTGACATAACAGAATACTAATCTAACATAAAATGCTAAACTAAAACATACATATATACATATTAATCTAACTCATAAATAAAAACATATCTAGCATAAATAAAATATTAATATACAACACAAATTTAAAACATATTAAATATTAATCTAACACATAAATAAAAACAAACTCAACATAAATAAAATACTATTCTAAAACATACATAAATAAATATTAATCTAACTCATAAATAAAAACATATCTAACATAAATAAAATATTAATATACAACACAAATTTAAAACATATTAAATATTAATCTAAAACATAAAAATAAAAAATAAGACTAAAATTTTAAGATAACTGATACTTCATTAAATTATAAAAATTACAACACTAATAAAAAGGAAAGAAAATATACCTAACTAGGAGCTCGAACGACGAACTCCGCCGAGATCTACCGCGACCCCTCCAAAAATTTGACTAGATCGGACCTAAAATAGGACCCTGATCGAATGTTAGATCGAACCAACTGGGGTTGAGGGCACGCTTTCAACCCCGCCAGCCTTGCGACGGCCATGCCCTATGAATTGATGGCAATTTGAATTGCCAATTCTCTTCAATTTTGGGCGTGGGATTGGAATGAATTGGGGTGCCTATTTATAGGCAATTTAGGTGACGTGGAGCACCTGCTCCACGCAAATTTTTTTTTTTTTGATTTTTTTTTTTTAATTATTATATTTTTTTTGCCTTTTTTATATATATAATTTTACTATTATAATAACACTAAAACCCGGTCAAAATGAGTGATTCTGATTTGCCCTCTTTGCTTGTTCTTGTGAAACGAGGACAAAGCAAAGATCAAAAGCACTCATTTTATCAGACTTCCGGTTTGTAGCCTTGGAAAACGAATTCTTTTGGACATCTCCGCTCTTCCTTGCATTTGAATCTTCGGGCTCGTAAGTTCTTCCTATATGGAACTTCGTCACCTTCCGATCTTGAGTTTTATCGGACTTCCCTGTTTGTAGCTTTGGAAAACGAATTTTTTGACATCTCCGTTCTTCTTCCTTGGCTGAATCTTCGGCTCGTAAGTTCTTCCTATATGAGCTTCGTCACCGATCTTGGAGCTGTGCTCTTTCGACATTGAACCCTTCGCTCGATTTTTAGCTTTGGAAAACGAATTCTTTTGGACATTTCCGCTCTTCCTTGGCGAATCTTCAGCTTGTAAGTTCTTCCTATATAGAACTTCGTCACCTTCCGATCTTGAGCTCACAGTGCTCTTTCGACATTGAACCCTTCGCTCGATTTTTAGCTTTGGAAAACGAATTCTTTTGGACATTTCCGCTCTTCCTTGGCGAATCTTCAGGCTCGTAAGTTCTTCCTATATAGAACCGTCACCTTTCCGATCTTGGAGCTATGTGCTCTTTTCGACATTGAACCCTTCGCTCTACGATTTTTAGCTTTGGAAAACGAATTCTTTTGGACATTTCCGCTCTTCTTTGGCGAATCTTCAGGCTTGTAAGTTCTTCCTATATAGAACTTCGTCACCTTCCGATCTTGGAGCTACTGTGCTCTTTCGACATTGAACCCTTCGCTCTGATTTTTAGCTTTGGAAAAACGAATTCTTTTGGACATTTCCGCTCTTCCTTGGCGAATCTTCAGGCTCATAAGTTCTTCCTATATAGAAACGTCACCTTCCGATCTTGGAGCTACAGTGCTCTTTCGACATTGAACCTTTCGCTCGATTTTTAGCTTTGGAAAACGAATTCTTTTGGACATTTCCGCTCTTCCTTGGCGAATCTTCAGGCTCGTAAGTTATTCCTATATAGAACTTCGTCACCTTCCGATCTTGGAGCTCTGTGCTCTTTCGACATTGAAACCTTCGCTCGATTTTTAGCTTTGGAAAAACGAATTCTTTTGGACATTTCCGCTCTTCCTTGGCGAATCTTCAGGCTCGTAAGTTCTTCCTATATAGAACTTCGTCACCTTCCGATCTTGGAGCTCTGAGCTCTTTCGACATTGAACCCTTCGCTCGATTTTTAGCTTTGGAAAACGAATTCTTTTGGACATTTCCACTCTTCCTTGGCCGAATCTTCAGGCTCATAAGTTCTTCCTATATAGAACTCTTGGCGTCTCAAGTCTTAGAGCCGCTGAGTTCTTTTTCGATACGTAACCCTTCACCCTAAGACAATGAAGCTGAGTCTTTCCTATATAAGACTCTTTGCTCTTGACACAACAAGTTTCCTATATAACCTGTGTCATAGGTGAATTGCTTTGATTGGAAGTTCTTCCTATATAGAATCATGAGTCTTCACCTTGGAGCCATCGGGTTCCTCCTATATAGAACTTTTTGGCGTCTGAAATCTCAGAGCTACTGTGTTCTTTTTCGACCACGTAACCCTTCACCCTAAGACAATGAAGCTCGGAGTCTTTCCTATATAAGACTCTTTGCTCTTGACACAACAGGTTTCCTATATAACCCTGTGTCATAGGTGAATTGCTTTGACTGGGAGTTCTTCCTATATAGAACTGCGAGTCTTCACCTTGGAGCTTTCAGTCCTTCCTATATAGAACTTTCAGCTTCTGAAGCCTTGGAGAGGTAGATTCTTCCTATATAGAAACTCTCTCTAGAGCTTGAAAACATGTGTCTTTTGTATGTAAAACATTGTCTTCTCATTTGGGATTTACACCGTGATGGTCTTCGATGTCTCTTTGGATCTGCAGATACCTGTCTGAGATGAAAACAAAAATGCTGACAAATGAATTGACATGCTCCTAATCCTAGTGATGTCTGACTATTCATGATGTATGAGATTCAATATCTTGGTGGGCTTGTTTTGGTCCTTATTTGACGTTCAATTTCTCCTTTCTTACGGGCATCGATACCCCGCTTCACTGCCTAGTTCAACCATCTCGACCTTTCTTTTTTCCTCCAATTATGATTTGGAATTTTAAAGCGCCTTTCGGGTTTTCACTTTAAAGAGATTTTTTTTCTGAGATAGTATTTCTTGACGGCATCAGAATTTACGGGATTTTTCAGCTCGTCCCCGTCCATTTCTGTTAGGATCAGGGCTCCTCCTGAGAAGGCCTTTTTTATGACGTATGGTCCTTCCCAGTTGGGCATCCATTTTCCTCGAGAATCTTTCGGATATGGAGGATTCTTTTGAGTACCGATCCCCTTCTTTGAATTCTCTTGGCGCACCTTTTTGTTGTAAGCTTTGCACCATCCACTTTTGGTACATCCGACCATGACAAATGGCTTTTAGTCTTTTTGTCAATGAGATTTAGTTGGTCGAGTCCGCATGTACCCATTCAGCTTCTTCCGTTTTACGCCGTTTAAGACCGGAGGGACGGAATCTCTACCTCAATTGGGAGTATCGCTTTGGTACCATACACCAAGGAGTAAGGCGTTGCCCCGTTGATGTGCGGATGGACGTTCTATAGGCGAAAAGGGCAAAGGCAACTTCTCATGCCAATCCTTGTAGGTATCCGTAGTCTTCGCTATGATTTTCTTTATATTTTTGTTTGTCGCTTCCTTAACGCTCCATTCATTTTAGGACGATAGATCGTGGAATTATGGTGTGTTATTTTGAATTGAGTGCATACGTCCTTTATCATTTTGTTGTTCAGATTGAAGCATTGTCGGTGATGATGATCATCTCGGCAATCCGATCGACAAATAATTTCCTTCTTTAAGAACTTACAAACTGTAGTCCCTGGTGATATTGGCATAAGACGCGCCTCTACCCACTTAGTGAAGTAGTCTATGGCGACCAAAATGAAACGATGCCCATTGAAGCTTTCGGATGGATTCGCCGATAACGCCCATGCCCCACGCACGCTAAAGGCCACGGAGAATTCATGGTGTGTAGAGGTGATGGGGTGCATGAATTTTGTCATGTAAATTTGGCATTTGTGGCATTTCTCGGCGTAATCGATGCAATCTCCTCCATGGTCAACCAGAAATAACCGTATCTCATAATTTTTTGGGCTATAGACAACCCGTTGGCGTCGTTCCACGCAGATCACGTCATGTACCCGGCTAAGATTTCCTTCGCCTCCCGGGCATCCACACATCTCAGCAATGTTTGATCATGACTTTTCCTATACGAGATCTCCCATCTAGGACATATTTCGTTGCCATTTTTTCGAGCGTTTTTTTGTCATTGTCGTTTGCCCCTTCTGGATACTTTCGAAGCTTGACATATTGCAGGATATCATAGTACCATGGATTTTCGTCAATCTCTTCCTGCACATTACAACAATGAGCAGGCTTTTCAAACGTTTGCATCTCAATGGGTCTCATTTCTGCCCAGGTGTTTGTTTTAAACATGGATGCCAAGGTTGCCAACGCGTCCGCCATCTGATTTTCTTCTCGGGGTAGGTAATTGAAGCTGACCTTTTCGAACTTTTTGACGAGCTCTTGGATTAATTTGTGATATTTGACCAACTTCGGGTCTCGGTTTCCCACTCCCCGCAAGAATTGGTAAATGACTAGGGACGAATCTCCAACACGAAGTTCCTTAACCTTTCTCTCGATGGCTGAGTTTAGTCCCATGATGCAAGCTTCGTATTCAGCTATATTGTTTGTGCAGAAGAATTCCAATCTGCTGGTGAAAGGGTAATAGACGTCCTTAGGTGAAATTAGCACTGCCCCTATCCCATGTCCGAGAGCGTTGGAGGCTCCATCAAGTAAAGTTTCCATGACTCATCATCCAAATCTCTTCTTGATTTGTAATGCACATCAAGTCTTCGTCTGGGAAACTAAAGTTCAATGCCTCATAGTCATCCAAGCACGACTTGCCAGAAATCTGCTACGGCACTCCCTTTACGACTTTTTGATTGACATATACGATGTCGGTCGGATAAGAGCATCCGCCATCGAGCCATCCTTCCCGTTAGTCTTTGGCGCTTCCATTAGGAGCTTTAATGGGTCTAGCTTGGATATCAACCAGGTAGTATGGTACAACATGTCTTGTCTCGAGCCGCTTGGTAGCCCAAACTAGAGCACAACACAGCTTCGTGACTTTGGCGTGGTACCGTGTTTCGCAATCATTGAATTTTTCGCTTAGGTAGTAGATGGCCTGCTCCTTTTTCTTGACTCATCGTGGTTGCCCCAAGACACATCCCATTGAATTCTCAAGATCGTTTAGTGGTCGACTGTGCACCTCGCAGTGCGACTAAAATTGGAGCATTTGTCGTACTTTTTTGTGCGAAAGGCTTTCTTGTCTTTAGAGTTATCACCTCCATCATAAATGATCGTCCGGTTCTTATATTATTCTTATATGAACCCTTGTCATCTTCTTGGCTTGGCGTTGCCCCATTCAACCACGGGCTCCCTTTGCTTTGAATTTTTCTGGTCTATCATATAGAGCCTTGATCTATTTCTAGTCACCAGGGTGGGCCAAGATGCTTCCATCCCTTAAGCTCTTCCTTGATCTTCTCGTAGCATTTCGACGGGAACTAACTCTCGGTCCCTATGCTTTAAATCTCATCATCATTCATTTTTAAAGTAAAGTAAAAGGTAATTTACTTGTGTATATTTCAAAAAAATAATGATTGTTTGAAAAGATAATGATCATTTTGAAAATCACAACTTGGACATTTTGAAAACATTGTTTGGAACAAATGGTAAACATCATAACTTTGGGAGAAAATGTCAAACCTTTTTAAAACATGTTTGCCCCCGAAATATCAAACACCATAGCGCATCTGTTTCAAGTTGCCAGAGACCAACTCTAATGAAGCACATATTTAGAAGATCTTGACCATTATGGAGATATATGCCAATGTATAGTTTCTTCTGGTCTAATAGGCTTTTGAGAGGAACAACCCTACCTAGTTTCTACCCGTTTAAGGTGGCTCTCTTAATCTCACTATCTCACCATGCCCCATCCTTCCCTCATTTGGGTGTCGATCAAGCACTTCAAGTTTGACGTTCCTTTGAAGAAAAGTTAACCCTTATAGGCGGAATGAAATCAAGACATTCTCATTCAACTTGGATATCTATGGATGACCGTAATGGTCTTTGGGGCTTGCAATGTAGGCCTTTGGTTTATGGTTAAGTGAAACAGTATTTTTGTACTTGTGTAACTTGGATATGCCCATTATTCCTTTTTTTTGGATCACTCTAGATTGCCGTTTTGGGTTTTCACCCTAGAGTTCATTTCTTTTCTTTTTATTATATGTTGCCTTGCATTCGCTATATCTTGATGTTCGTTTTCTGTTCAAGAATGTTTGATCCTCCAGAACTCCTGAATCGAGATTTCTTGAAGGACTACGAATACATTTATGGGAATTCTTGTGATTGGCACTTGAGATGAAATGTTATTCGTGCTTTTTTTTTTTCTTTTTTTTTTCACTTTTTCTCTTGGATCGCTCTAGATTGCCCATTTTTGGGTTTTCACCCTAGAGGTCACTTCCTTCTTTTGTACCTTCGGATCAATGTATTTTGGTGGATATTGATGCCAAAGCATGCTCAGCAGGACTACTCTTTTTCTTCATTTTCAGGATCACTCTATTTGCCCATTTTTGGTTTTCACCTAGAGGTCATTTCCTTTTCAAAATTGGCAATCTTGGGCGACTTGTCTTGACTTGGCTTCAATTCGAGCTTCTATACTAATTTTCAAATCGATGTTTACTTGAAATGTGGATTCCTTGTGTCTCTTGCACATAGTTGAAGTCTCGTTCTTGTATTGTTTGATCCGTGTGTGAAGCATAGACAGTATTCTTCTTCTTCTTTTTTTTTCCTTTTTTCCTTTTTTTTCTTATTCGAGTCTATGAACGTATCCTTGAATCAACACAGATCTATATACGGGTATTGATGCGATCTTCCGCTCGGAGTTAATTGCCTCTCTGCAGCTCTTCCGATATTTACTCGATCCGGATTGCTTGGCCTTCGATTACCATTTATCTCCTTTTTGGTTTTTCATTTGGACATATCCATGTTTTCAACCACTTTCTTCTCGATGATTTTTTGATCTTCGTACCCAATCTGTATGGTCTCATCCGTGTCTTACGGTAAAGTAAAAGAACACCATTCGTTGACATATTCACAAATGTCCCGAGAATGCCTTCGGGGTAGAGGTTTAGGGTCAACTTTCGTTTCAAGGATCTAAAACGACAAGTGCACGAGAAGATAAATTCTTAAAATGGGAATTGCCCATTGTCTAAACACTCGCTTTTGTTCCTCTGTTGGCCTAAGTAAACTAGCGGTACTCACATTTCTGATATCTCAACACTCAATCTCTTCTAAATATATGCAACTTAGAGTTGATCTTTGGGTTTGAAGCAAATGTCTTGTTGCATTCAAAATTCGAGGACACAGTATAGAAATGATATATACATATGTCCATTCAAAAATGTGTGTATATGCATATGGGAAAACTACCCCATAAAAATGAAATGTTTAAAGAATCAAGAATGTAAAAATGCTTTTCTAAATGGAAATGTGATTTTTAATTCTAATAAACAATGATTTTTTTGTTGTTGAGAATTTCTTTGTGAAATGATGAGAAAACCGTAGGGACCTTTGGATTATCTCAGTCTTGACTCATTCTCGCCCCTTCTAAGGTAGTGTAGGCTTGCCTCTTTTCTTGTTTTTCCATCATTTGGATGACTATCTTGTCACGACTCCTTATCGACCCGCCTTCTTAATTTTTTAACGACCCCAAATTTCTTAGTATCATGCCCCAAAGTGCCTCAATGTTTTGAAAGTGATACACATTTATCTCTCTGTTTCCTTTTGCTCCTAGGCAGGTCCGGGTCTTTAAACTAAGGTCCCGAGTGCATGTTTGTTTCTCGCTGATTGTCATTAAGTCCTCAAAGTGACCTTCATTTTCTCGAGCATATTATTAAAGAATAAATATAAAAGATGGCATAGAAGTCAATTTCCTCTTCATCTACGGGGTTGCACTTGGGTCACTAAACACAGATACCTCAAAGCACATTCCTTGAAGCTTTCATCAGGTTTCATCTTCGTACCCTAGAGATACCGGCGACTTAGTGCTAGGTCCAAAGCACATCATATCACGGTAGGTCCTGCTAGACTGTCGGGAAGTAGTGGATCGGTAATTTTTCAATGTAGCCTCCATTTTTTGCGAGAAGATGGTCACACGAATCTTGGGGCATCTTGTTCCGTTATTATGTGGAAATCTTTGGAATCGGAGGAACGACCAAATCGGGGCTCAAACAGAGTTTTCTTGTATTAAAGGCATCAAACTACTTTTTTTCTCTTTTCTCTCGAGTCTATCTTTTAAATCTTTCGAATCTTGATTTTTGAGTGTGTTCAATTCTTTTATTCACGATAAAACTCTAATTGTTCTTTGGATTACCCTCAAAAATTTTATGCAAGGTGTAAAATATGTCATGATTGTACAATGTAATGCAATGCAATGCAATGTAATGTAATGCAATGCAATGCAATGCATGAATGCAAATGCGGTGTTGATTCTCGAACAGTCCTTAAAAGACTTTCAATCGGTAGAAAAATGTCCAGTTGCAAGAAACTAATAATGAATTACAGTGGTGTGATTAGCTTCTTTCCGAGATCTTGACTTCGGGAAGCAAAACTGTGCTCCACGTCTCGACGTCATCTTCAGGATGATGGATGAATTCGTCTTCTCTTCTTATTCTATGGACTCGTGACGTCATGATCTTTATTTTTTATGGCTTCTAAAAATGACATCAACAAGTGTAGGCATAATGCAGATAAGATCTTTTTCGGGTGCAAACGAATAATACGCCTAAACAGGATGGATTCTATCGGTCCTAAGGAGTACTTTAAAAATTTTAGGGTTTAAATTAAAATTCTCAAAGATCATTTGGTTCAAAAATTTTAACTTACTTAAAAATGAAACTTTTAGGTTTCTTTTTTGTTATTATTATTCTTCTAAAAGTTTTATGAGAGAAGAAGTTTCAAAGCAAAATAATAATATATTTTTTAGTTAAATTAAAATCTGAGAATTTAAAAATGGTCAAATGTGAAGATTTAAAATTAGGATTCGCGCCCCGATGAATCTTCTGCGTCGACGTGCCTTATTGTCGTACCGTCTTCTTTTCGCGATTGGTCTTTGCTCGACCTAACTTGATCTTTGTAATATTATCGTTCCGCAAAGCAGACTTTTTCTATTTTGAAAGCCTTTTAATGAACTGTTCTTGAATCAACACCATGTCATGATATGCAACATGAATGCAAATAAAGGCGTTGATTCCATTTGGTAATCACCCCTTTCGAACGACTTTCATGGGAATTAAAGGGTCCAGATTTAAAAAGATCCATATTACAAAAGGAGTCCCTATTACAAAAAGAGTCTATTACCAAGTCTTAATTACAAAATAAAATTCTACACATAAACTCTAGCTCTACCTCCTACCTCCTCGGCATGACTCCGAGCAACTTGATAAACCTTGGTGCTTCTTCCATGTCCGGGGTTATGAAAGGTCAAGAGTCGTGGCTTCGTAGCTAAGTCATTCACACACCTTGTAGCTCGTTGTATGTCCACCATTAGGTCTCGTGTGTATACTTTGGCACTACACGCTCGTTCGCAAATTGTTACGTCGGATCTGTTGAGTAATCTCGACCGATGTCACGCGATTGGATCGATCTTTGTCCTTCCTAAGACACCTTTTTCCATGATGAAAGATTTTCTAATCGGGCAAACCACTTGAATCAACGTCTCTATGTAATGTGGATGCAATGATAATGCAACAAAAATATGTGTAAAAATAAAATAAAACACAAAAAGAAATGAGTTAGTATCAGATAAAAATAATAAATACATAAATAAAAGGACAAATTAAATAAGGTAAATAAACAAAACGACCCTATTTATCTAGTCCAAAACACCTAAGGTTATCCGCATGGCTCTAACAGGGTAGGTTTCTATGTTCTCTACATGCAGTGTTGGTGCTAGGAGGTACCCGAATTGTCCTTGCTGTCCCCTACTAAGGGTAGCAAGGCCCCCGATCATCACCCATTATAGGCTCCTTTCAACCGGGTTCAATTCAGGGGGACCCATTCGCTTATGCCCGTACGAAGGAACGATATCCTTACGAAAGCATAAGGTACTCGAGCCCCGAAGGTACTTGCTAGGCCCATACGGGAGAACGATATCTCCACGAAAGCATTAGCGTTTTCCCCCCACTTAAAAAGACGGGTTTATATGCCATATTTTAAATTTGTTAAAATAAACGCGCAATTATGACCGAACGTTAATTTAATAGTCACTTTAATTCGGAACTTCCAATATTAGTAAAGTGGTAATTATTTTGAAAGCTTGACTCTCATTTGTTTTTGAAAAACAAAAAATTATCCCCAGCGGAGTCGCCATCTGTAGCGATGTCTTTTTTTCTTGTATATATCGCTAAAATAAAAACGATGATTTTCTAAGGATTTTTGAAAGGTGTTTGGATATAAAATATTTATTCCGTGGGGTTTACAAAAACCTTATAAAAATGGAGTCGCCACCGGCCACTTAGGTAGGCCGGACACCATAAAACCAGAGATTCAAAAGACAGGGTTCGGGAGTCGGTTACGGATGGGGAAGGATTAGCACCCCCACACCGCCCAAAATTGGTACTTTAATAATTACCGCTTTATTAATATTGGATTTTCCGGATTAGAGTGACGATTATTTTAAAATTCAGTCATAATTGCGAATAAATTTTAAAGGCCCCGTTATCCGAGAATAAACACCCAACCACTATCACTACGCACGATCATCGCCCCGTTTACGTTCGGATAAAAGGGCACCGCATTGACAATTTATATATCATATGCAATCTTAGTGGCAAAAATATAAAACATGGGAAAATATTTAAATACAATAAATATTGACATAATGAATACTAATCTAACATAAAATGCTAAACTAAAACATACATATATACATATTAATCTAACTCATAAATAAAAACATATCTAGCATAAATAAAATATTAATATACAACACAAATTTAAAACATATTAAATATTAATCTAACACATAAATAAAAACAAACTCAACATAAATAAAATACTATTCTAAAACATACATAAATAAATATTAATCTAACTCATAAATAAAAACATATCTAACATAAATAAAATATTAATATACAACACAAATTTAAAACATATTAAATATTAATCTAAAACATAAAAATAAAAAATAAGACTAAAATTTTAAGATAACTGATACTTCATTAAATTATAAAAATTACAACACTAATAAAAAAGGAAAGAAAATATACCTAACTAGGAGCTCTAACGACGAACTCCGCCGAGATCTACCGCGACCCCTCCAAAAATTTAACTAGATCGGACCTAAAATAGGACCCCGATCGAATGTTAGATCGAACCAATCGGGGTTGAGGGCACGCTTTCAACCCCGCCAGCCTTGCGGCCGGCCATGCCCCTATGAATTGATGGCAATTTGAATTGCCAATTTCTCTTCAATTTTGGGCGTGGGATTGGAATGAATTGGGTGCCTATTTATAGGCAATTTGTGGGTGACGTGGAGCACCCTGCTCCACGCAAATTCCCTTTTTTTTTTTTTGATTTGATTTTTTTTAATTATTATTATATTTTTTTTGCCTTTTTTATATATATAATTTTACTATTATTATAACACTAAAACCCGGTCAAAATGAGTGATTACAATATGCGGTTGGCACTAGGTATTTTCCTTGTTTTTAGTAAGGTGGGTGTTGTTTTTATTACAGAAGAGAAGTAGTTGCAGGACTATTTATTCTTCTTTTCTTTTCTTTATATATATATAGGCCAAACAATTAAGAAAACTCACATATTGTTAAAATTTTCTAATGTTAGGTAATTATAATGGTCTTGTTCGATTTGATTTGCGGTTGTCGATAGTCTTTCAGTAGTTTAATCTTCTTTTGTGGTTCGTTTGTCTATGCGGTTAGATTTGTTCGTATTTATATTTTGTTCGAGTTTTTTATTTGGATTTTAGCCTTTTCATTGCATTGTTTTTCTATGATCTAAAGTGGCTAATTTCTTTTGTCATTAGTTTATTGAAAAATGTCCAAATGATAAGTTTAATTTATATTTAGGATTGTAAACCCTTAGGGTGTGTTCGGATCAAGGAAAAGATTATTACAAGGGGGGGAATTCTGGATTTTTAAAACTCGTGTTTGAATTAACGTTACTCCGTTCAGGAGGTAATAAAACACTCCCAACAATAGAGTGTTTTGATTAAAATCTTGAGAATATCAATCTCACTCCTCTCTTAAGTATTACACAATTCCTGGCATTTTAGACAAGGTTGCACCTAAAATTTTGTTAACTCTCTTTGATGTTATATTCATTCTTTTTGTTGGATTTCTATGCTTGCGGATCAATTTTTGGTATTTTTATCGACAAATTTTGTAAGACTCATGGTTTATTTTTCAGTCATCACTGATTCGAAGCTAGGGTTCTACAATTGATGAGGATGCAAGCGTTTTTCTCTTCTTTTCCTTTTAGTTTTTTCATCGTTGCAACTCTTATGCTTTGTTGTTGATGCTAATCTCTAATCATTAAGAATTGTTTCAATCTATTAAACTTAAAAGTGAATTTTTTTTTCTTATCTGGTTTTAGTTTTTAGGTGTTTATGCTTCATTTAAAGAATTATTTAATGGGCAATAGATTGTTTCAGATAAAGATGATTATAAAAGTAAATTTTTAAATTATATTTTAGTTCCAATGTATGAATTTATTTAACAGAACATTTCTTTGTTTACATTGTGATGAATTAGAATTTTTGATGATCATATTTAGTTCCATCAGTCGAAATTAAGCTTTCAACATTTTAGGGTGTATTTGTTGCAAAAAAAAAAACAGTCAAAATTAGAACTCTAACTGGACAAAAGCTCTTGTCTTCTATGTTGTTTATTGGTGATTCTCGAGCAAATCTTCCCCATAAAATATTTTTCCTCGTTATTATTGTTTTTTTACATTATTGGTAGGGACTGGGGACTAAACTTTGAAACTTGGATCTTGTGTTTCTTCACAGGATAAATAGCCTTTGACTGCGCTAGTTTAATAACCTGTATGTTCAATTTAACTTTTTTATGATAGTTTTAATTTTTTTTTAAACAAGAGGACACAATTACTCAATGATCACTATATTTTTAAGCCAAGCTTGCTCTTGGTGTTTTTGGTTTTTTTTGTAGTGAAAAAAATAAATCGGCCTTTGATGATAGACATGTGTATAATGTCACGGGACCATTACCCTCTTCCCAAAAGACATGCCTGATAGGATGTGCAGCGCCACCGTATTTATATCTCAAGACCTCCCTTTTCCTTTCCGATGTGGGACTAATGACCCTGCCTCTTCTCAAGCGTGACATTCTCCCCCACTCAACCTCGTGACGCCCTCGTCACGAGCTTCCGCTCTCGTGATGGGCTACTTTGTCATAGTTGTCCACCCTGCCTACCCCACTCATGGGCACTCGGCGTGAAGTCGGATAGTCAAAGGGTCGCTCTGATACCACTTGTCACTGGGCCATTACCCTCTTCCCAAAAGACATGTATGATAGGATGTGCAGCGCCACCGTATTTATATCCCAAGACCTCCTTTTTTTCTGATATAAGAGTAATGACCCCGCCTCTTCTTAAGCGTGATAATAGTGGCAAGCGTTTTATACTTTCATGATTATGCTACTTTGGTAACTAACTGCGTGATATATCTTTTTAAATTTATTGAAATGAAAAAAATAAATCGTCTGAGTTTCTTTCCTTTAATTTGCAATAATTTTTGTTTTTACTGTGTTATTTTTTTTAAAGGTGATCAAACAGGAGCTTTATGCCGGTAAACTGCGACGTCCACCTATTCATATTCAGCGGCCAAATGCTCAATGATTAGTCCAACAGAAACAAATAGAACACATGGCAGAAGCTAAGGAACACTATTGGTCTAGATGCTTAGTTTCTACTTCCTAGTGTAGTAGAATATTCATTTTACTATCTTAAATTGACAGATTGATATATGAATTATGGGTAGGGTGTTTAAATTTGTGTACTCAAAATTTTCGGGTATAGAAATCTTGATATGTTATTTGGCTCATATAAATTTTCGGGTAGTGAAATCTTAACCCAACCAAATCACCATCACAATCATGACTCGTTTCACTCGCCCCCAACTTCAAACCTGGTTCGTCCATTTTTATTACTATATTATGTCTCACTCGTTACTTATTATTAATTTGGTTGAAAAATATGATTCTTTTAAATAATAATGTTTTAATTTTATTTTACTTATGATATTTAAATATAAAATTTATTATCTATATCGAAATTTATAAATTTGTTATATTTTTTTAATAGTAATTTATTCATTGTTGTTTGGAATTTACATAATGGGCTTTCATTCAGCCAGTAAGGTTTAAAATTATAGGCACCCACGGGCTTGGCAGCCCAAAATTATATATAAAACATTATGGAGTAGATTTTTTGGTTTAACCATCGTTATCTTATTTATTGACAGATTAATCTATATCGAGTTTTACAAGAATAAAAATCTTGTCTCTTTCTATGTTCCATATTAAAAAACACTAAAAAATAAATTATGAACTCTCACCCTAAATTCTAAATCTTAAACCCTACACCATAAAAATACACTCAACTCCTAATTCCATATACCCTAACCCTAAACTTAACTTTTAATACAAGGCGTATTTAGGGTCAGACGATTTCTATCCGTTTTGCATAGGTTCAATATGAGAACGACCCTCTTAATCTAATTTTCTTTATTCACAACGCCATAATTCAAACCTCTAACCTTACTTAAGGGATATAATATCTCATCCCGCTAGCCCAATTAAATATTGGTAAATTATGAAGCAGTCTGATTGATATTATTAATACAGTAATTTAAAGATCGTGAATTTGATTATATTTAAGCTTAAAATATCCTCTAATTTAGTTCGTTTAGAGTTTTAAAGGAGTTTATGGGTAATTTAGGAAATGTTTAAAAATAAGTAGAAGATTTAATCTTTATACTTTAAAATTGACAATTAGATAATATAAATTAATTCTACAGGTTACACATGCTACAAAATCGAATAATATAATTTAATTTAACATATTTAACGACTATTGTAGTTTTAATTCAAGGCTAAGATTTCAAAAACTTGGAAAGTATAAAAATTAAAAATTATTAAATTAAATTATAAAGATTAAATTCATAATATAAAGACTAATTACATTATTTGATCATAACTAAGATAGCAAACCAGCAACACCCGACAAAGTAATCGTCTGTTCTTTCTGTTTTGGTGGGGTTTTCGGCAGATTGATCCAGACCGTTGGGAATTGCAAATGAGGGATTTTTAAGAGATCAGAAACACCTGCTTCTAAACATTAGCCGGCGAAAGCCTGCCCATGGTCATGGTCATCAGCTGACGCAGCAAACACGTCGTGGATGGAGTTCATCCGTCGATGCCCGTGTTGAGGTTGAGAAATTGGGGCACGACGAAGAGGTTGAAAGGCTAAAAAGGGACATGAATGTGCTCATGCAGGAACAGCAGCAACAGTCTACACATAACCAGCTGCAGACCATATGGTGCAACGACTTCACGGGATGGAGCACCGGACGCAGCAGATGATGACATTCTTGGCAAAGGCTGTGCAGAGCCCTGGCTTTTTGGCTCAATTCATGCAGCAACAAAATGAGAGCAATATGCACATAAGTGAAGCCAACATGGAAAAGGCGACTAGAGCAGGATGTTATCAGTGATAAGGAGCTTTCTACTGCCTCCGACGAACAGATTGTTAAGTATCAGCCTTTGATTAATGATGCTAAATCAATGCTCAGGCAGATCATGAAAGTGAATACGCCTACCGGCCTTGACTCCTTTAACAATGTCACTAAAAGATTACAACAGACCACAATCTCCAGATTTCGGTGCACTGGAAGGAGCAGAAAAGGCACCATCCATGTCCATTCCTTGTACAGATACTATTATACCTGAACTTTATCAAATGCCGGAAATTGTGCCGGAAATGTTTTCCGTCCATCCACTTTTCTACCCCTCCATCATTCTAATTTTCTTTCCTCCTACAAAGCAAAGCCTAAAGCTACACAAGCAATATATGTGTATGTATATGTATAATTGTATATAATGCAAGATCAAAGTTAGAAGCCAAATGTATTTCCATGCTTCTACATTTCAAAATTTGCATTTATATACAGGTAAACCTTCCATATAAAGCATGAATTCGAACTAAAATGTATATATCCTATTGTCTCATATATTCCAATTTACCTGCCTAAACACCTTCATACAAATTTACCCCATTTCTGCTGTGCAACCTCCAAAAGACCAAGACCGTATAGACTCGTATCTTCCCCGGTATCCTTTTCCAGATGCAGCAACACATCCAGAACAGTTCGTCGCCGTATATTCTCCCTCACACAATTTGTTTTGATAATAGATTGGACCGCTTCCCTTCCATTAACCAATGAAGGCAACAACTCCGGTCCGTTGTCAACTCTCTCGTCACCCCTTACATTCCCATTAGCTCTTTCATTAACCTCTGGTTCCTCGCCGACACTCTCATCGTCTCCAACTCTCCCATTGACCACCAGTTCCTCGTCACCACTCTCATGATCAACCTCCACCGTTGGATTTCCCCATGAAGGCATCGCCCGTTTTCCCTTAGTTTTCACCTCCATTGCCCTCGAATTCGAACCATTCTCACTGATGCATCGAACCAGATCAATATCCCCTACAATATTCTTATTTCCCTCAGAGTTTCCTTCACCATTGTCAATTTCGAGCGTTACTTCTGGAGTACCTCCGGGAGACGGAGTAGCATTCCTCAATGATTCCAATAATGCCTCAGTATCACTCAATTCCAGAGCTTCATTCGCCGAAGATTCTCTTCTCGAAACCCTATTTTCTTCCGATTCCAATTCCGTAAACCCTAGGTCCGTATCTCTCCACAAATCAACGACACTCCCGCTCTCCACCTCAATGAGCGCAGTTCCTCCGTCACGGTCAAGACCATTCCCAACCATTCGATCATCGCTGTAGTAATCGGAGGAGGTAGGTGTCCACCTGAACTCAGGGGGAGTGTGGTAGATCTCCTGGTCTTCGGTAACGCTGGATCGGTGATTTGGCAGTTCGTCTTCTGGTAAATCAGGAGGAGACAACATTGAGATGCCGGCGGATTCGACCGGGGTACCAGCCGAATCCCGATCGCCGTCGCCGGAGTTGGAATCATCAGAATCTGACGCTCCAAAATATGAGCAGTGTTGTAAATCGAACGCCTCAGAGGGTGACATCTGGCATTCATCAATTAACCAACCAAAAGGTTTGTCTTGATCCATCTACGATTTCGATTTCCTTTCAATGAAAAAATGATTTCGAATTTTTGATTCTAACGAGCAGAAAACTAAGCCTTCTTTGTTTCTTTTTGTCCTTTTTATTCAACGAACCAAACAGGTTATAGCGTGAAGGGGAAGCTTCGTTAAATTCTATGGTGAAAGTAACTGCTAGGTCCCTCTGTCATAGGGACTGTATCAATTTAGTCCCTCTATTATTAATTGTATCAATGTAGTCCTTCTATTATAGAGACTTGATCAAATTCTCCAACCTATGATTAAATAAATCAATTTAGGCCTTGTACTAGCAAAGAGAAATTAAATAAGGTCAATTTTTTTAAAAAAAATATTTAACATTTATTGTTTAAAATTTACATTATTTTATGTTTTTCATTCGGAGTTCAACTCTAAACAAGAAATTTCACTTGCAAAACCATAAAAACTACAAAATAATTAATTGGCATTTTCTAAATAGAAAATGTTAACCTTGTAAAAAAAATAATTGACAGTATTTAATTCTTTTTATTAGTATTCTAATATAGGGATTAAATTGTTCTATTTAATAATAGAGAAACTAATTTAAACCAATCTCTATACTAGAATGATCTGACCGTAATTTCAACTATTTTATTAATTTTAACTCCAATTTACATCGATAGGTTGAAATGGAAGCTTTGTTAAACTTACATTATAAGCAAAAAAATTGAATCGCTCAACGAAGAAGTGGTATTAAAATTTCCCTTTATATTATCGAATTTTGAATCTCTTGTCTTAAGTAAGAGACTTAGGTTAGAGAATAGAGTACGTATTTATTTTTATTTTCTTGAAAAATGAAAAATAGGAAGAAAGTGTGTTTGATTATAAAAATAGGGTAAATTATACTGGTAGTCACCGAACTATTATTTTTTTCTTATTTTGGTCACTAAACTATTTTTTGGTAAAATGATCACTAACGTTACATATTTTTCCTATTTTGGTCACTGACAGATAAGTTTTAACAAATATGGTTACATTGCATGGTATAATAACAGTTCTAGTCCTAAAACATATACATTTCATCAACTTGGTCCTCATTTTCTAAAGTTTAACTTTTTTTTCTTTTTTATAATTTGGTCATCTCACTTTTACTTCCCTTAAAAACAACCCTCATCTTCACTTATAAACTACACCTAGGTGAGCGTCTTAGTTTGTACGGATATGAACTAAACTGAAATAGATGAGTGGGGATAGTATTTCATTCCTACACCTTCTAAAATTTGGTATCATTGTATTGGTCTTGGTGCAGAATTAACAACTGTGGATGCTGTTGATTGCGAGCGTTTCGACTCCCCTTTATTAGAGTCTGTAAGTGGTGCTTTAAAATATTCAAATTTATATATCCCTCCTAGAAAACAAAATTTGAAAGTCAAGAATAAGGGGAAAAGATCGAGTCGTGGAACATATAAATAAAAAAGTTAACAAAAGAATGATGAGTGATTGCTTCTAGTGTGAAAGAAAATAAAAACACAAATAAAATAGTTAACCTTCGCACGAGCGATCTTAAACAGACCTTCCAATCGTCTTACAAAATCCTAAATCTTTATCATTGATGTCTTAGTAATTGGATGCCGATGTCACAATTTTAAAATCTCAATGCTGGAGAATATAAGATCCGTATAACAATTTTCACTTTTTTCTTTAAACAGACCTTCCAATTGTCTTACAAGATGATGGTTATTTTTTTAAAGGAAGTAAAAGTGAGAGGATCAAATTATAAAAAAATCAAAAAATAAGTTAAACTCTAGAAAATAAAGACAAAGTTGATAAAATGTATATATTTTAGGACTAGAATTGTTATTATACCATGCAATGTAACCATATTTGTTAAAACTTAACGGAAAATTAACGGCCAGTGACCAAAATAGAAAAAATATGAAACTTTAGTGACCATTTTACCAAAAAATTAGTTTGGTGACCAAAATAGGAAAGAAATGGTAGTTCGGTGATTACTAGTGTAGTTTATCTTAAAAATAAAAAATATTTTTAAAAAAATAAAAACAAAAATAAGTGAAATTTTGAACATAAAAAATATTTTAATTATTTTTATTAAAAATGTTTTAGGAAAATTGAAAATATAAAAAAAAATTTAAATTTTAACTTTATTTTACCCCGGATTCAATTCCTTCTAATGTCATTTTTTTAAATTTTAATTTATTTACTCATATTTTACTTAGTATTAGCATTATAATATTTTCTAACTATATTTTATTTTAATTATTTAATAATTAATTTTTTCACTTTTATTTTGAAAAGCTATATACTAAACACATTTTTATTATTTTCATTTTTAAAAATAACTTCCCATCTCTATTAGACAAACATCTAATTTTTAAAAAACTGAAAATAAAAAATAATCTTTAAAAATGAAAACAAAAAATAAAAACAAAAAATATTTTCTAAAACTAAACAAACCCTTAACCTCTCCTTTCGGTATACTAACTCTTAGTAAACCAAATACTTCATTCGTTTTATGAATTATGTTTCATGTTGACTTTTAATGTATTTTTTTTAAATATGAGATATATGGTATAAAATAGTTAAAATGACATTTTTATTATTGAAAAATTAAATTTTATATTTTTTAAAAAACTAAAAATAGTAATAAAAAAAAAGAGATGCGACATGTAAAAATTGTTATTTTTTTAAAAAGAAAAATTTTCATTTTAATTACTTCGCCTCATATATATATCATATAATGAGACGATGTAAAAAGATAAATCTAATGAAACGCTGACAAATGATTTCATTATTACAAATGTATTGTAAGATGTTTTAGGGCCGTAAACGAACTAAACGTTTAACGATTCAACGGAAATTCGTTTAATTAAATGAACGAATGCAAACAAATGGCTCGTTTGTTCATTAAGTTCGTGAGCGTTCGGTAATCCGTTCATTTATGTTCGTTTAAATTTATTCACATATATTCATTTATACTTATTATTTTTCATAACAAAAGTATTATATTTAAAAATAAATAAATTTATTCACACATGTCCGTTCGTTTATATTTGTTTATTATTTTAACGAACGAACATTAACAAACACGAATAAGATATATTCCTTAACAAACGAACATGACAAGAAACTATGTTCGCTTAATCGTTCGTATCCGTTCATTTATTCGGCTTAAATTAAACGAACGAACATGAACATACTCTCTCATGTTCGTCCGGTTTGTTTACATGCCTAAGATTTCCATTAACAAATCTATTCCCTATTTGAATGTTTTAGATTCTACCTCAATAAACTGATTCGTTTATAATTAAAAATACATGTCATTTAACTACGACTTAAGTGAGACGTTAATTTTTTTTTTCTATTTTAATAAGTAGATGAAGAGGATTCGCTCTAAATATAAAATTAATTTTAAAATTTATTGTCAACATCTATCTTCTTGTGGGTCAACAAAAATTTTAGGGTCAAGTTTATAAATAATGCGTATCAAAGCGTTTTGTTTTTATGATGAGCTTCTTCTACTTTTGACACGGTATTACATATTTTTGCAGTTGTTTGGTACTTGTACAAATATTCTCACAATTTTTATTTTTTGATTTGAGTTTGTCGGTAATCATAAAAAGCTTTATTTTCTTTGATGGTTATTTACGGATATAATCAGTTTTAAATAGCAGAAACAAAAGTTTTTGGTTCTTTGCTGTGGACATCATTGTCAATAAAAAATTCGCTTTTCCTTTGCATTTTTAGTTTTTATATTCTTTTGTACGAGACTTTTAGTTAACTTGGTCTCTATCTTTCTATTTTATTCGAGTACGTCATATTTGTAATTCATTTTTTTATTTTATTAAATCCAGATGCATTGATAAAAAAAAAAACTGTTTGATGAAAAGTAATATGCTGGCATTTCATATTTGAATGCAGCAAATTGGACGGTGTTTTGCCGTGCCCTGGCGATGCAGCCACCAAAATTGGTGCTGTTGTAGATTAAGTATTCACATGTTCCAGTCATGCCAATTCGGCCATAGCTCTTGTGGTGCTACCGGCATTTGTACTTATATCCTCTCAGCTTGTTGGATCTTACTCAACTTGAAATATGAATATTTCAAACTTAAATTTAACTCAATAATTTAAAAGGTTAACTTAGAGTATTCACCAAGTCATGTAACTCATGGTTCAGTTATACGCCTCCCATACAAGGATGGACTGAGGGGATGTTCGGGGGAAATTTCAAATTCCTACCTATTTTTTAAAAAAATTCTATATATTTTATATTGATAATCTAATCACGCACCCCATGAAATTCAAATTCACGTACAGTTTTATCAAGTATAAAAGTTTGCACTCCTAAAACAAAATCTTGTGTCTGTCCATGCTCGCAAGTCGCAACATCTAGGGATGTAATCGAGCTAGCAAATCTTAAGCACTACCGAACTCGATCATGACCGAGTTCCATTTTTATTGCTTAAACTCGATTAGAATATACAATAAATCAATTTGAACTAGTTCCATTATGCTTGATTACCTAGTAAAAGTAACTTGGTTCACCTGTTTGACTCCAAACTTAACTAGTTTTCAATCCACACTTCTGCATATCCAATCTCAGCAAGCTTTGCTACAACGCAATTGAACAAAGAAAAATGCAATCATAAGGCAATCCACTGTAGGAATTGCGTTCTTTACTGACAACAGAAATGATAATTCTAATCCACTTCCATTACGGCCAGATATCAATACCAAATAACAATGGAAATTCTAATACTGATCCGGAATAAGATGAATAGGTTGGTTCAAATCAAACAGCTTTCAAATTAAATACCTGATAGAACACTGACCAAATGATCATTCGATCGATCCATTTTCTTGCAAGTAATGTTCAGCTTCCAAAGCTGCCATGCACCCTGTGCATTGTTGCAAAACAAAGTTAGTTAAACTCAACCACAACACCAAGTATACAAACAGAGCAAATGCAGATCGAATTGCCTATGTTCCCTTTTATTTCATTCTTTTGATCGGTCCCGGTCCAGGGTCAAACATTCCACCAAATGATACTATTGATAAGGCTCGAATCCTGATGCTCGAATTAATTGTCAAATCAAACAAATCGATATAGAATGGCCTAAGTTTCTTTCGATATGATTCGAAACATAAGTACTAGCAGTTTCATTTTCATGGTAGGTCTTTCTAATCTAGCAGGGTAATGCAAATAAGGCAGTTCGATGACAATCAAAAGAAGAAGAAGAAATTGACTAACCAGTGCCAGCAGCAGTAACAGCCTGCCTGTACTTCTTATCCTGGACATCTCCGGCAGCGAAAACGCCTGGGACACTGGTCTGGGTGGTGCCCGGCTTAGTGAGAACATAGCCATCTGAGTCAAGCTGCAGCTGGCCGTCCAAGAACTTAGTGGCCGGCTCATGCCCGATGGCAAAGAACAAACCGGAGACTTGCAAATCGGAAACCTCTCCGGTGAGCAAATTCTTCACTTTGAGACCACCCAAGACCCTATCCCCGTACGCCTCAACGACCACCGAGTTCCATATCACCTCAATCTTAGGGTTTGAAACAACTCTGCTTTGCATAATCTTGGATGCCCTAAACGAGTCCCTCCGGTGAATGATATAAACCTTGGAACCGTACTTGGTGAGGAAGGTGGATTCCTCCATGGCAGAGTCGCCTCCGCCGATAACGGCCAAGGGCTTGTTCCTGAAGATTGGCGCCGCCCCATCACACACCGCGCACGCTGAGATTCCTCTGTTCCAAAATCCCACTTGCCCATCACCTGAACCCGGGAAACTGAGCCGCTTCGCCACGGCACCGGTGGCCACGATGACCGAGTCAGCCAGGACGGTTTTCGAATCGGCGAATATCTTGAACGGAGACGAACAAAAGTCCACTTTGTTGACGGTCTCAGTGAAGATTGTAGTCCCGAACCGGAGCGACTGGTTTGCGGCACCGGTCCATAAGATCCGACCCCATTGATCCCGTCCGGGAATCCAGGGAAGTTCTCGACATCTGATGTGGTTGTCAGCTGGCCGCCGGGGGCAATATCGTTAGCCATCCAGCCCTCGAAAAGAATAGGCTTGAGCTCAGCACGGGCAGCGTAGATGGCGGCCGTGTGGGCGGAAGGGCCGCTTCCAATGATGCAAAGTTTGGTCCTCAGAGGAGTCTCCGTTGCCATCGAAAAAGGTAGTGCGGCGGCGGAAATGAAGCGGTGGCGGAGTTGAACAAAGAGGGCGCGAGCTTTTCTCAACAAAGTCTTCAGGCAAGCACTAGGGTTGAAAATGTAATGCATCTATTTTTCCTTTGATTTTGCTTTTAAAGGCTTTGGATTTCTATTGAATAAAATGGGCGCTTATTTCTTTGACTTTTTGTGTATGAATTGACGAAGACAAATTCGCCTTTGCCTTGTACGAATTGAAGTATGAACAATTTGAATAACCACCGGGTTGGTTTTGGTAATCACTTTGGCATTAAAAAAACAGCTTTTTAGTGTTTTAGTAAAAAATTGGATCATCTCGAGATACACGAGTTTAATCGTAATGTTTATAAAGTGTACGTATTTTATCAAAAAATTAATAAAATATATAAATTGATATTATCTTGTAAGTACTTCTAGAGTATTAAAAAATGTTTTTTGTTTAAAAAAATCTTTTGAAAAAAATTATATTTTACTTAAAAGTAATGTTAAATATTTTTAAATTGATCTGAAAAATTATTAAAAAAAAAGTGATTTTTAACCTAGTTTTAAAAATTATGATTTTTAGTTTTTGGGTAAATTTTAAGTGTAAAACTATTTTTTATCCTTAATTATTAACACTAATATTAATAGTAATATATTAAAATAATATTAAATTTAATAATTATTAAAAATTTAATATTTTAAATAAAAATAAGTAATAAAAACTTTTAATATTATAAAATATTATATATATATATAAATAAGTAATAAAATATTTAAAGTTTATATTATATATATAAAAATTACAAATGAATAGATGGTTTACATTTTTATCATTTAAGTTGATTTTTATATATATGATAACAAATTTAAACATCATTTACGTTTATTTATTTATACTCTAATATCATGTTCAAAATGAACATTTTAACTTTTCAAAAGTATTTTCAGACAGTAATGCCAAACATTGTAATCTTACAATTAACTTTTTAAATTCACTTTCTAACAATACTTTTAAAAGTAGTTTTCAAAAGCTCTACCAAACTGGCCCTAAATAAGTTTCGAATTTAAGGTCTTCTATATACAAAAGGATTTCGCTAAAATATTTACCAACTAAAATGTAGTATACGATGTAGACCAGTCAAAATTAATCAAAGTAAAGCCTTGGAAATTAAAAAAAAACAATTTTAAATACTGTATGGACGCTTTGGGTTTAGATTTGGAATGTTCCAAAAACAAAATACAAGTATAGAACATATGCTCAACCATTATCAATTGGTTTGTGTTAAGTATATTATGCTATATACGTGGGTTAGGGTCACTTACATCATATAATTTATTTCGTTTTATAATTTTTTGAACCGTTGGATAAGATTAAATAAATAATTTCATGATTATTGAATAAGTAAAATAAATAGATACGATTAAAAGTTGAAAATAAAAAGTTTTAAGGAAAAAAAGAGAGGAGCGTTTAATTTTGTTAATTCATTTTACTCATTCAATAGTCATGAATTACTGTAAAACTGATTGAGTTTTACATAGTGTAACCATATATGAGTTAAGATCCACTTAAATCATATAAAACTTATTTAGTTTTGCATCACATATATAAGATTATTATTTTATGCGCTAATAATGAAGAAAAGTTTTTCATAAATATGTCTAATTTCACGTTTAAAGCTAACATTTAAACTTTTAACCATAAATCTTAAAGTATATCACATAAACTCTAAACTCTAAAATTTAAAACATAATTTTTTTTAAAAAAAAACCAGCTGCCTTTTCAATTTTCTCTCAACTATAGTCGCTTACTTTTCCTTTTTTTCTTTGTTTAATTGATGGCAACACCAGTCTTTATATAGGTTATCGATCGCCGATGATTCATATTTTATTTGTTTTCGTTTATTTGTTTTGTTTTTTCTTCTTCGCACATTTTGTCGTGCTTTCCTCTACCTTTGTGGCATGTTTTTTTCTGCCTTTATGACACGTCTCTACTTTATGACACGCTTCTATGATTATTTTTGTAGGTTTTTTGTGTTCGTACCGTGACCCTCACGTCGTTTGTCTTTGATTTGTGCTTGTCAGTAATCACGTAGAATTTGATCTTTTTTGGGTTGTTTGTCGGTGTAATCTACAACGAATCGTCGTTTTTTTAGAATAGGCGTGAAAGGTTGTTGCTGATTTTGGGGATTTATTCTAGTTCATGTTTTGACAACTCCTCATGAACCTTTCCTACAATGAACCGTAAAGATTTTTTTGTGCAAAAAAAAATGTCTGATCTGAATGGTGCAACACTTATCTTTTTAAATTTATGATTTTCTTTTTTGTTGTTCTTTCAAATATTCCAAAACCTCTATTATATTTATGTTCTTGTTTAACTTTATAAATCAATAAAATTGTCTGACTGACGGGTCAACAAAATAAACTTTAAAACATAAACTATTAAACTCTAATCCATAAACATTAAAGTGAGCTCATTTTAATTTTTTTTTTACTTTCAGTTTATAGTATATTTTCTTTTATATATAATATTTGAATTAAATAATATATTAAAGAATTGTTTCATATAATATTTGTTTTCGAACTTTTGTTTGAGTTGAATTAATAAATTCATTTAATTTGAGGGGTTGGAGGAAATTTGGCAATCACATAAATGCAATTAATTTCAAGACCGGTGAATTTCATGCATCCGGAGATGCCAATATTAATGGCTATTAATGGGCCGACCATAACCAGGCCTAATTTATTAAGCCCGACTCGTCATATTATTTATGATCTCAACTAATAAAAATTACTTATTTTATTATTTTTTCTCACATTATTTTTTTGTAAAAGTTATTTTTTAATTTAATTTACAGTAAATACAAGTAAAGATTTATCTCGTAAAAAGATGATATGAACAATTTTAATAAAATAGATAATTTTTATTGGTTGAGACAATAAATGACGTGGCGAGCCGCGACTATGATTTAATTTCTCGAGGGATTTGTTTGAGTAGAATTAAAAATTCATTTAATTTGAGGGGTTGGAGGAAGTTTGACAATCACGTAAATGCAATCAATTCCGAGACCGGTGAATTTTATTAGGGTGATCATTTGATAGAGTCGAGTAAACATATTTTGAATTATTTGAGTTGGTGAACCTTATTTTATGATTCAAATTTTATTTGAATTTTTTTGATTCAAGCCGAGTTTATGAAATTTGAATTCGAGTCGAGTTATCGAGTTTCTGTACAAATTTAATTGTAATTATTCATAATGTTATAGTACATATATATATATATGGGTTAAGATCAACTTACATGGTGTAAAACTCAATTACTTTTACAATTTTTTGGACCGTTGGATGATGGTAATTAATGACTAAGATTGTTTCCTTATTTTTTTTTCCAAGTGATAATCTTCACATTTTTTACTGTTAATCTCATCCATCTATTTTACTCATTTAATGATCATGGATTAGTGTAAAACTATATATATATATACATATATATATATATATATATATACTTCTTCATATTCTTTGTGTGAGTAAGATTTATAATGTTATTTAATAAAAAAATACAATCTAAAAATCTAAAATATATTTATAATATTATTTTTTTAAAAATAAACTTTTGATGATAAATTATTAATTATAATATGAAAAGTCAATGAATTGATGTGAAGAAAGAATTTACATAAAATTACATTTGAAGGAACAATTTGAATAAAATGCAAAGTAAAAGGACTAAATTAAAAAAGAATATTTTTAGTTAAAAGTATGAATTGAATTTACATAAATATTACATAGCAGTAGTGGAACACGTGATCTAAATTTTACCAAAATGAACTTAAAATGAACGAGGAACATAAGAAATTAAGAAATCATATAAACTTAAGAGGGTAAATTGCAAAAAATATGAATTGAAGCTACACCGGGATTCTAGAATAGTTTATGAGCATGTGGTTCAAATTTAATCAAAATTGAACTTAAAACAAAAGAAAAATTGAAGAAAGGAGGAAAATATACAAAGTCGAGGGGTTAAATTATGAAAAAGAGGAATTTTTTTTTTGAAAATATGAATCAAAACTAAATAAGTATTCTACATTAGTTTAAGAACATTTGGTTAAAATAGACTTAAAATAAAGGTAAAATTTGACAAATAAATACATTAGGGACTAAATTTTAAAATTATAAAATTTAATTTTTTGAGTTGTGCAAACTCGAATAAATCAAATAAAAAAAATCAGATTTTTTCGTATATGAGTTGAATTGTGTTCCCCTAAATTTCATGCAGATGCCAATATTACTGGCTATTAATGGGCCTAGCCTAACAAGGCCTAATCTAGAGGGATTGTCGGAAGCCGTCCATGGAATGGTCACACACTCACGCTTAGCAGATTTTAGAAAAGTAAACGTGATCGAGTCGAGTAAAAAAATTGAGTTAGTCAAATTGAAGAGTTATATTTTATAACTTAAACTTATTTGAATTTTTTTCCCGAGTTGAGTCGAGTTGTTCGAGTTTCTGTTTAAATTTAATTGTAAACATTTATAATGTTATAATAGTAATTAATTTCAATTTAAACGATTTTTTATAACCATATATAATACGCATGTGTATATATATATATCAGACATAATTGAGAGGCTCGACTGGAACTTAAAAATTGATCTACTAATTATTAAAAATTTTGAGTTATTCAAATTTTTATTTTAAAATTTAAACTTTATTTGAAATTTTCGAGTCGAATTTATTAAATTATGAGTCGAATCAAAATGAATCAAATATTTTCACATCGAATCGAATCAAATAATTCAATTTTTTTGAGTCGAGCTTTATCCCCTAAATCTAATCGTATGGCTTTCTAAATCTACCATTGAATAAATATGAACTCAAAATTCAAGTTTCACGAGGAAGTAATTTTTGTATCACTTTTTATATAATATATATTATATAATTATTTTTAAAATAAAATAAGAGTTTAGATTTTGATATTGTGAATTTAACAAATAAGATTTAAGAAAATCATTTCTATACCTAATTTAAATTAATCAATCCATAAATAAAATATTAACTATTACAAAAATGATTGTTTTTACCGAAATCGATTCTTTAATTACTTTCTATCAAAATTTTGTGATTATAATAATATGAATACGGATAAAAGACACTTATCTCACAGTTAAAAAAACCACTTACTCCTTAAGTTGTAAAAATTTCTTTTAGATCTATTTATTAAATATGTAACACCCTAGACCAGCCTATGTGTTTTAGCTAATTTCGGAAGGTCACATTTCATATTAAAAATTCATAAAAATATTTACAGTTTAGAGTGCGATCAGATGGAAATTATAAACCATACATATAATACCAGAAGCTCAGTCTAAAACCATATTAGTATTTAGTTACAAAATATGCCACATCGGCCAATAAGTAAAGTATGTAGTATCAAAATCTAGACTCATGTCACCTAAATAAAGACAGTATGGCGGATAGAAACATTACAACAAAAGACGAGTACGAATGTGTCGATCCTCCAAGTGCCAAGTCCAGGGGTGACCTATCCAAAAGTATTTGAAAGGAAAAAGATTTTTGGGGGTATGAGCTAGGGAGCTCAATGTGTTCCAACAACTGCATATAAAACATATAAATAGTTCAGATGTGCATAATCATTTAAGTAAAACATGTTCAAGAGCAACCAAAGTTTTATTTATACTTAACTACCCTTGAACCGTACACCGATATGCAATTTCCCCAAAATTGCATCCATAAGAATTTATCCTAGGCCCAATGGGCGTAGGAGCCAACCTAAGAAACTGTCTTAGGTCCATAAGGAATTACCCGTACCGAAGCATACCTTGAGTCTATATAGAATTACCTGCTGGATCAGGGCTGAACCTGTAGAGACTTCATAACATATCCCGATAGTATACCCCAGATATAGATAAGAGTTTGTACAACATACATTAATATCAAGAACCATAGGCAGACATGTTTATATCAATAAACAGTAACCAGATATCATGCATTCAAATATGACATATGGGCATTCTATTAAGCAGATAAAGTAGTCATACATTTAAATCAGATAACTAAATCATGTTTCCAAAACAAATATAAGTTTTCAAAGCATATTAGGTATTCAAATCATATAAAATTATTCATGCTTCAAATCAGAGAAAAATATTCATGTGCACATAATCATTTCAGAAAATATATTTAAAACCGCAATTTTGCACATAAGAAACACACTTCAAAAGTTGGTTAGAAGGTCTACTGGGCACCCGCCTCGCTACGCTTTGCAGTGGTGCTAGATCACCCAAAGTGGAGACCCCGCTGCTGCTGAAATCGTGTTGTGAACATGGCTGTTCTACTTGACCTTGTGCTTTTGGATGTAGAGGTAGTTGTTCTAAAGTGCTCTTTGAAGATGACTCTACAGTTTGGAACTTTTATGAACTTCCTTTTTCAGATACTACATTCAGATTTTAAGTTTTTATGAACTTCTACATGAAATGTGACATTAGCTTTTCAGGATCCTTTTGTATTTCAACCCTACCACAAAGCTTTGCGGGAGCCATTTGACTACTACATGTTTGGTCAAAATTATATTCGGCCTTTGATTGATTTCAGGTGAGTGGACAACTTCCAAACTGTCTTTCTTTAGTTATGTTGAATTAGGTTGCAGAAAGTTCCGCCAAAAATTGAGATATGGTTTTCTGAAGGAATATTTAGTTTTTCAATTTCATAACTCTATTAAGGTGAACCAATATATTAGATATTCTGGTTACTGTAATAAGGTTATAAAGATTGTTGACTAATTATATCTTTGAATACAATCTAAAGTTGAACTTGTTCTATAGTTTTCTTATATTCTGTATTCTATTTAGTGGTTTCATTCATTGTATGTTTCATTCTCCTTCCCAGAAACATCTTATCAACTACTACATCATAACCTGTTAATTGTCATTGCCAGTATCCAAAATTATATTGTTCATGTTCTAATCACCCAAGGATGCATTTGTTACTTTTCTTAACATGAATCTACAATGTTCATTGCAGAAATTCATACGTCGGAAATCTTTCTCTTTTCCACGAAATAGAGGAGAAGCTCAAGCAGGTGACAATCCTCGGTTTTTCCCCCCTCATGTTTTCTTCTGCAAATACTTCCGAACATGACTGAATTTTGCTCAATCATTTGTTTCAAAAGATGCAGAACAATGTTCTCATCGTATTTTACATTTAAAATGGCATACCATTAAAGACCATAAATGACTTATCCACTGTACTACTGCTTGGAAGTAAGCTAAGATTTTTTTCTTTGTTCTGACAAGTGTAAGAATTATTTGCTTTTTGTTTAATAACTAATAAGAACATGTGTCTAGAAACAAATACTAATAATATTTTTTTTCCAGTTTAACTGGCTGATTTTGGGTTTAACTGTTAAATTACTTGCAGGGTCACAATGTTGTACTTATTTCGAACCATCAAACTGAAGCTGACCCAGCCGTCATTGCATTGCTGCTTGAGAAAACAAATCCGCACATTGCCGAGAACCTGGTGATTGCCCCCATAAATTAGAAATTCCGAGCTTTCCGTAGTAGTCATTATCTCTGTGTTTAATCATCATTGCTATTCTATGCTGCAGATCTATGTTGCAGGGGTTTGCAAGCCTTTCAGCATGGGAAGGTACTCATATTGTTACTGATTTTCACTTGATTACGCCAAGATATGCTAAAGGACCACTAACAAAAAATGATTTGCCGAATTCGTTTTAGAAACCTTATATGCGTGTACTCGAAAAAGCACATGTACGATGCTCCTGAGCTCGCTGATATGAAAAGAAAAGCAAACATACGAAGCTTAAAAGAGATGGCTATGCTGCTAAGGTACCTTGAATCTGCATTGTGGTTTTTACAGCAAAAAAAGAAACCTTAGACCGAAATTTTGTATCGTTATAGGACCGGCTCGAAATTAGTATGGATTGCACCAAGTGCTGGCAGGGACCGCCCGGATCCCGTCACAGGAGAATGGTATCCTGTAAGTTTAACAGTTTCTGTTGTTTTTCAAGAATTTCTACAGTTATTTTATGGTTATACTGATTATAAGGGTGAATCAGGCACCCTTTGATTCTTCTTCAGTGGACAATATGAGAAGGCTGATAGAAAGTTCAGGTGCTCCAGGGCATATGTATCCCTCGGCTCTGTTGTGCTATGACATCATGCCCCCTCCATCTTGGGTGCGTAGAACGAATTCGCTCGTCGGTTTCCGTCACGAATTTTTATGTTCTCTCTCGTGATTCTATGGCATTTTCCTTTCAGGTGGAAAAAGAAATCGGAGAAGGAAGAATCATCGGCTTTCATGGGAGTGGATTATCAGTAGCTCCCGAAATTGCTGCCGCTGGTGAAAAGTCTGAAGAGGTCAGTTGCATTGTGTTACGATCTCATTTTCATTCAAGTATCCGTGTTCGACACACGGTGTCGGATGACTACTTGTAACATCTGGGAAATGTGCAGGTTAAGGATGTATATACGCAAGCTTTATACAAGTCTGTGTCCGAGCAATACAATGTGCTAAAATCAGCCATACATGGAAAACAAGGGTTAGAAGCATCGACTGAAGGTGTGGCTTTGTCTCAGCCATGGAACTAGATAGTTAACAACACTTATCCATTCAACTGCACCCAAAGTCACAGGCAACTCTTACATTACCTGCATTATGTTGACCTACCTGTTCAAATTTTATGTTTCATATCATAAAATATTTGGTGTTAGGAGGTCCAATAATAATTAATTTTCATTTAATCAAGTCAATTAAATTTGTGAAGTATTGGTGAGAGACATTATTTTAGATATATTTGACATTAATTTAAAAAAATAAATGAGTAAACAAATCTTATGAATGTTGTTTTTATTAGTCAAAAATACAATAAATTTATGAATCATTATTTTATTAATCAAAATTGATACAATGACTTGTCTAGATTTATTTTTTAAAAATGTATTTTCTATTAAAAATCTTTTTTCTCTCCCTTAATTTTTATAACTAAAATTTTTTGAGTTCGCCCCTAACCTAAATCGTTGTCCACGAAAATAAGTATATAAACATGTTTAATTCCATGTTCTTTTGTATATTGCACAAGTAATGATATTAAGTTTAACTCAATCAAGAAATATTCTAATTTGAATGGAAATGATGATCATATTGTTAAAATTTTTCATGATATTGTCTTGTTGATATAACAACCTACGTAACTTTATATATTAAAAATCCTCTGCCCCTAAGTATGTCTTTCTCTATGCCTCACATTAAAAAATACTAAAAATTAAATTTCAAACCTTAATCTTAAATTCCATCCTAAATCATAAACGTTACACATATTCCTAATTCCTTAAACCCTAACTTTAAATCCTAAATTTATTATTTTAAAATGAGGCACCAAAAGAGGCGGACTATTTCCATCCAATTTTATACTATTATGTATTGAATCAAATTTTTTAAAATTAATTTTTATATTTTTTAATAACATATCCTTGTGTTATGCTAACAATTCAAAATACATTTTGACCGAAATAATACTGATGATCAAATTTTTAGTTTTTTCAAGAAAAAAAAATTAAAAAAATTTGATGAAAAAAAAAATACTGATGATCAAATTTAGTCTTAAAAAGAAAAAAACAAAATCAACAAAAAGGCAAACATGAAGGGTTAAATTTATTATTATACCAAAAGCTAAAAGGTATAAATATGCCTCCAATCCCTGAGCTTTTAAAATTTTAGTTAGTTCCCGAGAAATTGGTCATTGCTAAATTCATCCAAATAGCCACTGATTGCTTGCTTTTGAAGAACATACATTACAGATGGAATATTGATTGGTACATTTCCATTTGGGGATGTTATAGTAAAGCAAGTATCGCAAACAACAGTTCATCTTCAAATCCCTGCAACATAACTATATCTAAGCAACAATAGCAATTTCTCGGGAATCCGAAAGGCAGTCAACAAGAAACGTTCAGCCATCGCCGGCCAGCTCAATCATAGATTCCATAATGCACTAAAGTAAAGTCCATGGCAAAGGTGTTAAAACAAATGACATTGATACGAATATTGAAGATTCCGTCCATGTAAGGTTAACATTATCGTGATCATTATCATGATGTATATATATTCAACCATACCAGTGTCTTTAAAGATTATAGAAAATACACTTTGAACTTATATATGCAAATTATTCCGAGTTGAGCTGTAATCAAAGATTTGATACCAGAGTTTAGATCCCGGATGCATTGCATTCTTCAAGGAGATTCAATAAGTTATGTTCGGGGCACTTAGAGATGGTAAAATCAAGCGATTTGAGTGGGTTGGTTGGGGTTTCATTCCAGTAGCCTCGGTTTCAAGGGTGTCTCCGTCCTTTATAACTTGACAACTCGGCTCTCCTTAAATTAGCCGACAGTCGCTCCTTCCAGATTCTTCCATCCTGATGAATGAAAAGCAGTATATGAAATTTCAATTTAAATTGATAACAAATTCTTAAGAAATGGTTTGTACAACTCCCGACAGCCGGATCTGGGAACCTACACTGTCATTTTACTACATAACCATGCATACCAGAAAATATTATGAATTTCATTAACTGAAATAAGACTTCTTTTATCATAAGACTACGTAATAGTCACACAAAGGAATCGTTTTCCTCGCACCGCCATCGGCAGCTGTGCCTGTTATATTAGTCCGTACTCAAGCCATATTTTGATGAACTGAGAATAGAAGTTTTCAGCTATTGTTAATTTCATTTCCTAAACTAATGCAATCCATAGTCGAATGTGGTTATGAAACTAGACACAAAAGGCAAGTCTCAGATGATTACGTTTAGAATTGAAGGTTCAGGTAGGGGGCACTGAATCGGTCGGTCGTTGTCCAAAGGCTCGATTGGATGTTCGACCGGCTTAAACTCAACTGCTACCTCAATTCCATTGGCAGTAGTAGCCGTAGCACTAGCAGCATCAGCTGCAAAGGGTACATCCGGATTTGAGGGCATAACATCTCTTTCATCCTGCACATCGAACGAAGAAATCATCAGTCATATGCAACAGGAAAATAAATAACTCGAATCATAGGCAAAAGCAAACATCAAGATTTAGAAAGATCAAGCATACTAATCGAGAGGAAACTGAAATCATAAAAACAACTCAAGCTTAATACTAGCAGCAGGCAGAGGAACTTCATAATTAGACCCGAAACAAGTTTTTCAACATAATTATTTTGCAAAATCAAGAAATTCAAGCAACATGAATTGAATAACAAAAAGAAGTCAGAATTCCAAAACCTCAAAATTTTCATACGCCAACAAAGAAAACAGATTAATAATAAAAAAAATCTGGATTTGCTCAAATTGATAAATTTCTAGGTTTCGATTACAGTACCACTTTCTTCTTTGTATTCATCAAATTACACATAATGACTGAATTCTACTAAGAAAACCCAAAATCCAGGCAACAAAATTACCAAAAATCCAGATCCTATGAACAGATCAATCCAAAACAAAAAACAATGAACTCAATCCGAAAAATAAAAACCCATCAATACCAAGAAAAAAAAAGAAATAAAATTTCAGTTTTAAAAGTTACAAAATCAGCTCCAAATGAAACTCTAAAAAAGGGAAAATTTTCTTACGAGAGAACTCTTGGAGCGCCGATGGGCAGACCGGCCAACAGAAAATCTGGAAAAAATCCCAACCATGGTATTTTGCTAGGGACCAAATGTGGGCAATCGTTGATATAATATCACGTATAATAGTTTTGGTGGACCTAGCTATGGTGATCAGTTTAGCTAGCTGTTACCACTTTACTGTGGTTTAAAAGGGAGAGCCATCCATTTGTGTGAAGCTAAGAAAGAAAATTTTACTGTAAATTGGGAATTTTCTTTTGACAAATCTCTCTGTTCTTTCTCTCTTAATCTTCTTGTTCACGCTACCGTTTCTTTTTTTTGCTTTGTAAATTGGAAATTATTGTAATTCGAACAAAAAAGTTTCTTCGGTTTGGATTCGTTGTAGAGGGAAAAAGTCAGCTAAGAACCAGAGAAGATGACAAGAACGAGGGATTTCTGTTCAAATCTACTTGAATATATATATATATAACTTCATGTATTCGAATTTTTAATTTTAATTAAGAAATTTAACATCTTATTCGCCAACTAATGGAAAAATGACTTTAATATTACAGCAATTTTTTCCTTTAATATATGGCGCAAGTTATTTTATTTCTCAAAATATTATATTTTGAATAATAAATATAAAAATAATTTTAAAAGAATTCGACTTTAAATAATAAATAAATTAAATTGAATAAAATATTAAAGTCCGAACCAAGATAGTCCGACTTTAAACAGTAATTGATAAATTTCAACATATTTTCTGCAAAATTATTGCGTAAAGTCGGACCATCTTAGTCCAGACTTTAATATTTAATTTAATTTAATCTATTTACTGTTTAAAGTTGGACCTTTTAAAATTATATTTATATTTACTGTTTAAAATACAATATTTTAAAAAATAAAATTACTACTGTCATATTTTAAGAAAAAATAAATTAAAACAACATATTTATGAGAAAATTACTAATGTCATATTTAAAAAAAATTTAAAAAATAAATGGAATTGAAGAAATGCTCTTATCAAAATCAATACCTGGCTGTCATTGATTTGCGCTTATTAAAATCAGCATCAGCTACATTGCTCCTATTACTTGACACTGATGCTCTTAACTTTTGATCATATAATAACCTAATTTTAGATCTTCTTTTCAATTCAAAAAAAAAAAATCGAATTCAAGAAAAAATAACTTAACAGATTCAATTGTGTTATAGTTTAGGTCAAAATCAAATTTTAAAATTAAAAAGTATAAAAGTTTAAAGTATTAAATTAGAATATAAGTTTAAATCTATGATTTATGCGTAATACAATGATTAATAAAATAATTTGACCATAAATATTTATTGTTACGTTAAAACTAAGTTTTAGCATAGGTTCGAGTATAAATAACATGTCTATTTTATAATTTATGTTCGAAATTTGTGACTTCAAGAAATATATTTTGTTGTCTTTGGGGTTTTATTTGTATATATAATTCAATTATTAATTGTAACGATTCTTTTTTATTATAATATAATTCAATTATACAATTTATAATCTTAATTTTTGTTGTACTTATTCAAAAGTTAAATTACACAAACCATTGCTGAATTTTACTCTGAAGCATATTTCGGTCATTAAAGTTTTATAATATTCAATTTGTTTATTGAAGTTTAGACATTGAATGTTTTTGTCACTCGTCTGTTAATTTTTTGTCGACGTCCATTTATCGACGAACGATTTTTTTTTTTTTGAGATTCAAACGGTGAAAAATTTCATCAGCACGAGAAAAGCAACATAGTGAGAAATAGACTTCATTCGACAACGGAGGAAAAAGATAAACGAGAGAGAAATAAAAAAAAATTATTTGATTCGTAAACTTCGATACAATTTTAGGCAAAATAGAGATGGAACTCAGACTCAGGGACAAGCCGAAGTGACCAGCGAAATTTGTGACCGAACGACCACCATCTACGATTATTTTTGGCTTTTACGAGTGACAAAAAATACTCAATGTCTAAATTTTAGTGTCAATGTCTAAATTTAATTATATAAAATTTAAATTTTAAAACTTTAATAACTAAAATAAATTTAAAAATAAAATTAAGTCATAATTTACGTATTTTACCATTATTCGAATACTGCATTATAATTTTAAATCCAGCAAAAAGCCCACATTTATTACCTATGTAAACATCAAGTTGGACACAAGGGGCCAGCCTACGAGGCCTTTTCAAAACTCCATTATTTATAATTTATTTGTTTTAACCTAGAATAGTATCATGCGTGGTTCTAAAATATTAATAAAATAAAAATCAATTGAAAAGAACACATAATACTGAAGTTTTCTTATTTAAATAATTAGTTTGAAATTATATGATAGAAACGTTACAATTTAAACAAAAAGACAAAATAAATTCAACATTAGCTCCTTCAACATTTTAACTTATAAAACTAAGATGATAATTGGAAAATTATTGTAACGCACGTAGGTGTTTTTACATATTCCTCTCTGCTTGAGAGTTTAAATTAAGTTTAAGGGTTTAATTTTTAAGATTTAAAATGTTTTTTATTAAAAATAAAGATGTTGGATTATATTTAAAGCGAAGAATAGCAAAAAAATTACACCACAAATATTGAAAAATTGAAGTGAAAAAAATAAAAAAATAATAAAAATAAAGAGTGTGAAAGACTTGAAAGACAAATCCCGTCACTTTTCATAAAAACTTGCACAATAGTCTTCCGAAATAATCTAACAATCTACTATTTTAAACAAAACACTCTAAGAAGAAAGTAATTTTTTTCACTGCTAATTTTTGACATATCGACAAAACTACAAAAGAAAATTATAAGCATCACAGACCACCGATCTTCGCTAATAAGAATGCTCGCTAATACTCATCATACGAATGTTAAACTACTATAAAAACAGACAACACTGTTACAAAGACGGGCTAAAACTACCATAGAAGTACATAAATAAATTGTCATAAAAATAAACGAAAAACTATCAAAAACAGATGTGATATAAATCTATCAAAATAAAAAATTTAAAAATAAAATATTCATCGATGAAAATGAATTTATTTATATATAAAATAGCAGGACAGTCAAAAGCTGCCGGTGCGGGCATTAAGAAAACAAAATGAAGAAAAAAAGTTTTGTAAATGTAAGAGTGAAAATGTAACCGCTGCTGAGCACTACTATCTAATTTTTTATTATATAAATTAAGGTTTAGAATGTTTAAGTTTTAGAGTTTAATATTTCTATTTTATTTTTTAAAAGAGTAAAATAAAAGCTTGTGTATGTATAAAAGAAATACTCTCAATAATCGCAACAACTAATGACATATCAGCACGTGTAAGTAAATCAGCAACAATAATCAAGAAGCTTCAGATTGCACTATCCAACATACACTTGAATCATAAAATCAATATTTTCCCTTTAGAAATTAAAATTTGATAAGTTCCAGCTCTTCTCTCTTCTACTGGCCACCATTGTTGTTGTTGTGAGATCATATGGTTTAGCAGCTTCTAGATATGTTGTTTTCTCTTCTTCATAAGCTATGGGTTTATTATTATTACTATTAATTTTGGTTAAAAGAAACGCAAGGAATATCATAGAAAATGAATTGTTTGCATTCGAACATAATAGGACCGGTCTCCGGCCCCGTATATATTTAGCTGGGGACTATGATGGATTCGATGAGCTCCTGAAGAGGAGCTAGCTCTTTCTTGTCGATCAGCCCGAATTCCTGCCGATGTGAAAACCACAAACTGAATTAGGCCAACAACTTCCTGATCAACTATGCATGTTCTTGCATCCGATGATGAAGGAACGAAAGAACGAATCCTTGCACGCTACTGCTTTGGAAATAAATAAGCAGAAAAAAAACTTACAGAAGTGAACAGTATGAAATGCTTGAAGCATGTGTTCAAATGGGCTTCTTCCTTGAGGCTCACGATTTTCTGGAAGTGCGAGTGGTAGATGTGGGCATATACTCGGAACAGTCTTTTGAATATTGTTTTCACGACCTCCTTGAAGTTGGGAGGAAATGGTACACCTAGCAAATTCGAAACATACGGTTAAAACACAGGCAAAACATTTAGCATGCACGCAATAGAGAATTTTGGATAAAGTATCGATGTTAGGAAAAATGTTAATCAACACAAAGAATTAAAGATGATTAAGCACATGGCCGATGAACATTTTACCAAGCTTTTGAGGGAAAATGGATTCATCATCAAGCTGTGATTCGATCCAGTCCATTAAGTATTCGACATATTTTGGGGCGGAAACCTCGATGGGTTTCTTGATCTGCACACCATCTGCCCATCTATATTCATACCTATAAAGTTTTGTCAGGCAGCAAATATTCAAACTCCAGGTAAAAGGAAAAAGCCTTAAATTCAGGTAAAAGGAGTCCCAATTATCTTGATTCCTTGGAGACTCAAAGCATCAACGGATCAAAACATGACAGAGTCATACAGGCAGCATAATGAAAATTTTAAGATTTATGATTTGTAATATTAATATGTTGAAAAGGGCAAAAAGAATCTGGTTTGATATGTCATACTTAGGGCCTGCAGTCATCGTAGGACAGTTCTCAGCAGTACAAAACTCTGTCAGGGTACCAAAGAGCAGATTCACCTGATTGAAGAAATCTACAGCTGAAAAAGATCCGACATTATATTTAAGCAATGAGTTTCAAAGAAATCAAAAACGGGAAAGAAAATGTACTAAAACATTCTATCAAAAGCCAGTTAATCAATTAGCAGTTATGAAAGTAACTTGCAGCATGGCCACACAATTTGAATATTCATGGATAAATTACACACAGCTTTTAAAAAAAATACATGTCGGGAATTATTCTGAATTTTTGCATGCGTGTGCAGGGTGTATGTGAGTAAGAAAGAAAGAGAGGGAGCAAGAGATACTGTTGACGGCGAGCCATTCATTTAAATCCTCCCCAGGAGGTAGCCTTACTGCTTCCCTTAGGTTTCCACTGCCCAGGGTAGAATCGATGTGCTGTTTAAGCTGTGCACCCTGTATTATGTCGTTACAGTAGTTGGATGAGAACAGAAAATTCTTCTAAGCCACTAATATAGCGGAATGAAGTCCAGAAAGTATTTATATAAAAGCACTATAAAGAAGCCATCTTTGAGGAAATGGAGAAAAGCCTCTAAAAGATTATACAATCCTTGTCAAGCTCAACACACAGCAGAACTAACCATGTTTAGAGGTAGATCCCCATTTAGTAAAAAAATTATAACATCTAGTACATGTATACAAGACTCAAAATCCATGAGTTGGCATCATAACTTAAACTTGTTTCTTGAATAAATGAATTCTTGCTTTACAAATATAAATAACAAGTTTCAGAATTAATGCCAACCAGAAAAAGCAATTAAATTGAGGAATCAGGAGCTTTTATTCTTAGTTTTCTTTGCAAATAAAGCCAACTTTCCAGTGTCTTGTTTATGATTTTGATGCATTAGATGGTAGCAGTTAAGGTGTGCTTGTTTTTATTTTGTTTCTGTTTCTGGACATTTTGGACATACTTCCTGGGTGCTAAAGTTGCAAATTCACACTCAAAAAATTCTTAGTCATAAAAAAATTGGAAACATTTTATTTACCAAGGGGGTTAATTGGGAAGGTGATCAATGGTCACATTAAAATCCAAAGGACTCAAGCACAATAAAAGAGAACAAGCAAAAATGAACGATATTAAAAAAAAAATAACCAACCTTACTTCCTGAGGGTGCACTTTTTTTGGGGCGAAATGTTCGCTGATTTCTGTTTTTAGAGCAATCTATTATCAGGAAAATTGTTAACCGAGAAGATACACAAATGGCTAATAGCTATACTGCTCAGGCATGGGAGTGGTAGTAAGAAATACACACATCCAACATAGGTAAGTTCAAATTGTCAAAATTTGTTTCATAGGCTATAAAACAGTTTGCATACATTAAAGGTATTTCATAAGTGTACATCATGATAGCTTAGGATAAAGATTCAAAGCAACATAGTTTGGAGGAATAAAATCTAAGCAGAGTATCAAATTGATTTTAAAAAAAAAAAAAAACAATATTTACAAGAACTAAAAAGGGAAAAAAAACTCTTTTTATGGCTTGAACTAATCACACATGGATGGACACATAAAGCATGACTGTACACAGAGCTCCTATCTAACTGAAAACTATGAAAGATCTTAAGCATCCATTCAACCTGATTAATGAATATTTTTAACAAACCAATTAGCTTCTCGTAGACTATACTTGTTCATTCTTATTAATTCAATGATTTAGCATTATATTAACAATACCAAAATGTACTACCATTGTCAATTCTTGATAAAATTCAGCTTGTAGATGCAAAAGCTCATCGGTTTCAATTATCCATATAGTTTCTTAGGTAAAAAATCAATAATTTAGCATTTCACTTTCTACCTTACTAACACTGTCATTCCCGAAAACCACCTGGAATGGCATGGCTTGTAATCATAGTTCTAAAACCGAACCAACCGATTCCAAGAAATCATAACAAATCATTAAAAGAGAACATGCATTAAGATTCACATTCATTAATGTATAGCCTAGTTTTCCATTTAATTAACATATAAGACAGTTAAAAAAACACAATTAACGAACCACGTGATTAATTAACCTGTATAAGTCTAAAATCTTTGAGAATTTATAATAATCGAAAGATCGCCTAAGAACAGCCATTAATTCGATTGCTCGAACAAAACAATAGGATTGCAGCTAACGGTAACAGATAAACAAAAGAATCCGAAGGCAAATTAGGAAGATTACATGTTTTCAGAAATTTAAATAAACATAACGACGGCAAACAAGACGAGTCGATCGCCGATCTTAAATCAGGAAAAAGGCAATAAAATTACAACGGATCTAACATAATATATCAAATCATGCAGGAAATTAAATGATAATAATAATTAATATAAAAATAAAAAAAGGTGAAAATTGTGAGTCACCTGCCCAGACCGAAGAGACTCATGGCTAGAGAATTAGAGAGGATTTGAACTTTTCCTTTCTTCGGGCGGAGGAGAACTGAAAGCTGGAAAGGCTTTTTCTTTCGTTACCTTTCCTTTTCCTTTCTATTCTCCTATAAAAATGGTATTATTTAGTATTCCTTTCTGTTCTTGTAATTTTTGTGTAGCTATAAAAATAAATAAAGAAAAATATACGATGCACCAGCTGTGAAAATATTTTGTTTCTATAAACGTCTTAATTTTAGGGTTAGAGATTTAATTTAGTTTTTATAGTTTAAGGGTTTAGAATTTAAAGTACGTGATTATAATTTAAGGTTTAGTGTTAGAGTATAGGGTTTAGAAATTAGGGTTTAGGTAATGTAACAGAGATTTAGGTTTTTACATATAATCATTAAATTCTAATTCTAAACCCTAAATTCAAACCACAGTCTCTAAATTCTAAACCTAAACCCGTAAATTGAATCTATAACCTCTAAAATTAGGGCGCTCGTAGAAACAAAATATTTCTACCACCAGTGTATGGTATTTAAGAATGTGTATATATAGACACAGAATGACCGAAATTATACCATTAACGGGTTTTTTTCATTTTAATATATCGGAATCTGCGGTAAATTAAAATTATGAAGGAAAATTAAGTCTACAACCAATATTTAATATAATACGAGTTATTTTTCATATACAAGTTATGTATAAAAATATAAGGGGTAAAGTATAAAATTTATAAACAATCTATTGATATAATGAAATAAAATATTAAATTTTAATCAGTTTAAAAATATATATTTTAGTAATATTAATAAAATATATTGAATCGGGACCATATAAATAAGTATTTTTTTGACAAACACAAAAAGTATATCATTAAACCGTAAAAGCAACAAGTCAACATAACCGCAACAGCCATGCAATTCCCATGCACATCCGTGGCAGGGGAAACAAAACAATACCCAAGCAAAGGGACTGAGGCAATAAACATAGAAACCAACAGGTACAAAGGCAAAACAGGCAAGCAGGAAAAGACAAGATAAGGGCCACAGCAAAGGGTCGATTTAGAATTTCATCCGGAAATAGGCTTCTTCTTTTAAAATATAAAAGGCCTTGTCATTATGTTTGATGTAGGAGAAATACCGCCCTTGAAAGGGCCGACGGCAATCATCAAAAAATCTTCACAGCGGTTCAAAAGATGAGAAGCTTGCTTGGGAGGGAGTTTAATGGGATTTCGCCGTTTGGATGGAACAACTTTTGGGCCTTTGTATAAAGAAGTTAATGGGCGGGAAAGCTATTTGCTTCATACGAAGCTCGCTAGATAATATAGGATGCGAGTAACAATTACAATTGTAAATAATATATATATATATATAATTATAATAATTCATAATTAAAAATTAAATTAATAAAAAATATATATTTAGATGAGATTTACATATAATATAATTAAATCAGAATAAAATTTGAATTAAATATTCATACATAATATTTACGCATGATAAAACTCAAATCTAAAACATTAAAGACCTTGAAATCTTAATTTGTATTTGTAATTATATTTTTGATACACAATATGTATAAAACAAGTCTACAAACTCTTCATATTTAAATTATATTATTTAAAATCTAATCTCTAACTATAAAATCTTAAACCCTAAATTATAAACTCTAAAACTACATTCTGAATTCTGAACCACGCAATCTAAACATTAAACCCTCAACTAAACTTATAATACCTAACTTTAAAAATGCGTATGTAAGCTAAAATTTAAATTCTTTACTAAACCCTAAACTAACGCCTTAAATACACAGCTTGTATATAAAAGTTATATGTATTGTAAGTGACAAATAATTTTAGAAGATGTTAAATGTGTAAAACACATAAATGGAATATATTTGATATTTAAGCAAAATAGATAATTTAAAAAGATGGAGGGAACGGAAGAAGCAATTATCATAACCGTCTCGATTCAGAGCAAATTGGTGCAAAATTCACAAGGTGGTCGGATTGTGCCATCCCTCCAAGAACATTGATCAAATATAGCAACTAGTAAAGCTAATTCAAAAGAGTTGGACGTTGATATTCTCCATAATAGCGACATCAAAACAGCACCAAAACACATACAACAACGTTGTTGGCTTTTTAATCAATATAGTCACCCATGTTCAACATATATGCCATCGGAGACAGAGAGGCTGCACCAATTTTCAGCTGTTTCTGTTCCGCATCCCTGTATTCGTGCGCCAAACGGCCGAATCTGCTACCGCCACTTCTTTTCCGATAATGATATGAGCTGCAAAAGAGAAAACGACAGACACGTATTTGGTATTATGATAAAAGAAACCAAGTATAGCTTTTCTGAACAGAAATCAAGTTTATTAAACACAGGAAGAATGCAGCTCAAGAGTTTTGCATGCAAACGCGTGCACACTGGAAGTAAAAGGTCATCAAAAGGGGAGTAAAAGTGAAAACTAGACATGGAACCGGGTTAAGACAGCGAGAAGACGAAATCTGCTGGATGGAATATATTGTATTGAACATGCCGATAATCTATGATACACAATGGTAAACTTCTTGATAATAACAGATTGGTCTGACTCGGATATGTTTCTGGAGACTTGGAAGAAGTTGAAACAAAAACCAATCTAGAAGCAAGAATAAAGAACTTAAAATCTCATGCTCAGCCTCATCCACGATATGCACAAATAAATTTACTGATAATTAATAAATCATCATCTACGAAAATGCCAGGCTCACTGAACACAATGTTGTCTGATTGCAAACAGGTATTCGATGTTAAGGAAGTTTGGAACTTTGTTTTAATCGACACAGGTAAATATCCAAAGACCCCAAATTAACAACATCCCTATTAAATATAATGTGTAAAGAAGCACTAAAGAGAATTGGTTACCAACCTGGCGAGCCACCTGTGCTAGCCGTCGACTGTCTCGAGATGATTCAGCTGTCAATGTGGATTTTTCGGAGTCTACAGAACCATTTCGTTTATCTTCCGTTTTCTTTTTAGAAGTGTCCTCTTCAAGTGAGCAATCTCTGTCAGGGCTGCTCAAAGAATCCTTCTTCCGTTTTCTTTTGAAAGTGTACATGAGATGCTTATTATTTACCAGTTGAGGAGAAGACCCTTCAGTCACTTCAGACACTTTAGCATCCAAGTTTACAGCAGACACATCAACCATCTCGAGCTCCAGTTTGCAAGATGCAACCCCTAAAATCTCAGCAGATCCACCATCCGGCCCTGTCAACTCTTTTTGTCTGTCAGCAATTTATCATCGTCTTTGTCATTATGGAGATCACAAGCTTTCACAAACTCTGAATCATCCTTGTCAACTTTTCCGTATCCTGAGTCAGTAACTACTTCCACTGCATTTGAAGGTGAACCAGGGATGGAAGGAGAAGGAGAACGAGAACGAGAACCCTCCGAAGCATCATGATTGATGATCCTAGAATCTTCCCCCAATCGAGCATTCTCATCAGCAGAATGTGAAAAACTTTCGAGGTACAGTAGATTAGATTCTTGGCATGTTGCTGCAGTCTGATCATGCATATCTATAGGCGAGGGAGCTCTTTTCTTTTCCTGTGAAAAGGACTCTCGGGAAGTGATTGAATAATGTTATGAGCATCAGTTTGCATCACTTGAACTTGCCTATATTTTCCTCAGGTAGAGAAACTTTTGTGTGCATAATCTTCCCTTCTTCATGTTCTCTAGTGTCTCCGTTCTTTGCATCATCTACTTGCCCGGAAGAGATAAATTTTCATTCAACAGACACCTTTCGAGTGCACGAATCCTTTGAGTGCACCCGTTTCTATACAGATCAGGCTCTTGTCGTCTCATCACTATGGAGGCAAAATCAGGGTGACAAACATAGCAATTGTCTTTACAAGAACACTTCACACCCCCATTTGTTGAACTCTTGATGTCAGAAACTGTCACAATGTCAGTTTGTGTACTGAGTTGAGAAGATATGGCAGAATGGAAATTGATAATTGAATTTCCATTTGACAATGTCTCACAAGCAACAACATCATATTCCGATTGTTGTTTGCCCAAACACCGCATCGGATTTTTGGTCAGCTTCTCCAACTCATCTTGTGCTTCTCTCAACTCTGCTCTAAGATCTCTAACTATATCCTCAGCTTCCCCCAGTTGCGCTTCAAGCTCTTCGATTCTTTTCTGTTGATTCAAGGACATCATCTCCGCTTCATTAACCTACAACATGGCACGGACGGGTACCGTAAGAATCGGCTTGATGGACCGACTACTAATTTATAAAGGTTCATGTTTATCTATGTCAAACATGTGCTACAGTTATAGTTTAGTTTGAGTGATGGGACACAAAATAAGCAACAAAACGATCTCCAATATAACATATGAAACAATCTCGATTATCTTCTTGAATCTACCTGAACTAATAGCCGTTACACACCCTACTTTAAGTCTTTAACAAGCACGTTCGGCAGTTCTTATGCGCATAACCAGTGAGTTTTCATGAATGGATGCGTTTTTCTCACCCTATAAAGCTTAGGGGTTTAAGAGAAAACCAATTGGTGCATAACCTCCCCTCAAAGCAACGCAAAGCAAATAGAATTGTTAATGGAAAACAATTTTACGACAAAAAGGCAATTCCGATTCATGAATTGCATTCTTTCGAGATGCTTGCAACAATGAGAAATCAAATCAAATCAAATAGATGAAGCATCTTTTTAGCATTAACATATCTAATGCAAATGCAATCAACTAGGCAAATTGAAACAAAAGGCAACCAAATAAATCAATCAAACATCATAAACATCAACTGCCAAACAAACAAATATCCCAATGAAACTGACATTAAGAAAAGCAAGACAATTAACGAAACAAAATTATAATATCGGCGCCGAAACATAAACAAAAAATATCAGAAACAAAGACCAAACAGTTACCTTAGCATCCAACATCTGTTTCAACCTAACCAACATATGCAATGACTCGTCTTTGGACGCAAACAGCTCCTGCTGGTACCGATGAGACTTCCTCTCCGACACCATTATTCTGGCCGCCGCCTCTTTAGCAGTGTTCAAAATTATCTCGGCATAAGCCTTTTTCAGAGCAGTCAATTTCTGTTCAAAACACAAAATAACCAGAAATCACCCAAAACAATCAAATCGTAAATACTACTTCCGAACCAATAAAAGAATCAAAATAAAATCTTCATTCAAAAAACCCCAAAAAATTAAAAGAGGAAAAAATATTCAAAATTTCCTATTTAAAAAACAAAAACTAGATTATGTATAAAGTTAGTAGATTTATTTACTCTGAATCGGCCATTGTAGCAACTACTGCATCAAAATACTGTGTCTTTTCAGACCAAATTGCAAAAGAGAAAGAACAACAACAGAATAGAAAGGGAGGTTGTTGTTTGGTTCCCTTTCCCTTGTAGCAGCTGTCAGTTGGGAACTGAAAGTTCTACGCTTTATTACCGAACTACCCTCTTCCGCCCTTTTTATTTACCAACACGCCACTTCAGCTGACACAACTGCTGACACAACGGTTGAACCGTGTTTTTATTTTTATTAGACCAATTGTTAATTTTTTCGATTTTTTTTTGTTAGTTTTTAAAATTTTGTATTTTATTTTCAAAATAATTTTATTTGATCTTTTAAACATTAAAAGTTAGAATTTTAAAATATTTTTTATAAATATTTACTAATTTTTTTAAAAAATAATAATTTAAAAATTCATCTATAGTATTGATATAAAATCTTATTTTTATATTATAAAAATAACAATTGGAGCGCGCAAAAACGTTCAAATTGGACGGCCCACCATTTGGGTTTATTAGAATTGTTTTTTCTTTTTGTTTGTTCAGTTGACGATTCCACAATTGGCGGAGAATCATTTGGGAAGATGAAACACCTGGCTAAATGCATGTTTTTTTAGGGGAACCGAGAGAAATTTGAGGGTTGCGTTCGGTAGATAATATTATTAAATTTGATTTTTTGATATTTTTATTATTGGTGATAAACTCGAAGAAAATTCAAATATGGAATTTTCATATTTAATATAAAAACATTCTGATTTTATCAAACAATTCCATTTAGTTTTTTGGGTGATAGGTATTTTTATTTAGATGTATAAAGTTTTTTTTTTATTAAAAATATATTTTTTAATTAAATGAATTAAAATTTAATTTGTACCAAATAATACTTTAATTACTCATTGCAAACCAAAATGAAATTTAGTGTTTGATTGGTTAACGATAATATTTTTTAAAGCCTTTTTTAATTATTAGTTTAATAATTTAATTTAGTGTTTGATCGATTGTTAATTAAACTTGATTATATTAATAAAAAATTAATTAAAAATACTGAAAAAAAATATAAATATATATATATTGAGCTCAAATTTATTAAGATGCAAAGAGAATCGACTATCTTAAACCTCAAACCTATTAGAATTTCAAGAGCAAACCAAAAACCAGAAAATAACCAAATTAATATAATCTAATTAGTGAAAAAAAACAAAAACCTAAAACGTTACAATGGTTTTTGCTTAATTTGAAAATCGATAGAATTAACCAGATTTTGATTGATTCAGTTAACAGTTTTTAAACAAATTTTATTTGATTAATAGTTAAAAAATATTTGGGTTAATTCAATTTTGATTTATTCGATTTCGATTGGTGAATGAAATGATCGTTTCAACATCTCTAATGGATGAGACATTAGATCCCTCAAGAAAGATCAAAGAATTCAAATTTTAATGTTATAAATAAAATCAATAGGTTTAAAACATACATTTCATAATAAACTTATAAAATATAAAATATAAATTAGTCAATTAATGAAATTTTATTCAAAGAACCAAAAATAATAAGGGCTCAGAGCCCAAACAAATACAACATGGAAGAAAGAGGCCTAAAACAAACCCGGAAACCAAACCAACCAATTTGCCACCAGTGGAAGGAAAGACGGGAGTAGTCACCGAAAAGATCGGACCACGGTGTTGCCTCACTGATCCACAACCATTGGAAATTGCAAGTTGCAACCGACAAAAGCCCACGGTGATATTGGTGTCATAAACATCAAATCGTCGTAGAAGGGTTGCCATTTTTTTTTATTTAATTACGAATATTTAACCTATTAATTAATTAATTAATTAAGATCAAATAATATAGAGATTTATTATGAGAATAAATTTTTAACTTAATTACTCTATCACAATATTAAAATTTAAATTCGTAATCTTATTAAAAAATCTAATATTTTATTTTACTAAACTAACTATCACTTTAATATGACGAGATCGTACCCAATGAAAAGTCATAAATTCTGGCCAACAACCACTTTTATCGAGACTGATGGAGCCGAGAAGAAGCAACGAAGCTAGAGGTTAAATATTATAAAACATAAAAGCATGAGAAAAATAAATTTATGACATTGTTTGAATAATGAAATATAGAGAATTGTTGGGAAAATTCATTAGATATAGTATTATGTATAAATAGTGGATTTGATCTCACAATTTAATTTGATTACATTTTAATATTTGTATTTTTTAAATTTTAAATTTTCAATCATGACCCAAATAACACATGAACAATATGACTAAACTATAACATTTAAAAATTTAATTAGACTTACATAAACAAAAATCTAAAATTTAACGTAATAGGAAAGGTTGTTAATGAAATCTTTCTAACAGATTACATTTAGTCCATGTTAGTTACATATTATATCAATTTGGTCCTTATTTTAATTTACATAGTTGCAGAAGTTAACAAAGCGTATAGTAAGCTTACTTTCTTTGATTTCATCGGCGGCCTTGCAATTTGAAAAATTAGACATTTGTAGAACCTTCAAGGAACAGAAAAATCCATATCACATCATATCAACAAAATGTTCCTGGTTATATGAAGCAATAAAAGGAAAAAATCATACAAGCAACCAAATTGATGAAAGTACTTTAGGCAAACCCTAAATTTTCAGGACACATTGTTCAGGCTATAACCAAACATCATGGGCGATGGAACTAAACAATCATGGTCTAAACTTGAACAACTATCCGATATACAAATTGTTGGGCAATTCAAAGAATTCAAATTCATGACTTGAATAATTATAATCCGATATACAAATTATTGGGCAAATCAAAGGGGAGGCTAGTCCAGAAAACCGAAACTTGCTCACCAAAAAAGTTTATTTTTTCTCTTATTTTAAATCGACATGCAAGAGAGGGGTGGGAAATAGACAATAAAAACAATAATATATTGGGGAAAAGGAAAATTTTGGAAATGTATGAATATACCTCGATGAAATGAGAACGAAGGTCTTTGAGAACAAGGCGCATCTTGAAATACGGAAAATGTTGGTACTGGTCATTGATGTTTTCTAGAGGTCTTTTCTTGTTAGCTGGCTATTCTGGTGCTGCGACTGGTGGCGCGGTGGAGGAGATGTTGTTTGGGCTGCATTTGCGGTTGCTGCTAGTAGTGGGTTTGGATCTTGGGTCGATGGTGGGTTCGGGGCTGCTTTCGGCTCTTCCATTTTCTCAGTTGAAAGACCAGCTAAGACTGTTAAAATAGGTCCAATTAAGTAGTTGAGTGATCAAATTATACATTTTTATAATTCAGTGCTCAAAACAGGTCAAACTCAATAGTTTAATGGTCACCCAAGTAGTTTACCCTTTTTAAAATTTGAAATTTTAACATAAGCCCAAATAACAAATGAACAACATAATTAAATTATAAGATTTAAAAATAACCAGATTGAAGAGCATAAACTAAATCTATATTGTACATGTAATACGGAGATTAATAACAAAATATATCTTAGCATATTTCATGGTTACAATTTGAGTCATAATTATTTCAAATATAAAAATACATGGATTAAAAATGAGCAAATTAGAATATAAAAACTAAATCTACAAGTTACGCAGTGTATAATGACTAATATAATAATTTAACCTAAAGTTTTCAATTCAAACCTCGAAAAAGTACGAGATCTAAGTCACATATAGAGGACTAGTAACTATTACTATAAAATTTATAGGCTTAAAACACAAATTACCTCTCAATTTAGTAACTCTTGTCATGCTAGAGACAAAGGACAATAATATTTAAACATTTGACTGAATTTATTAAGTTCAAGTGCAATTTAACATTAATTACTGTTTAAGAGAATTTTTTTATTCAGGTGACTCGGGCTCGAGTACCATGTATGCACGATGTGTGTCTTGTAAAGGGCTAAGAAAATTGAATAGATACTACATTGTAATTACATCGTATTAAAAAAAGAAAACTTTTTTTTGACACATACAACTTTATTGTTAACAAAAATAAAACCATAATATAATTTAATGAAGATTTTAAAACATCTAAAAACAATAAAAAAGATAATAATAATAAATCAAAAAAAAAAAGATAAACAATGTATAAGTTAGATTAGACATTTCCTCTTTGAATTAAAGAAAATCTATGCGATCTATAAACTAATTTAACAACAACAAAAAAGAAACAACTAAACCAAAATCACCAAATTTATAAGTGTTTTAAGCTAAATTTATAATATATCTATAATTATGAGTAATTATTACAATAAATTATCAAACTAATAATCGTTATAGATAAGAACTAAAAATAAAATAAATCTCAAAAGAATGTTAAAATCTCTGTATTTTAATTGCTAAAAAAATCTCTATATTTTAAGTATTAACCAAGATTGAAATGCTAAAAAAAACCAATATTAATACTCAATTATAATGAACTTCAATTTTGTCCTGATTATCCTAAGAAACTCGAGTTCAATCGCTTTGTCTGTAAGGTGTGTGTTGTTAGAGGATTAAGAATATCTATAAACAGATATTACAATGTAATCACCTTTAAACTATTGAAAAGGTTAATTAAACTATTATTGTATCAAAAATAGTTGTGTAATGAAGTTGAAGTGTATATTATTGTCCCAACTTTTTATTATTAAAGAATGTATAGGAATATTATTGATAATAGTTATGATATTTATTTATTTAGACCTTTTAATTTTATTTTATTTAGATTTTATCTTTTTTATTTATAATTGTATATTGTCCTCTTAAGTTTGATTTATGACTTTGTCTCTGATAATATTTTTTTATGTGATACAACTATTTAATATAGATTAAATAATTAAAATGGGAAGAAAAAACACTTGCAAAAGTGTTGAAATATATTTGTAATATGTTGAAAACAATCTGACCTGACATAAAAGAAAATTTATTACAAATTGACAATTTTTTAAAGTAAAAAATAAGTTGACTGGATTCATCTGAATTAAATAAAAAGAAACAGGATTGGATAAAATATTATTTTTTTCAGGAATTGCTCCCTCCGTTTTCATGTGCAATTGTCCTTCTTTAATTGCAACAACAATAATAAAAAATTTGTTGGTGCATAATATTATATTATTATGCCTTAAAAGGAATGAAATATATAATTACAAAACTTAGTTGAAACAATGAGAGTTTTCCTATCTTAATTAATAATTAATTTAGACATAAATAATTTTTAAACGTATGATAACATCTATCACATATATTAACAAAATAAAAGATTATTTATTTATTTATCGAAAATACAATCTTAACAAGTATAGTTGAATACCACTAACGGTAAGCACCGCTGAGCATCATTAAATTAAATAATAAAAATTAAAATCTCAATGACTAAACATATAATTATAAATTGTTTAAAATAAAATATTAATTAAATTATTTTTTATACGTATATTTTTTTATAAAAAAATCAAAAATAATTGAATCAAATACCAACCACTAAACTCAAAACACTAAACACAAAATCCTAACCCTAAAACCTTAAACTCAGCATTCAAAATTAGGGTTTATGGTTTATAATTTAGTGTTTTGGACTTTGAGTTATGGTTTAGGGTTTAGAATTTTTATTTTTTAAATTGACAAAGGTTGATATTTGATATAAGTATTTTAAAAAATAAAAAATATTATATATATGAATAACAATTTAATTAATATTTTATTTTAAGTAATTTATAATTATATATTTAAATAACTTATAATTATACGTTGAGTCCTTTGAATTTTTAGTCTTTATAAATTAATCTAATAGTGCTCATGGGTGCTCATTAGGGGTGTTAAAAAATACTCGACCCGATTGACCCGACCCGACTACCAAAACATAAATAACCGGGTATTTACCCGGTTTCTTTTTTGCCTGGGTTGGGTACTCGGCCCGCCATTTCCCGGGTCGGGCTCGGGTCAAAATATTAGAAAATTTCGGGTACCCGGATATATTTAAAATGAAAATTTTTTATATTCAATATATATATATATATATTAAACTAATAAAAATCTTTAATTTTTTATATTTAATAAATACATATTTTTATTTTAAACTAATAAATATATATATTTTTATATTAAACAAATAAAATATTTTTTTATATTTAAAAAATATATTTTTTATATTCGGGTATCCAAGTACCTGATTTTTTGGGTACACGAATCGACCATAGTACTACCCGACTATTCGGGTACTCGGTGCCTTAATTTGAACACTCATAGTACTCATCGCTAGTGGTACTCAGCGGTGATTGTCGAACGTAATAGACTCATCCTTATTTATTTTACTCTAATAAATACTTTGGTAAAAGAAAAGTGAAATATACACATGTTTTGGTTTCAATTAAGATGTTTATCACCAATACTGAAACATAAAATATAATGAAAGAGATGTTTTATAATTATTAGTATCTAATATATTAGTTAATTAATTTAGATTAAATTTTATAAAATGTAAAGTTATGTTATAAGAGTTCCAACTCAATTGTTTAATTCATAACGTTAAAATTCAAATAATTGACTTTGTTTAATTAAACTAATAACTCATCTTATTAGAATAACTGGTAGCAAGTAGGTATATAGAAGATATTTTTTAATATTTTATTTTTCAATTAAATAATTTTTTACTTTCTAAAAATAAATATTAAAACTTAAACTCACATAATAAGACGAGATCAACTTCCTTATCAATTCGACAGATTAATACATTTCAGACAATTAATATCTATTTTAAATAATATACATATTAATTTTACGATTTATGTTTAAAATTAAAATTAATTATCCTAACAATACCATCTTTAAAATTTAAATTCTCAACAAATCCATATATTTCAGGCAAAGGATATTTTTAATAATAACAATGCACAATTATTTTGTCGATAAAAGAAAAGGCCCACTTCGTTATCTTTTTGGAGATTTACAAACAGACAAGACACAGTAGCCAACCATTATGAGCCACGTGTTTTTCCGCAGATCGAAAACAGTCACCACAACGTGATGCCACCTCACCCTTGTCCTAAAGTCTCTCCAGCTGTATATATTATGTATATATGTTTTACCCAGGAGATTTCGGCATCGGTTCTTAAGCATTTTCATCTCTCTCATTTGTACGGCCAAAAGATTCCTTCGCAGCGAAAATATCGAAGGCCGAAGAAAAAGACATGGGGATGTCGCCAGCTACTTGTCCCTCCGCCTCTTCATCCACCGCGAACGGCGGAGGAGGTGGAGAGATCATGCTTTTCGGGGTCAGAGTTGTGGTTGATTCCATGAGGAAAAGTGTTAGTATGAACAATCTTTCTCAGTACGAACAGCCTAATGAATCGAACAAGAAGATCAAAGATCAAGGTGATGATAACCTCAACGCCGGCTATGCCTCCGCCGATGATGCCGTTCCTCACGCCACCGGAAATCGCGAGCGCAAACGAGGTTTATACATGTTTTTTTATCTTTACATTTTTGTCTTGTTTTGATTTTTATTTGAACTTTTTAAAAAATGAAATTTAGGAGTGCCGTGGACGGAAGAAGAACACAAGCTGTTTCTTGTTGGACTGCAAAAAGTAGGAAAAGGGGATTGGAGAGGAATTTCCAGAAATTTCGTGAAGACTCGTACGCCGACACAAGTAGCGAGCCATGCTCAGAAATACTTTCTCCGGCGAAGCAATCTCAACCGCCGCCGCCGTAGATCTAGCCTCTTCGATATCACCACCGATACGGTATTAGTGGATTCCATTCTTTTTTCAACATTTCCCCCTCTTTGTTTTGCTTGGAAAATCAACGAATCTAGAATTTAAAAGAAATTTGTCTGATCGGTTGAATCACAAGGCTTTGACTCTTGATATTTGATATGCAGAACCAATTTTTGTTTTGTTTTCTCATTTTTTGCTACTTGATTTATTTAATAAAAACTGGCGTAATGTGGATAAGATAGTTGTATTCATTTCTTCAGAAATCACAATAATAAATTGATTTATAGTTGTATTTTTGATATGTAGTTATGGATCAAATTGATGAATGAGATATAATCACATCACTAATAATTTATTTTCGGGATAAAATCGACTGTCAAAACATATAGTATTTCTTGTTTTTCCAGTGTAATTTCACAAACTGGTGATCATAGAATTTATTAGGAGTTGTTGCATCTAATGTGGAAATATTCTCATATAACTCATTAGCCTTTATGTTGACCTTTCTATTTTTCTACTATTTGGTTAGGTACAGGCAATTCCAATGGAAGAAGAGCGAGTTGATCGACAAGAGAATGCAATCCAGCTATCCGTGACTAATGGGTTTCCCATGGCTTTTAATCCTTTAGCTCCTCCGGTCCTGGTTGAGAATCCGATTGAAAATCTCACCATAGCGCAGGGGAATCTATCAAATACCAATGTTGCAACAGCAAACCTCATCCATACGGTTCCTAGTTTCCCAGCTGTTCAGAGATACGATTTTAACACAAACCCGAATCCGGTTTCCGATCCTTTATCATTGTCACTCAAGCTGTCTTTGCAGTCCGATCAAACCAATTCATCATCTTCAGCTTCGAGGCATTCCCCGTTTCAGGTGATGCCAAACTTTAGCAATGGAGATAACAATAACATCATCAGCGTTGCTTAAGAATAACATAGCTTAAACTGGGGCTTAGGGAAAATAAAACAACCTAAGGTAAAAATTAGGTAACCGGTTTCCGAATCCCTTTGTTTTTTTTTTAATGTACAGACTGAAAACAGAACCGAACTATCAAGGCTATTCTCTTTGTTCTATTCTGTTGCTACTACTTATGTTAGATGGTTGTTCATTTAGTTTTTAATCCGCCAGCCGATATATTAATAATAAAATTAACTGAAAATAACAAATGCTGCCTCTGTTCACTCACTGATCTTGCAAAATCTTGGTAGGTCTACTTAGATTTTTCTTGTGGTTTCCATGGCTTAATGTAGGATAAGGAAAAGAAAGAAAATATCAAGGCGTGCAAGTGGTAGAGATACAATCGTTTTTGTTACAACAGACAATTTTTATATAAACATGCTAGTTTTTTTGTGTTGTCTTGATATATGAGGCAGACATTTTTGTTTTGGATCTATTTATTAGGTTGATAGGGAAAGGTGGGGGTTTTGTTGTTGGTGTTGCTTGTGGTGGATGTTTTTGCATCCGAGGATTTGGAGGCAGAAATGGGTGGCGGTACGGTGTTGTCCGGTTTTGTAGTGTCCTGTCGTGTCATGTCATGTTTGGGATCCCTAAGGTCATAAGGAGCAAAGGGGTTTCATTTCTGTGGCTCATGACTGGTCTGTTGTTGATTTTGGTTAGTGTTGATGATGACACTTCTTACTTGCAGTTAGATATGGCTATTCGCTTCTGAGGTTGCATGCTGTTTTAAGCTTGATTAACAGATCAGATTCGGATATGGGTAGTTGAATAGGTCGAACGATCTATTCTCGATTTAACCGGTTTAATTTATTTAACCATTATTCTCTTACTTTAATCAGTGGTTAAAAGTTCAATTCTCGCTTTGAGTATGAAGTAGTTTTAAAATGTGGTCAGTATTTACCCTTTCTATGGGCCAACAAAACGTGAAAGGATTAGTAATTAAACTCGCTCTAGTTATACCTTGGGAAACAAAAAAATAGTACAAAACAACAATTGGTTAAACTCTCAAATTTTCAAACTCGTAGTACTTTTGAAAATTTAATGATTCTCAATAATTTGTCAGTGTCATCTCATTGATCATCACTAATTTATTTATTTACAACGTTAAAATTCGAACGTAATTCGTTTACCATTATTAAATTACATTCATCTACACAACAACATCTGGTGTTGCTAGACATACTAAATGTTACTTTGATGAATGCCGAACGAGTTAAATTCAAATCTTTATTATAATTGAATAGCATGATTAAATTTAACATGTAAGAATTGGTTAGATTCTAGATTGACACTAATCCTTTAAAAAATCTTGTCTAACATGATTTGAATAACAAACATGATTTGAATGAAATTTCATAGAACCTACAAATTATACACGATTCAGACATTTGTCTAACACTAATATTGTTTCGACATCATGGAATACTTATTGAACATGTTAGAATCGGATATAAAATCAAATCGAACACTGTTAAATAGGGCATGGACTTATGAGACATGACTTTGGTTGATAGATGGAAGCAATTAATTTAGACTTACATGTGTAATCATTAAGTTTTGTTCAGATTTTAGTTTTTTTTATTATTATTATTATTATTATTATTATTATTATTAATAAGTAACTTTGAAAGCTCAAAACAATATTAAATAAATAGTTTATGATTTATTTTCTGTTTATATAGTCCAATTACAAACTTGAAAGATCAAAAAATACATAAGGCATGTTAGGCCCAAACTGAAATACCCTAGTCTGATAACTAAAACCCTAACCTATCTTTTCTTGCCCAGCTCACTTCTCACTGTCAGATTTGACATAATCTGACGGTCCAGATTAAGGCCCTAGAGACTGTTGGATTGCCGCGTAGAGCACACGCCCTTGACTAGGCGACGCCTCAGCTAATCACGCGCCGCACGTGTGATGTTTTAGCTCCCCCACTCGCGCGTGTGCCACGCGCTTGCCTCCTCCTCTCTCGCGTAACTTCCACGTGCGCTTGTTGTTCTTCCAGTTTGTTCTCCACATTGGCAAGGAGAACCAACGGCCACCAGAGCCTTGCTCCCCAAGCCGATTCTCTCTTTAGTCCCCTCCTCCATCGTTTGGCCACGTCGCGCATGAAAACACAAAGGACAACGTCAGATTCATCGATTGTGCATCTCGTCGGGTTCCCCCCCCTCTCTCTCTCTCGAGCTGTTGATAACATGCAAAAGATCATAGCATCAGAAGCAAATTAGAAGACAAACCAGCAATTTTAGAAACGCAATCAAAATATCAGATGGCAATCAATAAGGATTTTTCTAGGTTTTTTTTTCTTTCTTAAAACAATAGAATTACCAAGGTATAAAAGAAAAACTCTAGCTTTTGTAAACGTTTCATTCGAAAAATTTTCAAAAATAGAGAAAGGAAGCAAAAAAATCTTAATTTTCAGAGGTCGCCTTTTTATCTCGTTTTCATATTATCATCAAAGCATAAGAATTAAGGATTCATTTTTTTTACCTCGGCGTCGTTTTATCTCTCCCACGACGGTTTCTCTCCCTTGTGTCCCTTGTATTCTTACGCCGACGATAAGCCTCTCGGCTTTTTGAGAGCCACACATGGTGAGTTGGTGGAGAAGCAACACAGAAAGAGAGGGGATTGTGGTTTTAAAAAAAGATTTTAATTTTCTGATTTCAAAAAAAGATTTTAGATCCGATTTTTCATAAGAAATGAAAGGATTCTGAATTATGGTTTTTCAAAAGAGAAGGGTTTTTGTTGTTTTCAAAGGAAGATAATTCCAGATCTGGATTCGGAGTGAAAAGAAATTTTTTTTAAGTTGTTTTGAGTTTGCCGGCCGTCGCTCGGCAGAAAAATGGTGGTTTTGTGTTTTGGCCTCCGATGAACGGTAATTTTTGGGTTCACGGATAAACACGTGGCGGTGTTCACCTTGGTTCTAGAGGAGGAGAGAGAGGGAGAGAGAGTTTTAAATTTTTTTCAAATGATCTATTTTTGATTTTGGCAAAAATTTTAAGTTTTATACACACTTAAAAAAGGTGAAGGGGTTATTTGCAATTTTAAATCCTTCAGCGTTTCTATAATTATGTCCGCGGTTCTTCCGCCTTTTTAAACTACAGCCGTAGTCTCTAGTGCTTTTCAAAATTTTACAATTTCGCCTTTTTTAAGCTTAATCTATCTTAAAATAGTTTAATCCTCAGTTTAATTCTGTTAATTTTAGGTTTGGTTTAATTTGGTCTAAAATCTAGTGATAAAACCCCTTTGGCTACCCCTTTTCGTGTATATTTAAATTTTCAGTCTTATTTACGGTTGATGTTCAATGTTTCTTGCCTTGTTATGATATAGGTATAGGTAATGTGGCTTTGGTATATACATATATATTACATATTAATATATAATATATGTTTTTTCTCCTCATTATATAATATATGGTTTATGTATTAGTATATGATAAATGGTTTTTATATAGTATAATATATGATTTTGATATATATATATTATACATGTTTTTATATATAGCGTATAATGTTCGGTTTTGATATATGTATATTAGTATATAATATAGTTTTCATTATTATAACATATATAGTTACTGTTAAAACCAAACTATGTGTTATATATATGCTATTACGCATGCATAATAAGGTATTTTACCTTACGTATAATATATTTTATGTAATGCACTATGATGTATGTAGTTTTTTAATACACCGTCTTTGTATATATTACTGTTTGTAGTGTAAATTGTCAATAAATCCGGAATATAAATTGTCAACGCGGTCTTCTTTTATTCATGGATAAACGTGACAAGTACTAGTCGTAGTAATAGTGGCTCGTTCGTTTATTTTCGAATAACGGGTCCTAAAAATCTATTTGCATGTATAATCGAATTTTGGTTTAATCGTCACTTTAACTCGCAAAATTTAATATTAACAAAACGGTAATTAATTTAGTACCGATTTTTTGGTGTGGTGGGGGTGCGAAACCTTTCCCACTCGTATCAGACTCTCGAACTCAGAATCTATAGTTTTATTTTTCGGTGTCCGGTCTACCTAATCTAAGTGACCAGTGGCGACTCTCAGTTTTCACTTAAAAATACGATTTTAAAGAAATCCCCCAAAATCCAATTTTTCATAAAATGTGGGATAGCCTCGCCTCGCCTCGTCTTGCATTTTAATTTTTTTTAAAAAGCGTCGCTACAACATGATGATTTATACCAAATTAGAACAAGGTTGTTTTAAATCACCTTGTTTACCTTGAGAAAACCCTAGCCTCATAGTTCTTTTTCTTTGAGTTTGTTCTTTGTTTACCGGCGCAGCACCAGTTTTGATGCTGGTTGTCGACCGCCAGAATCTATTGTGTTCTTTATTTTTTATTATTTGTTTTATTTTTTTAGTTTTGAATAAATATATTTGTCTTTGGGATGCGTTTTATTCTACTTTTTGGTATATTTTTCTTTGCCTTTTAGCACACTTTTCTTTTATTTATAGGTCGTTTGGTCGTTCTTTTTGTTTGATTTTTCATCAGGATTAGATATGACGTCGCCACGACTGATCAAAATGGCGCTCGTTTGGTTATCCTGTTGATCTCCCTGTTTTGGACCCTCGAACTGAATTTGGATACGTACTCACAATCACATTTCTCGTTCACGATTGAGTGTTGGTAATAACATGTTGTCAACGTGCCTCATTGTAATAAGCATTTTTGTGTTGTTTGTTGATGGTTTTACCTTTAATCGTCGTTCTTTGGTGACATTAGTATCCATCTTTGTTTCAGTCTTTGGGTTGAGTTTTTTTTTTTACTTTTTCCTTGTATGGTCCTGTTATGATCTCGAAACACTAGTTTCTTGTTTGAATGGTTGTAGGAATATGTTCCGATTAGGTGTTTTTGTTTACTCATATGTAAACTTGCATTGCAATTTTGGATATATCCTCCTTTAATAAAACTACCAGATTTCAATTAAAAAAATAGAACAAGGTTGTTTTGCAGTATGGGTCTAAAGTATTTTTTAGTTGAAATGGTGCTTAAAATTCCATTTTAACTTGTTTTAAAGTTAAATGAGGCACATACTTTAAAAAAAATGCATAGTTTAAACATTTATTTTGTTGTTAAGCCCATTTATAAATACCCTCCGCCCTAAAATTTTAATTGAGTTTGGTCTGGCTTGAAATATATTTTGTTATAAGAATCAATTTTTTAAGGTAAAAGGTCAAAAATAACCTCCAACAGTTCACCATTTGGTCATTTTAGCCCTATTTTTTTAGTGCAAACAAACACCAAACGTTTTATTTTTCGCTCAAATTTCACCCTTGTTTGATGGAAACTATTAGTCAACTAACGGTCAAGGCTTGAGGCTGACGTGCATGTCTGCATGGCATGGGGAGATGATGTGGCGATGCCACGTGACACTTTGCTGACGTGGTATTTTTAAAAATTAAAAAAATAATTTTTTTTCAAAGAAAATATTTTTAAATATTTCTAACCAATCGGATGGTGCCACATTAGTAAAGTACCACATGGCATCGCCACATCATCTCCCTATATCATGCAGACATGTCATGTCAGTCTCAGGCATTGACCGTTAGTTGAATAACGATTTTTATTCAACAAGGGTGAAATTTGAACGAAAAATGAAACGTTGGGCGATTGTTTGCACAAAAAATAGGGCTAAAATGACCAAATGGTAGACGTTAAGGCTATTTTTAACCTTTTTCCATTTTTTAAAGGGTTACAAGTATTAATCAACTACCAACCAATGCAAAAACAATACATCTGAGTAGTAATAAACAGAATTAATCAATATAAAGTATTAATGTAAAATAATTATGGATAAAATCCGCAAATAGCGAGAATAAATAGGAAGGAAACTATGGAGGAGGCGGGACTCGGGAGGCTTCTCCACCCTCAAAATTTTCTGATTTAATTGTTTATAGGTCCTTACCAGTTTGGAAGGTAGTCAGATTAATCCCCAACTCCTCTATTTTTTATTTAATTGGTTTATAGGCCCCTACCAATTTTAGAGCTAGTCAAATTAAACCCCTCGAAATTCCCTAGTTTAATTAGTTTTGAGGCCCGATCAGTTTTGAAATTAGACTAATGAAATCTTAACCTCCATTTTCTTTGTTTAAATACTTTTTAAGCCTATGTCAACATCGAAGTTAGACAATTTATCTCTGAAATATGTTATCATGATTTCATCCCAAATAGTAAACCAAAATGATTATGAATTCTGAAATATTTCATCATGATTTCATCCCAAAAAAGTAAACCAATTTAGAAAGAACCTATACAGAAATTAAATGCGACGACCTCGATTTTTTTAGGTGAATGTGTATTTTGTGTTGCAACTCAAGCAAAAACTTTAAAAAGTTTTGTACAAGTATGAAAATATAAACAAAGAGTTTTAATACACAGGCAGTGTAAAATAAATTTTACACAAGCTTGTATATTTATATTATACATTCAAATCCTAAATTATTAAATCTAAACCCTAAAAGACTAAACTACGACCTCTAAATCTTAAAATCTAAATATTAACCTTAAATTTTAAACACTACAACTCAAACCCCTAAACTTTAAACTTAAACTAAATCCCTAACCTCTAAAATCAAAAAACTTGTGTGTATTGAAGTTTTTCTCCTAAAACAAATCTATACAACAAGGTTCCATGTATGGCAAATGGTACTATTGATTATCCTTGCAGTGTTGACTTGCTTCCCCCTAAACTTTATCTGTACAATGTCCATAATCTGTTGTACAACCTTTGTAACCGTATGCTGATCACCTTGAAACTGCCTATAGTTACGTTGCTTCCGTATAGCATAGACATAACCATTTTGAGCCAACTTATAGACCTAGGGATGACAAAATTATTCGACCCTGACCCGACCCGGTACGCCCCGACCTGGCCCGATCGAGTTTTTCTTCATAAATTTTGGAGATCGGGACGAGGCAAGATGATATTGAAAAGCCTTGAATCGGGGCGGGACGGGTTCGGGTATGAAGTAAAAATTCCCCGTCCTGCCCCGGTATATTTTTAATTATATTTTTATTTTTTATTATATTTATGAAAATACCACTATATATAAATACTTTTAGGGGTTTTAAGATATTTTTTTAGTTTGTGTCTATCACAATTTTTTGTTAGATATTGTTTGAGTTTTAATATATCTAATTCCGATGATCATTGATTCTAGTTTATTCTTTTAAATATGTATTTTTTCATGTGGGTAATTTAATTGATCTTATTTTATTTTTATATAGTTTGTGACTATGGTGATTGGTCGATCGAATTTAACATTTATCGTCGACAAAAATTAATATTTTTTTTAAATTTTAGGGTCGGGTTGAGGTCGGAATCAGGTTTTTGAGTTTACACATTGGGGCGGGACAGGACGAGTAAAATAATGTTTTTACCCGAGGTGAGGCGGGGTCGAATTTAGAAGTTTATAGGTCGGGACAGATTCGGGATGACCAAAACCCTGCTCGCCCCACCCGTTGCCATTCCTATATAGACCATGGCCTGCAACGATTTAACTCGAACTTTATTTTCTCGTAAGATGTATTTATTCTACTATTGCATGAAAACATATATGCTACTAATATATAGAGAAACTTATATCCCATAAATACTACCTAGCATACATTCCTGCCATTTTTAGCATTAATGGATGATCTCCATCCCTCTAACAAATTGGTAAACTTTTCCATGTAGGCAGCCTTAAATTAAGCTGAGTTGGGATCTTATATTTGAAACAAACTAAAAAAACATTGTTACCATTGGTTGGAAAGTGCATGAAAAAACACCATTTTTGAGGTCCAATGTTGTCTTAAGAAACTCAATCTTCTCATTAGAATTAACATTATGTTATTTATAGTAAAAAAACCTAATTATCCCAAATCTTTGATTCCTCTAAACTAAAACATTAACCCTAATTGTTTTTCTTTCTTTCCTCGTACATAAACAAAAGGAGTGAGGTCATGATGCATGCCAACCCTGTCATGATCTCCCACCACACATCCGAAGAGTCGATCGGATAAAATAAAATTGTGAGGACGATCTTTACCTTCGAAGCAGATAATATCTTATTGCGAATACAATTTTATATGGAAAAACGATCGTTTAAGCAATTCGTAGAACAAGAACTCGGGTTGGTCCCGAAGTTCTACATCTACTCGGTGCTCGAATGGATAATGATATTCATGTTGTTCATCGGCGGGTTCGTCGCGTCGATCGCGAACGGATTCGCAAAGATCTTTGACTTGCCGATCCCTTGCCTAGTTTGCACCAGGCTAGACCACCTCCTCTTCGGGACAACCAACGATTTCGATTTCAACGATTCCATATGCGACAGCCACAAAAAGAGCGTGTCGTGTCTCGCCTTCTGCCATGCCCACAAGAAGCTTTCCGACATCCGGCACCTGTGCGAGGGCTGCCTCCTGTCGTTCGCGACGGAGAGGGAAACCGATTGCGACAGGTACAAATCCCTTTTGGGGATCTTACACAAGGATATCGACCAGTTGTTGGTCGAAGAAGACAACGAAGTCCAGCTCTTGTTGCCGACCGGTGCTAAAAAAGATGAAGATCCGGCGGGTTTGGAGAAGAGCAAGGAGCATCGTTGTACGTGCTGTGGGCAGCCGTTGAACGTCAAATCCACCGGTTCCAAGGAAAAATATTCTTCCCTGTCTTCCCTCGCTCCGTCGCCGCCGCACTGGGCTGCCGATAATGCGTCGCACGTTAAATATTCGGAGCCGGAGTTCAAACCGAATGAACCAGAGGCTCCGGAGGATCATGATCGCTCGAGGGGATTAACCCTTGAAAAGCCACGTGAGTTTAAACTTCCAACCACATATATACTTGTTTTGTTTCATTTTCCATTTGTTGTTTTTATATGTTGGGTTTTACAATTTCCATCTTCCAAAATATTTTAACTTTTGACCCGAATTAATTAATTAAATAATTAAATATCAGTAATTATATAAAAAAATATTTTAATTTTAAATTAACAATTTAATTTAATACCATTTAAAATAAGCTTAAATCATGCCCTAAATTAAATGATATAATTTAAAAAAAATCAGCATGAAATTAATCGGTAAATAAGTTAAATAGTTTGAAATTAAATGTTCAAATCATGCCAATTAAGGAGCTAAATTTGTAATTTCAGCATAGTCGAGAGACAAACTATAATTAGACCGTTTAAGAATATTGGATTTATATGTTTTAGTGATGAATGTTTATATATAACAGTGAAGGAAGATGGCAAGCCAATGGCGGCGGAGGGTGATGAAGAAGACAGGACCCCCAACTTTACGAAGAACAACAAGTTCTTCGGCATCCCCTTGTCGGAATCCGAAAACAGTCCCCGGTGGGCCCGAACTCCGAGGAAGTTACTGCTTCAGAGATCGGAGTTCGCCGCCGAATGCAATGGCGAAGGCCTAATCCCCAACAGTCCTCGCATGGACCGGAAGTCATTGATGGCATTGTACATGGAACTCGACGAAGAACGCAGCGCCTCCGCCGTGGCGGCCTACAACGCGATGGCGATGATCACCAGGTTGCAAGCGGAGAAAGCGGCGGTTCAGATGGAGGCACTGCAGTACCAAAGAATGATGGAAGAACAAGCCGAATACGACCAAGAAACACTGGAAGAGATGACCAATTTGGTGGCCAAAAGAGAGGAGGAACTCTGTGAGTTAGAGGCCGAACTCGAGGTTTACAGGGCCAAATACGGACGCTTAACGGAAAGCGATTTCGAAAAGCATGGACAAAGAGACGAGAACGATGAGGCGAACAACAACAACAGCAGCAGCCAAACGGAGAAAACGCCGTCGTTGTCAGCCGCCAATGGAAGCAAACCCGAAACCGTCTCCACTGCCACTGCCGGGGAAAACTCGGACACTCGGAAAGTTCAGTCCGAGTCAAATTCCAGTAACGCCGAGAAGATCGGAGCGGCGGAAACAGCCGTGGATAAACCGAAGAAAGTGGGAGCTGATTCAGATCCGACGGTGGAGAAGACGGGAGGAGAAACCACGGCGAAAGCGAAGAAAGCAATGCGTCAAATGGATCGGATGAAAATTCTAGAGAAGAAAATGCATATTACATCAGTGGGAAGGTTTCAGAGGCAAAATAGTGAGATTGACGACGACTTTGAAGAAGATCATTAGCGTAGCTAGAAATAGTTTCGATTAAAGCAGGGGCGGAATTAAGATTAGATAGGAAAAGAAACTAAATTGATTAATTTTAAAATTAATAGGGATTTAAAACGTAATTAATTTCAAAATTTAGAGATTTAAGGTGGTGTAACTTTATAAATATTTAAACTAGCGTGAACTAAAATTACTATTAGACAACATTCGAAGGGCTAGAGTTCCTTCTAATCTTTTGGTTGTTCCGTCACTGGTTTAAACTACCTGTACTTATATAAATTTTAATTCATTAATATAAAATTTAAAATATACTTGTAAATTGGTTGTATTTTTTTCAAATCTGGTGGTAGTTTAATTTCACTTGCTTTCATCTCTAAGATCAGTATCCAATATGAAACCTTGGTTTGTAAGCTGTAACAATCATCATTTTCTTTTCCATATATGAAATATTTTTTTTGTTTAACCCGATATTTAACTTATTAACTAACTATTTCGGATCAGATATAACAAAGATTCATGATGAAAGCGACCTTCCTAACTTAATTTGTTATATTCAAATTTTAAAATTTGACTATTTTGATATTTTGTGTTTCATGTTTCATATTTGCCCAATGACTACCATAGATTTTTTCATTCATATAAATTTTAAATATACTTATAATTTCGTTGTATTTTAGCTTTTTAATAAAATTTGTTATCAATTTCAAATCTAGTGGTAGTTTATTTTTACCAATCAGTATCCTCATTTTCACCAATCTAATAAGATGGATGAGACACTAAATTTTTTGTGACAATTTGTCTAACAAAAAGATTTAAATATAAAAATCAATTGATGAATGAAATAAAATAAGTTGTAAAAAGGATTTTAATCTTGAAATTGTGAATAATTTTTTTTTTTTCTACATTGAATGAATTTATTGCTCAATCTGATTAATCGACTAATATGTTGGATACCGATAGTTAAAAAAAACAGTTCAACGGCTAGTAAGAAATTGAAACTAAAGTGCAACAATCAATGACTAAATTTACAAGATTTTTGAATTGAGCTATATATATAATTCAATTAGAAGTCCAAAAATAACAAGTTTGGGAGATCAAGTACCACAAGGAACATCTCTCAAAAATAACCAACATTTTACATGCATTTTAACCACCCAAATGTCTTGAACTCCAAACACAGGAAAAAAATTGAAGGAGAAGAAAAGAAAAGTTTGTTATTCTACAAATGAAACCTATAGACTCATATGAATGCAACAGCAGAACAACCAAAAGAATGACAAAAAAAACAATGGTTTCTTTTGTCCTTCCCTCAACTAGATGGTATAATTCTCTGATTTTTGTAAGACACATCTACAAAAACTCAACAGGAAATATGGAATTTTGGCTGGTAGGAAATAAGCTACAGGAATTATAAAAAATAATCGGGGGTTCTCCTCATGGTGTCCGGTTCGATCTGACGAGGAGCCGGGTCGAACTGAAGAAAATTTTGCTCCATATTCTCCCCGATCTCAAGTATTGCAGCCATATTTCCACAACGGTAGCAATAATTTGGTGCACTAAACACCGTTACCACATTCTTGTCCTGCAATAATAATAATAATACAGAAAATCAATATGCACAATCTGTGTGCATAAGTTATAATAATGTGTTTCTATTTTTATGAAGGATCCACAAACCTGGGACCAATTATAGCCTTCCATTACAAGCTGGTGAGCTCTAGAAATCAGAGTGAGCCCATTTGTGTGGTTGAACTGCCCAGAAATATCCTGTCCGAAGGTATACCCTGCTCCCCGAGGTGATATTCCCCATCCACATCGGTCATCAGGATCAGACCATAAGAGGTCACACATTGGACCCTCATGAGGAACCTACACAGCCAATAAACGTGAAAATGGTACAATTAAGAAACCAGTGAACACGAGTGCCTACATGTTAAATAGATGTTACTGTTACAATTTCACCATATGAGCATCAACACTATCATTAGTCTCTTAAGGATCGACAATAACAAAGACACGCGGCAATCCAGGGGTTAATTCATGTTGCATGAGTGATCATATCGTCAGTTAGTGAGTCATGCATATCACATGAGCCATAACAGCTTTACTCTTAACAGTCTAAGCCAGTTCCTATTTGCAAAATATAATATTACTAATATATAAAGAACTCTACTACAAGGTATTTAACATGAATCCATTACATGGCTTCCGAAAGGTTCTATGGCACACACTATTGTTTTTAACAAGGTAGACAATCTACTCTAAAACCATAAACATTTAAGTGAAAAGTATAATATAACTAGAAGTTCACCTCCTGTATACGGTCTAGAGCACGGATGTTATCTAATGTATCCAAAGATGGTGAGAGTCCACCATGCAAGCAGAAAATCTGCAAGGAATATGAAGAGTTATCAGCTCACATCTGAGATTTGGAAATAATCAACATGACGGTGTACGAGAATTCAAACCTGACTTTCGATCAAGGCAGTCAGAGGTAAATAATCAAAGAGGTCAGTGAAATACTTCCAGACATTAGCATTTCCATATTTTCTCAAGCATTCATCATAAAAGCCATACCTGAAAAGAGCGGCATTTGGTTATTGATACGAACATAGAATGATTTAGCAAAATCACAAAAATAACTTCACACCTTAATACTAGTATATAAACGATGTCACATTAGTTTAAGTAGTAAGTGTGGCAGGATACTCCAATTCTCCAACTCTCTTACAATACACATCAGTTCGCCTTAACAGAAGTTACAGTGAAATAATCAAGTACACTTCTTGCAGGAAAACCTCACAATACATTTTTCAATTTTCATTTTAATAACATTAACATATATGACATCTAAGAAAATAAAAGTACTCCGAAAAGCATGCATGAGTACTTTTTGGCTCCAAAGTGCAATAAATATTTAGTTGGCAGAAAACAAAAGTCCCGGTGCAGTTACAGAATGAAAAAGGAAGAAAAACACTAAATATATATATCGCACACTTGAGTTATCTGGCGGCTCTCATGATTTCCTCTTAAAATAGTTATTCTATCTCTATAACGAACTTTCAGTGCAACTAGAAGAGTGACAGTCTCCACAGAGTAATATCCTCGATCTGCATATAACAAGAAAAACACATAAATCAGGACTCATTGGCAAATCAACAACTAAAGATGCATCAACATGTATGATTTGTTGCAATACTGTTACTAAGCAAGAAAAAGGCCCAGAAAGACCAAATCAGAGAAAAACAAATGGTGTGCCATCATTACTAGATTGTTCATAAAACTCAATCGAATGACCATCCATTATCTTTCTACAAACCCTTGTTCTACAGGTAACATTACCATTTGTGACTCAAATTTAATGCATTACACTAACTTGAGAAGATCACATGTGAAACCAAACAACATTTAAATTTAACCCCTCTAAATTGAAAACTCTAGAAATGGACTCTCATTAAGTTAGAAAAATTTAATTTCAGTTCGTTAGATGATAAATACAGTTCACTCTCCAAAAAAACAATATTATTAAAAAAACTTTGCCTTTTACAATCACGAAAAAAATCAAAATCAAAAACAAATTGATTGGGGTATCATTTCCTTTCCCAAATATTCCTTTCAACTTTTCTGTTTTCAATCAACAACATTTATAGTCTAAATTACAAATCCCGAAAAATTAAAAGGAAAAAAAATCAATAAATCTTACAAAAAAATATATAATTTAAAGTTAAAACAATTTTAAAAAACTTAAAATGAAAATTGAGAAATGGCAATTAAATGAAATGCAAGGAAAATCGAACCCACCTACGTAGTCGCCCATAAAGAGATAATTAGTGTCGGGAGCGTTGCCGCCGATGCGGAAGAGTTCAACGAGATCGTGGAATTGGCCATGGATATCGCCGCAGACGGTGACGGGACATTTCACCGGCTGAACATTCCACTCCTCCACGAGGATCGTACGCGCCTGCTCGCACAGAGTCTTCACCTCCACCTCCGATAGCGGCTTGCACTGCATTAAGTGGTCGATCTGACGATCCAGATCCACGTGAGGCGGCATCGTCTAGCAGCTGAGAGCTTTGATGCTGATTTTCCTTTTGTTTTTTATTCTATGACGTGGCTTTGATCGGACGGTGGAGGACGAAGGCGGAGATTTTGGGGATTCTGGATCAGGTCATGGTTAGGGTTTGGGGGAGATTAAATTTGGACCTCAAAGCTCTCTTTTTTCTCTATTGCTGCGAAGCTAACATTATTTTTGTTTACCAGATAATTATTGGAAATTGCGTTTGTAAGCCCCTGAATCTTCCTCCATTTATGAATTGAGTCCCTTGCATTGCAACAATTGTAAAACAGGGCATTCAAATGCCATTTTTCAAAAGAATTCCAACCAAGTTTTTTTACTTTAATTTAAATTGTTAGGTTCTTTAGTAAATTAACAAGAAAGTAAAAAAAAAAAAAAAAAAGAGAAGTGGATAATCTCGGCCATCCATTTACCCTCATCCAATAGTTCAAAAAAAGTATACTAAATGAGTTTTACATTGTGTAAATAAATCATAACTCTAAATATATCTATATATTCGTACGAACAAACGAAAACCATAAGAACATTGATGCAATTCAGAAGATTTTGCGTAGTAACTGATACAATGGAGTTGTCTGAATCTAGTCAGATGGAAAACATATAGCAGATTAGATGCATTTTCTACAAGATATATGATATTACAAATTTAGCAACACTAGTCCACATTTATGAAACACATTTTCTGCAACACATGTAAACCCAATAGCTAATTCCCCTTTGATCTAAAAGACAACAAACAGATTGTTATTGTTGCTTTGTAAGCAAACAAGGATTCTCCGAGTTACGTCACTCTTTCGAAATTCCCACCTACGTGCATCTGCAACCACTCTGGTTGCGATCCTTGAGCATATTCCCTTTCTGCTTGTGAGCCAAATATCATTCCAGCACCATCAATTGGCTGCAAACCAAGCTAAAACACCATATTCACATGTTAAGATATTGGACCGTAGCTCCGATTATTCTATGATTTTATACGCAAAAGATTGTATATTTGCTAAATTTAACTTCTACATAAATTTCCTAAAACAAGACATTGCTGACAATCCCAAACATGCATGTTCTTTGCAAGACCATAACTTTGAGAGTGTTAAACAACTCATATCATTCATCTGCCAAGTTCTGCAGTTCCAAATGTATTATTTTAAAGGCAATAGTCAACATGATGAATCGTGCAGATTTAAGTTTGGGTGATGGCACCGATGAATAAAGCCAATAGATGAGTAACATGGTAACACATTTGCAATCAAAACCAAAACAAAAGATGCAGAAAAGTAAAAAAAATAACACTGAAAATTTAGGATAGAGTTTGAACTTTGAATTTGATCCTCCATCTCAATTCAACAGTTTTACAAGTAATAATGGTGTTAGTATTTTGACATTAATTTGGATGATGTGGCATTTTGATAATGAGAGGGCATGATGAGGTGGATTAATTTTGTAAGGCGATAATCATAAAAGAAAATGCCCACCTCATTAAAATTCTCCATAATTTCTTTATCAATATTTCAGTATTCAACAACAGACATGGACTGTTAGGAAATGGTGCATATTGACCAATAAAAGAAAATGTTCTGCCTCATAAACTAGATTTCATTATATAGAGTTTATCATTAGAAAATGCTTTACAGTATATCAACACACAGACATGGACCAAAAGGAAATTTCACATATCGGCAAGCAAATTTTAATGTTTTGAGATAAACTAGAGGGTTCAAGCGCCTAGAGTGTATATTGTGCACTTTACAACACTAAAATTTAGAGAATCTTTTAATTGATTTGTGGGTTGAAAACCTAGGATCATTCGAGAGAGACCATCAGATTGCCTTATGCACTTTATAATTTTAAAATTTAGAGTCTTCCCTTTTTAATTTGTTGACGAGAAAAAGAGATCATTTTAGAGTTGACCAGTTAATTTAAGCTTAAACTTTATTTTAAATTTTTCTTATAAAGGTTGCATCTAGTTAGAGGAAGAGATCCTTACACTTCTGTGGTTGAGTTCAAAGGAGACAATCTACTAAAGAAACCTTTGGATATAACTTTCCGTCTAACAAATATAAATTAACTTAAAAAGAATTTAAGCTCAGGCTTGGTTGTTAATTGCTTCACATTTTAAATTCCGGATACTCTATTACTCGATTATCTCAAATAGGACTTCAATTCAATGCTATTCATGCTATAGCTTACCTGATGACACAAAAACTATGTGATCAATCAACATAAGCATACTTACATTCTTTGAATGAAAGCCTTCCAAGCTAGGATTCATGTTTATCCCTGAATTAACTGTTTCGAGTTTCATTGACAAGAACTGCAAAATTACATTCATATAACAGGGTAATATCTTGAAAATTGGGACACTGTTACAGCAAGATGTGTAAGATTCATACCTCAACCTGCTGCTGCAGCGACTGGATATAATTAATAATCTCATCAAGGACAAGTGCCTTCCCTATGACCTGATCGAAAAGTTTGTATCAAGTTTCATATAATAATAAGAAGAAAGCGACACCACGATTTTTCTTGAGACACGGAACAGAACTGACCAAAACATAGAATAAAGGACTACATGACTAATAGAACACAACTACGCAATAGTAAAAACCTTGTTGCATCCGGGGACCAAATCCTGAAGAATCTTCATCCTCTCACTAATACGCTCTCTCCTGGCCTGTAGAGGAAAAAGTTATTCTAAGAACCTGTTTCGAAAGTGCCCAAACCTCCCTGCTTTACCATTCACACTAAGACATGAACCAGCAAGGCCCATGAATCCGGATCCAAATTTGTTAGCCGGTACGCGAAAGTTGCATTTCTAAGTTCCGATATCAAAATAGGATTAAAGGTGAATTACTCTCTCAGCCAGACTATGGCTATCAGTTGCTTGACCCCTTCTGGCTCTGACATGAATATAGTCTTGCTTAGGCGGTTCAGCAGGTTTACTATTCTGGTTTGGCTTGCCACCCTCTCCAGAACTCGTCTCCGCCTCAGGTTTCGGACCCGCATTTTCATTCTTTGTTCCTGGCCTTTTCATCCGTTTTCCATTTGAATCATTCTGTTAAAATACTAAACCATAAGACATCATAAAAGCCAAAACATAAACCAAAATCAACCCATGTGAATCTAAATCAGCTCCAATTTACACGAATTATCATAACCTACTGACAATGAGTTCAGCAGTTAAAATAACTGCAACTAAAAATTAAACCAAGAAATAGAGGCAAATTTTGAATCTTTAAAATCCACACAGAATTCAATCCAAAATTCATAAATTAAAGAGAAAAAAAGAACTAAATGTCAGCATTAAATGAACAAAAATTCCAAAATAATCCTACCATTTTCATATCTACCAATGAACTGAAAATCAACAGGAAAAATAAAAAATAAAAGTTTGAATTTGAAATCAACAGGAAAATATATATATATATAAAAATCCCACCAATTCATTTGCACTAGTAGTAGTAGAAACAATCTTGGAAGACTCATCTTCAGAGCTCAATTCCTTCCTTCTTCTCCCACCTCCACCTCCACCTCCACCTCCAACACTCTGCTCAGTCACAGTAGATTCCTCCATGGACCCATCTCGAAGACCTGAAGTCTCCCCAAACCCGCCCAGGTTACCTATTCGGAGCCCCAACCCACGTCCGGTTACGACAGTCGGGTCGGAGCCTGCGTTGATAGGGAAAGGCCAAATCTCAGAAAGGCTATAAGCTGAGGGATTTGCTGCTGAAAAAGATGACTCATTGATCAATGGAGGATCCATAATGAAGGACCCTTTTTCATAAGAAATGGATCCAAAATGGGTTCTCCTTTTTTCTTTTTTACAGGTTAAAGTTTGGGTTTTGAGGGGATTGGAGTGTAAAGTGAAAAGGGTTTAAGTTAAGTTTTTCAAAGAGGGGGGACTATTTAACGAGTTGACAAAGGGAAATGGAGCGAAAGAAATGAAGAGATTACTTTCAAACAGCTGATTAAGGGAGAAAGAGAAAGAGAAAGAGATCTGACTTTGTTTGGATGGAAAGAAAAAAAAATGAAGGAAAGGAAAGGAAAGGGGAAAATAAATTGCATAAACTGTACTTTTTAGCTCCCATTTATTCTTTATCCCTTTTTTTTTTCTTTTTGGATTTTAGATTTTTCAAAATATTAATAAATAACTTATAGGTTTATATTTTAATTGCATCAAAAGAATTTAAATTATGATTTAAACTTTAAATTTATTTCTAATTTTAAACATTTTAATTAAGTTTTCAAATTTTCAGTCGTCATTTCATTAGTCTAATTATCAGTGTAGTTGTCTTTGATTAAATATATATATATATATATATTATATTTTTATATCTAAATTCAAATATGGCAAGATAAACATTTTAAACCACAAGATAAATTAGTAGATTTCACCATACTAAAAACAAAAATAGTAGAAAAAATGAAGAAAAACAAACAAATTTCATTTTAACAAATTTTTTTAAAAAGAAGAATAACCGTTATAAAACGTTTTTTAGATAGAATAAAGATTAAAAAGGCAAACAAGTCAAGAAATCGGGTCCGACGAAAACTCAGAAAGGTCATCAGTGAGAGATTTGTGTCTTTTATGATTTTGTCATTGATCAATGGGGATCCATAAGAGGAAATAAGAAATGCAGTCCTTAAATCCAAAATGGGTTCTCTTTTTTTTCAAACCAAAGTTTAAAATTTGAATTAGTTTTAAAGGAAAATGAGTTTTTCAAAGTGGAGGGAACCAAAAAAACAAAGGGAACAAAAAATTAGGATTACCATTCAAACAAAAATAAACGAGTACTGAAAATAATAAGGAACAATAATTGGATGCGCAATGTAAAAATTTATTTAGCTCCAAGTTTTCCAAATTTTTTTTATTTTGGAGTATAGTATTAAAATATATGAATAATTTTAAAACATTATTACATAAATACTTTGATATGGTAAAATTTTAAAAATAACTCTATTGAATTTTAATGATATAATTTATTTTTAACATTTTATAAGAATCAATTATTTATATATAAAATTTTGCACACTTATGGGCTATTTTTAAATTTATATCAAGATATTTACATTATAAAACGGCGATTATTTTAAATTCATAATTCTAACACTAAAAATTAAACTCAAAACCTTAAATCTCTTTAGTCTAAAATTTGAATAAAAAGGTTTTTTGAATTAAACCTACAACGTAAAAACCCCTAAACTCTAAACTTTGGTTCTAAAACTTGAATAAAAAAAATAAAACGAGAAGGTAACCGAAAGTTCCGTGGAGATGATAACAAGGTGGTTATGAGCAAGCATGTGGTCAAGGACATAAAAGAGGGGGGTTAGAATAGGAACAGGAGAAAAAGTATTATTTTAATACAACAGCCCTGGTAAATTTTTATATAAATGGCCAAGTTACAAGCAGACCATATGGAGTCGCATTGTGTTCGAGCACCCAGCAAAGTTCGAGACAATGGCGTTGGAACCGAACAGATTATCGAATACCTAAACGTTTATTCTAAACAAGGGTTTCATTTTAGAACCCTACAACAAGAAGAAAGAGGGTATTTTCTGTGCGTTTCCTCAGGCTCCAAAGGGAAATCGACTATGATCGCGGCAATAGCGAATTTGTTCAACTATGGCGTTTATGATCTTGAACTTACTGCTGTTAAAGATAATACTGAGTTGGGAATCTTTTGATCGAGACGTGGATCAAGTCCATTATAGTGATTGAAGATATAGATTGTTCGTTTGATCTCACAGGTCAAAGGAAGAAAAAATGGCGGGAAAACTATGACGAGAGTAAGATAAAGAGGAGATGGAGAAAGAGAGGAGAGAAACAAAGGAAGAAAGCAACAATGGCGCTAGCAGCGAGCGGTAGCAGCAAAGTGACGAATTTCAGGGCTACTGAATTTCATCGATGGGCTTTCGTCTTGTGGTGGGGAGAGGTTGATTGTTTTCACCAAGAATTATGTCGAAAAACTTGATCCGGCATTGATAAGAAGGGACAGGATGGACAAACACATCGACCTTTCTTACTGTAGTTTCGACGGATTCAAAGTGCTCTCTAAGAATTATCTAAAATTGAAAACTCCTCCGTTGTTCAATACCATTGATGGGTTGATGAAAGAGGTCAATATTACTCCAGCTGATGTTGCCGAAATCTCCTTTAGACTAAATGAGTTCCAAGCAAAATGAGGATATCATGGTATTGCCATGGAAGATGCTGTTCAACACCATGAAAACAAACAATGTATCAGAGAAACCTTAGTGAGCAGATGATGTAGCAGGGTTCGAGTCCGGTTCCGAGAAAAGTAGTGATTCCGGATTCATGCAGTGATATCTCTAACGAGGGAGTAAAACAGAGTGGAAATGAAGAGAAGGGTCTTCTAAACTGTTTTATCAAATTATAGTTTGTAAGTTGACACTTAACAGGGCAACATTTGATCGGTTACAATCAGTATGTGCCCTAGAGGGGTAAAAAGTAAAATTACAATCTCCAAACTAAAAATGCAAGTTTAACCGCTATATTTTATCCTTCACTGGAGAAAATTTTGCCATAAATCAGACAATCTCATGAACTAGGAAGATCTGAAAATCCGACATAAGAAAAATTGCAACACGACAGCAAGAAATGTGGTCCCTTGACAACACAGTAAGGCTGGCACCCGAGAACAATAATTTGGCTTGTACATTCTGATTGTGCTGAAGCCACTTTTCCTTGACATCTCAACAGTTATTGCAAATATCAGCTATCAAGTGCACCGAGTGCTTTCATATCTTCCAAAAATGCAGTGTACGAGTCGTCAATACTCTGTGCCTTTGGAGCAGATGATGGGTTGGTGAATTCTTGCTTCACAATGGTAGGAGCTACAGGCTTGGCTGCCACTGTTGTCATGGTTGAGAGTGACGGCTTTGGTTTTGCTTTTGGGGCAGCAGTCTCCCTCCTTACTCGAACCGATGCAGGGACCTAAAACCCATTAAAGCTTACATCAGAAACACATACCCAACAGCCATTTTCTAGAGTTTTGGCCATATATCATGTCCACAAACAAATATTAAAGCACCATAAAACTAGCAATAGGAACTAGGAATACTTACCATAGCCGTAAGTTCCGGCTGGTGCTGAGCCAGTGGCCGCTTAATAACTGTAGGTGCGGCAGATTTAACATATGATGGTTTCTGTGGTAAGGGTGGTCGATGTGCGTAATTATAATCATCCATTGCAATAGGGGAGGACCAGGCGGAAGTGGTGGTCTCATCATTGGTGGAGGTCCTGGTGGAGGTCCCATAGGTGGTCTGGGCATCAATGGGACCATCATTCCAGGAGGAGCTTGACCAGGAAGTCCACTAGCAGATAAAGGTGCCCGCATGTCTGGAGGTGCTACTGGAGGGAATCGTGATATTCCAGGTGGTAATACATCAGGCTGTAGAACTGGGACCATGGAAGGTCCAGGCACTGGAGGTTGTTGCCTGGGAGGAGGTGGGGGTGGTGGAACCATTTTAGGAACCTCTTTTATCGTTGGATGGTGATTGGCATCAGATTCTGATGGAGCACCTTCAGACTGGTTAATTGCCAATTTAGGGGGCATTCCAGGAGGAGGCACCTAGGAGACACAGAGACTCTGAAGTGAGCAAATAATTTTGAACTACTACGAAATTGCTAAGATCTTTCTGGAATACGGAACTTTGGAGTTCCTAACTTTGATAACTCGAAATAAGCTAAATCTGTTTATACAATTTCAAGGAAGAAAGGCAGCATATCCTGAGAGAATGGAGAAGAAGAGCTTACCTGAGACGGTTCCTTGGAGGTTGAGTCATCTGATGGTACAGATATTTTCTCCCCTTCATTTCCACTCGTGCCCGGGGGAGGTGGCAGCATAGACTGTGGAAGGGGAGGAGGTGGAGGTTGTGGAGGGTGAACCGTAACTTGCTCTTTAGGAGGGGAACCAGGAGGTGGAGGTGGACCAGGGGGAGGAGGCAAAGGAATACCCAAGTTTCCTGGGGCAGGCTTGGGTGGCATTGGAGGCGGGGGTGGTAGAGGCAAAGAAGCAGGTGCAACAGAGACGTTTCCTGAGTTCAATTCACTGGCATCTGGCAAAGGTGGTGGAGGTGGTATAGCTGCAGAAGTATCCTCTGTCTCAGTCTGTGAAGATGAACCAGCAGCACTCAATGAAGCACCAGACAAGGGAATTCTAGGTCCTGAAGGTCAAAACAAAAGCAGAATAAAAGCATGAGAGAGAGAGAGAGAGAGAGTAAAACCAGCTTAAGTATTTGCTATACCTATTGATGATTTATACATAGGTGGCTTTCCAGGTGGTGGAGCCCCTGTGGGATTCAGAGTAGGATGATAATAAACAGAGTCCTGCAGATAAGGAGAAAAAAAAGAATAGTACAAATTAGACTCCAAGCAAGCAGGCAACAAAATATAATTGTAGAAGTTAATCGTCTGATTCAGAACTTACTTCAGGTTTAGGATGCTTTGCTCTCTCATCTTCTTCAGCAGTTGTCCTTCTCCGAGGAGGTCCCAGGTGACTGCAGCAGAGATAAATTATAGTTGGTAAATGAGAAATTTTAAAGACGCTAAGACTGAAGCATAAAGGAACATATCATAAAGAGAATTGTCTATTTACCTGAACATAACAGGGGTCTCACCCTTCTCCTTCATTTTATCTTCATATTCCTGTGCAAGGAGCAATGAATAGTGTAGTTATCTCATGCAAACAACTAATTCTAATAAATGGCAGAAAAATCATAAGCCAGTAATTATTTCTTCAAAAAAAAGGTTACAATCATTAAGAACTTAAATTATTACCCTCCTCTTCTTTAAGACGAGGTTAAGTGTGTCTTCAAGCTGTCTCTTCTTGTGTTTTCTTGCTTTGTCTAAAGCACCTTCAGCCTCTGTAATATAACTTAACAAAGTTATTGACTACAAATGGCAGTCCGCCAGACTGCAAATAAAAATTAAAATTTACTAAAGAAATAACAAGATATACTAGTGAGAACAAGGTGAACTATGGAAACAAAAGGCTAAGTACAGGAATACATTTTTCAAACCACTTACAATACCCCATTCAACCTTTCTTCAGATAACAAGAATGGAAAGAAGAAAGAAATGGGAAAATAAAACTTGTGTAGGTAGTTGTTACATCAATCTAGGGAAAGGGAAGATCGATTGTTTTCCATCTTTATGCTGCATCCAATACAAGAACTTCATCAAAGGAAGATGTACAGCAAGATGTTCAAAATTCGACTACAAAAATTTTAAAAAATAGGAACTTAAAAGAAACTGATTTTTCCCAACTTGTTCTGAAAACTATGTTCTTCACAGTAGTTAAGAAATGATTAATTCCAAGCTCAAGAAAATGACTAAATGCCACAAAGATAGTTACAGAAACCTCCTCGAAAGGAAGGCAAAAACAGAGTACAAAATCAGCTAGCAATTAAGGTTTGTTTAGTCCTCTGCATTAGTCCTAAAATTTCCTGACCAAGGGGGAAAATAGGTACAGTCCATTCCAAATAAAATTTTCTAATTTCAAAGCACAACAATCACCAATAAGCTCTGCTCATTTCAACTAAGTGCTAATTTGCATCTAAACAGATATTAAATCAATCAATCAATCATGAAACATCATAATAATAGAACGACTTACTCATCGTTTCTAACTTGTCAATCTGCTCCTTGATTGCCTGCGGATCCTTCTTCAGAATCCCTACCTCTCTCACCTTCTTCCTTTCCTTCTTGTTCTTTTAGAATAAATAACACATTAAAAACTATTAAAACATTAAAATATAATAGAATTGCATGCTAAAACAATTACTTATATTTACAAATTCGGTTCCAGAGCAAATAGATAAAATTATGCAATTTTGTTATGTTCTTTAATTTTTTGTGAAACTTCAAAAGCTTATTTAAGACGAGTATTAACATTGAAGCCAATAATTTCCCTAGAATTCAACACTGTTCTTCGTAATTTCATTTATTTAGGTAAAAAAAAAATCAAGTTCTTCAAATTAGGTGAAATCGTTTTGAATTTCTTTTTATCCAAACAATAAATTAGGGCAAATTGAGAGGCGAAATTGATTTTTAAAAAGTGAAACAATCAAGAATTAAGCTTCATTGAAGTAAAATAAAAATACAAAGGAAATAATAAACCCTAAAAATAAACGGAACGGAGTAGAAACTTTTTACCCGTTTGAGTTCTTTCTTACGCTGCTCCTTACGATAGGCGTCCGTAGGGTTCATAACTTTGCCTCCCTTTGTCGTCTTCATCTTCTCTTCCTCTCAAACTTCTCCTTTTTCCAATTTTCTCAAATTCTTTAGGGTTTTATCTGATTTTTTTTTTTTAACGGATATCAAACCACAAGTGCAGAAATTACGTCTATCAGTTTCAGTAGGCCGAGGGGCAGAAAAGATTAAAAAAATGTTAAAAGGGTCGATCGGCAACGGAAATCTCTCATCGGAGTTGGGAGAATTGAGGATTTATAATCTTCATTCAATCATTCGATTTTTATTTTGTTCATTATCTGTGTGTAATTCTGTTTTTATTCTTGGGCCAAGAAATTGTACATCATTTTTCGAACCAAAACCCAAGCCCAATCGATAACCCGTTTTAAAAAGGATAACCCGTTTTAAAAGCCGAAGGTTAGATTTTCCTTTTTCTTTTAAATAAAATTTTGATTTAAATTTATAAAAGATTATATATCAATTATGTTTCTTTTAGTTTCAATAGTTTTATATTTATAGTTTAAAAAAAATTTTAGGTGTTTTTTCAGATATATTTTAAATTTATTTAGAATTTTTTATCAGTAAAAAAATAAGTTTAGGGGTTTTTTTTTTGGTTAATTAAAATTTTATTTTTGTTTTTATTTATGTAAAATTGATTGGTGTTTGATATAGCAATAGCATAATGATGTTGTTATGTGTTACTTATCAGAATACTATCATAGATTTTTATACATATAATTATTTTTTAAAAGAAAGTAAATTTTGAATTAAAAAATTAGGTATTTTAGAAAATTAATAAGATAGGTAAGATGTGTATCAGTATATGATGAAAATTAAAAGATAATAAGATGGTTCCTTAATTTTTCATTTTCTAAAAGCTTGTGTGAATTATTGATCGATATTGATCCCGACATAAATAAAAAATTATCAAAACAATTGATCCAATTTTACTTAAAAATACACTTTTAATTTTTGGTTTAGTAGTGAAAAATTTTCAAATAGGATGACATTATTTGATGGCTTCTTATTTCATTATGATAAATTATATTTACCGGATGATGTTAATCTCAAATTATTAAACTTAGTTATTTTTAAAAGCTGAAAGTCTTAAAAATTTTTTTGAACCTAATTTAAAAAATAAATTTTTAAATTAAAATTTATTAAAATTTTTAAAACGTTGACAAATTAATTTTCCCAAATAAAACAATTGCATTCTTAGAGTTTTATCATCTCTAATCCTATTATTAGAATTGGCAACTCTAAGTCCGAGGGAAATTAAAAATTTTAATTAAATTGCTTTTAAAAATTATTTTTAATTTGCCTCATTTTTCGCTCCTAATAATATTATCTTTAAAATAATTTATTATTATTATTTGATGAAAATAGAAAATAAAAACCACTACTAAAAATAAACTTGTTTTGATTTACGTGAAAATTGAAATGCAATACTTTACCATTTTAAAAAAATCTTTTTTATGAATAAATAAATAAGAAAAAACAAAAATGACTTTGAACATATTAAATTATCAAAATAATAAAAGAAAATATAATTTTTTTAGTGAAAAAAAAAGACATTTTAGATGTTTCACCAAAATCATTTTTATATTTTTGTTCTCAAAGTTGTTTTTTTGTAAACTAAAAAAAATCTGTAAACCATTTTTAAAACAAGAAATTTTTTTTTTTAATTTGAAAAAAATATTATAAATTAAGGACCCAATTGCAGTACATAGCTAATTTATCTAATTTATAAAAGAAGAATAAAGAATGTAAGTTGCAATACATATCTGCTGCATGGATTTAAATTGTAGTCTCAGTAATATTTGCGTTTTTTTTTTTGTGTTTTATTTTGCAAACTGATTATGGACAATAATTAAAAACAAGAAAATATATTGTCGATCATAATGACAAACTGTTATTTTTTTAAATTATCGGTTTCGGATGGTGTCATTACCAATATATAGCGGCAGTGGACTGCTATTTAAATTCCCTGATATGCTGTTTTCATCAGTTAACACTGGTGAGACTGAAGCAAGCAGCAGCACTCTTCAATTCATTCTCTGCAACATGTTCAATCGCTTGTGTTGTCTCTTTAGCTGATTCTGCACAACTGCTGCACCATCAAAATCACATATTCGAATCAGTGTTTGATAAATTAATAGTGCATAAAATTATACACGATCAATTATATATATATATTATTAGTTACCTTGAGTCGTAGGCTTCTTTGGTATCGATAAACGATTGTCTGTCGTCGATGGTATCAAAGAACGGATGGATTTCATCGTAATCTTGAAGAACTTCTTGTTGCATGACTAAAGTTTCCGAATTAGGAACCAGCAGTTGAGATTGAATTGGCATTAATTGATTGCCATTGTTGCTGTTATTGTTTGTGTCAAGAAAAGGGTGTTGAACACATAAGGAATTATTGCTGTTGGAATACGAATGCTGCATCGAAACCGGCACATCTGATACGGCGGGATACGCATGGTGATTGAAAAACTGGATTCCGTTATTAGGCGGAGCCATGCCTAGCTCTAACTGCGAAGGCACGTCGTCCGGCATCGAAGAAATCTGATGCTGATGTTGATGTTGTTGGTGATGATATTGTCTACACATCTCGAGCTGCGCGATCACGGCATGGAACTCGTCCTCGAGCATCTGGATTTGACAATTAAGATGATTAATCACGCCTACACATCCGTGCACCGGGAACCGGTCTCGAACGTTGGCTTGGTATTTAATCGAACACATGGCCTCGGCATGCTGCGACGGGTCCAGACCTCTTAAAATCTTAACAATGTTCTTCACACCGAACAATTTATGCGCGTTCTGGAAAACTTTGGTTTGATCGACCGGGAAATACGGCGCGAGGAGACATTCGGGGATGCACTTCCGCCTTTGGTACTTGCACGCGGCACAGGCACTAGTGGTGCCACCCTTGAGGGTCATGGTTTCATAATAAAGTACGATTAATGTCGAATTATGCGATTAAAACCGACACGGCGGGCGACAAAGTCTGCACCGAGGAGAAGCAATGTGATGAAATAGGAAGGAGAGAAGGGATTGGATTGGAATTGAATTGGATCGTTGAAACTGAAATGTGGTTTCAGAGTTTGACCTGAAAAGGTCTGATATCAGCGGATTTGCTGGATGTGGAAATGACTGAGTAAAAACAGAGAGATTGGAAAATTTAAAAAAAAAAAAAAAAAAACGTATTGATTTAGGGAAGTTTCGAGAGGTTTCCAAGTGTGTGACGACGACAAATATTTACTGATTTTAAGGGGATGGCCTTTGCCTAAGCCTGTGCCTTTGGTCTTGTGTTTGTGTTTGTTTCCCTAAAGCAAATGATTAAAAACCTGAATTTTTTTTCTCTTGAATTTGTTTTCAGTAATTTTTTCTACTCAAATCTATGATTACATCTCCTTTTAAGGCATAATGCATTGATTGGTCCTTCAACTTTACGACTTTTTTCTTTTAAATTTGGTACCTAAAATTTTTCTAACAATTTTAGTTCATGAACTTATAAAACTTCTCAAACCCATACATGTACTGAATTGAATTTTCAATAATCAATCATGTTTTTTTTGTGTGATATTGACCGATCAAAATGATTATGACATTAAATGTCATGTGTTATAATTTAATTAATTGTTGAAATATTACTTAGACCAATTTGAGAAGTTTACAAGAATCAAAGTGGTAAAAAATTTCAAATACCAAGTTGCAAAAAAAATTGTCATATTTAGGAATCATTTGATTTTAAATATATTTAGTTTTAATTTCTTTTTAGGTTTTGTTTTTAGAAAAAAAATGGAAATTCATTTTTTTTACAAATAATCTTATCTATTTTGTAGTTTTATTCGGATAACTCAAGTAATTTTACTTGTATTAACTAAATTTATATTATTGTTGAATCTAACCGTTTTTAGAATAGATTTTTCATCTATTTAGACGTGTTCAAAACAACCATTGTTATTATCAATAATCTATTTAAACGTGCTCAAAACAACAAATCAATTAGTAGATTATTAAAATAGAATATTTTTTTGAATATTAAAATAGAATAATTATACCATATAATTAACAAAAGAAGAGTATAAATAATTATCATACATATTATTATTATTATTATTTAACAATATCAATATAACAAAATTTTACTATAAGCTGGGATATCAAGAGTTGAATACCCTAATGTATATCCATACTTGGACCTCTTCAGGGGAAATAGTATTTGAACAAAGAAAAATTAATCTAGAACAGTTTCCAAATCTAATACTTAACTCCCCCCCTGCATATAATTGCTATATCTATCATCCTGGCAATGATCCTTGCAGCATTACATTTTCATTCAAAGATATTGCCGTATTCAAGGCCACCCGATCATATAATTTTTCTCCGTTGACCAGAGCCACCTTATCGGGAAATTCCAGAGTACCAAAAAAGCTAAACTAATTGTTCTTCCATTATCCGATTCCTCGATTTTTAAAGAAAATTCTTTGTTACAACATTTCTTCCCTTAAAATGATTCACTTTCTCCAACAAAAAAACTCGAATGAGTCCAGAAATTCTCCCCTTTTCTTTTAATATCACAACTCCGGATTTTCTAACTAAACAGCTCGAACTTCCTCGAGAACCAATTTCTCATGTTTTTACAGTATAAACTGCAATTTGACTATGAACAACACCTCACACCACTTTACAGCCATCCGATGTCAAAACCCATGTTAATCTCAAATGGTATAACAAGATTCAACAAAATTTTGTTTAGTTTACAGCTTCAAAGAAAAGAACCTGTGGTTGCAAGTGCCCCTGTTCGCACATTGTAAGAACATCGGCCCAGCCACCAATTACCTGAACATCAGAAAATCAGTTCATAGTACCGGAAACACACTGGATGACATGACATGACATGGCATGGAATACATCATTATAAAAAAACAAACTTACCTTGACAGTTTTGTCATCATACATAATCCATCTTTCGTGATCACGATTATAGGCGAAACAATGATAATGTTGCCCGTAATAGCAAACCTGAGAGTTTAAAATCAAACCTTACAAACTGTCCAATAATCACACCTATTTTGGCATTTTAAAATTTTCATTCAAATACAAAAATCATACACAAGGGGAGAGGGAAATAGAGTGCACATACTTACCACAGAGACTAAGCTATGCTTATTTTTGGGATCTAGACCACGATAAAGCACACTAATGTCTATTTCATTATTTAAGGCAGCCAATGTTGCTGCTATGTCCTCAGCACTTTCACATGTGTTCTGCCAACCAAGAACTGCAAGACCAAAATTGATAACGGTGTTAAAAGTATAAACTTACCGAGTAACGAAATATAAATTCATTTAATAAATTCAAGCACAACCTGTTATGAAAACATGTGGTGGTTTCGAGAGGATGTGATGGACATAGTTGAGCTTCCCACAGCCAACGGCCCCTGGATCACAAGCTAGCTGATGGTTCGCCTCCACCAGATTTAAAAGCTCATCAAAGGAGCTTTCAGCAGACATAACCTGAATGGTAAACAAAAGTTTGTTAGGAAGAACCGAGAAAGAAATTTGTTTGATACTAGTTTTTTTTTCCTTTTGCAAAGGATCGGTACCTTCATTGTTCGAAGTGCACTGGCATTTATATTATGAAAGAATGTAGTGTATTTCAAATGTCTGGACTCCTGATCACAACTGTAGCAATTCATCCGTTCAAAGATGTCCATTCCAAAAAGAGAATGCACTATACAAGCACTGTCCGCACAATCCCAAGAGCCCACGGACTTGCTGTCTGTAGAATCAGCATCAGAAACACTCGAACCAGACGTAAAAGACTGATGAAGGCAATCAAATATTACAGCCAATACTTCAGAAGCATCGTTCATTTGAGCCTGTAATTGATACTAATTTTGTCAAAACTTTCAAACATAGACATCCATCTAATATCATAATTATGGGTAATGATGGGATACTAACAATTAGAAAAGCGATGTAGAATAAAAACTGAACCTACTACCTCTTGGAAAAAGTTACTATCCGGATACAAGTTGCTAAGGGCTATTCTAAGCGATGTAGGGGCAACCGGTTCTCTCTGTGCATCACTAGATGCAATGTTCAGGGCAGTGAAAATTTCATATAGTGCACAGACAACACATGGATCTCCAACATGGGCATGATCTGATGCTGATCTTCGCAAGAATTCATCACGGAATTGTCTCAAGTGCCACAAATGACTGCAGTTAATACCAAAGGCAGCAAATGATTAGAAAGAGGTTACATGTAGGGCCAAGTCTAAGTATGGTGGGCTGAAAGAGACCACGAATCACAATACAAGAAAACCTACCTGTATAATAACATTCAGAAAGCAATTGTATTCACCAACTTCGTTCAGCAGACCTGTACCAAACACATCAGTTTCATTCAAACCTTCGGTGGAGACCTCATTTGTTGAGACACCTTGGTTTTTTACTTCCAAAGGTACCCTTTGTACTGTTCTCGAACTTGAAGACAAGGGCAATCTCTGTTGTTCTTGGTAGGTGTCTGAAAAATGATATAAACACAAGGTTAGAGAGCTGCTGACACAGCCAATCTACTCAATTGAAAATTAGGAACTTCAACACCAAGACCGTGTTTAAAGGGAACAGCTTCCCGGCTAAGCTGCAATCAATTATAAAGAACACTACACAACTGAACTCTACCACAGCAAGGAATACATATATTACAAAAACTGTTGAGTCCAATTTATATAAGTGAAACTTATTTCAGCACATATTGAAGCATACACATATGTGAGAATATTCATGCAACTACACAACAGACCGCCAAATACCAGTACAATCTCTAGCGTTGAGCCAAAACTACCATGTTAAATAAAAATGCATAAATAACTAGGCAGTTCGGTGTCCAAAATTTTTCACACATTAGTCAACAGATTGAGGACACCAATACTTAACCTTTGTAACAATACCCAGGCAAAGAAGTTTCACCGTCTCAACAAAAAACTGCAGAAAAGCATTATTGACTGCAAAATATTCCTTAAATAGCTAGATTAAACAGAAACTTTGCTTTCAACAATAAAAAATCCATTAGTGAAATCATTTTAAAGTCTGTTCAATGTTCGATGGATGCTACTGAAAAAATGGGTGCCAAGAAAATTTACAAAATATACACTAAAACAGTTCTTTTATGTTCACCAAGTCCGTGTGACTTGTATCAAGACACCAAATCCCGAGCACAAACTAGTAAGAACAATAAGCGTGAAAAAGTAAATGCAGTAAGAAGTAAGAACATTACCAAGGCTTTGGCAAACGGCCTTCTTAAGGTCTGCTTGGAACCTTTCTTCATCATCTTCCTCGGCTTGTAGTTGTCTTAAAGTCTTTGTACCACCTTCCCCAAGAACACTATCAACATATCTAACTTGCTCTTCCACATTTCCAACAAGAAAACTATCTTCATGGACTGCACCACTAGGTAGTCCTATATAGAGTGAAAAGATTATGATCTCCAGAGTACCATGGCGCAAACTAGCCAAATTAACAAACCTGGTTTTATTGCTAACCTTGTTTAAATTTTGCAAGAGTTCCAGATGTATTAGAATGTCACTGGCACAGCTGAACCATTAGCAGTGCTCATTGGTATGCCATCCAAATTGTTTGTGACCCCGCTCCTTAGTGCCAAATGTTGCTGAAAAGAAGTTTTAACAGTTTTCTGATTATCTGATCATGGTAACCATACAGTTAACAGCATAAAGCACGTCTTGGCACGATAGCATCGACCAACTTCCCATCGCAACATGTATAAAGGAAAGAGTCAACAACATAATGCTTACCTGAACATCAAGATTACCAGCATCCACATAAGCCTCATGCAATGCATCCACTTCTTTTTCTGCACATGCTTGAATAGTTCTTTTATTTTGCTCAGCAAGTTGCTTCTGTTTAGCCTCATTCTCAATCCATCTTTGATACTCCAAAGTCTCCTCAAGCTTTCTTTCATCTGCTTCAAATTCTAATTTTCGTCTAAATTCCTCTTCTTGCTGTGTTAAGTCATCACTTTTCACAGAAACTTCAGAATCTAGATGGTCACCATCAGAAGCAACTACCACAGAACTGCAATAAAGCATGAATGAAAATGCACATCAACATTAGACTATGCAAAGAGAAGAATGATTGGGTAATGAGAATAAGATGATGGAAAACAGAAGGAAAACATACACTTGCTCAGCAGTCTCATCATTTAGCATATGAAGCTCATTTCCACCAGAAGCCTGAAATAGTAAGAAAAAATTAGACCTGCACCATGGAATATGCAACCTAAGTAACTAGCAGGTGAATATTAAAAAATAAAAAGTAAAGCCTACCTTCGAATCCTTGGATTTTCTGAACTCCTTGTTCTTTTTCTTATCCTTGATTTTCTCCTGTGAATGTCTGGAATTATCACTTCCTCCTCGAGCACCCTTCTTAGAGTCACGTGCAAGCTCCGCTAGGAAAGCTTCTCTCACAGCATCAGATTTCTCAGTGGCATCTTTCTCGGCCAGGTCCTCTAAGTGTGCCTGAATTTAAAAATGATAAATAAATAAATAAAGGGCATACCATGATATAACATTGTCTGTGAGAAATAGAGCATCACAATTCACACAAATCCAATTAGTTTAAAACAAACCCTCAAGTATGATTTCACTAGAGGCAACATTATTGACTGATAATCATGAGCAGATACGGGCTCAAGTTTGACTTCCAACTGCTGCATCCCGGTAATATTTCGCAGAATTTGTGCATCAATTTTGCTTAGCTGGTTGACAAAATGAAACAATTAAGAATGGCAGGTTAAGAATCAATTTTTTACATTGAAAACTGCACCTAAAGCAGACAGCTTACCTCTACTGATAATTGTTCCTTCTGTCTATGAATGGCAACTCCTATGCAGGTGTCTACTCGATGCAGATAATCCTTGGCTCTCCAGTCATCATCTTCCCCAGATTCCAAGTCACATAGCTGAGAAGAAGTCCGACCAGCATTAGTATTCTCATACCCAAATTGGTTGGCATTCAGCGCTTCTGCTTCTTGTAAAACATTTGCTATAGCATCTAACTCAAATCTACTACTGCAAAGGAACATAACATCTGTCTCGGTCTCAACAAGTTGTTCTCTGCGCTTTCTAAGAACAGATTCATAGCTTCGATGAACAAATTCAGTGGCGGTCTCCCTCTTCTTACATTCTTCAAGACAAAGATCGTCTAAAGCCTGCAATGCTTCCTCATAGCTTATATGGTCACATTTTCTCTCACAGAGACTCTGTAGGTGATTAAACTCCTTCTCCAGCATCTGGAGAATTTTCAGTCCTTGCTGTGTTTTCTCTTCTTTCATGTGTATCCATGATGCCATTTGCTCCCCACTTGAGGGACCTGAAAATATCCAGGACAGCAGAGCATCAGCATCCTGTACAAACTCATTTCCATTGCTACCACTAGAATTTGCCAGGGCCAAATCTTCTATTGCTTCATCAGGCAATAAATGTTCATCCAGGAGGAGACAAGAAGCATCCGCATTAAGAACAATCTTCTCTTTAATCTCATGAATCTTAGTAGCACCATTCGCATCATCCACAGGAGCAGTCTTCTCAGAATATCTAGTCAGACCACAAGAATGAGATAAATCCTGCAAGAATTTAAGGATATTTCTAAGCTGTGCAGCTCCCAGAAAACAGATGCACGTGGGAGTTTGATCTACGCCTTGATTCAGAAGCTGAGAACCAGAAACCAGACTCTCCAACTCATCCATTGTGAACTGTATCACCTTGTTAAGATGGCTCACAGCAAGATACTTACGTCCAATAAGCAGTTCAAATGTAGAATGAATCCTTTCAAGCAACCTGGCACGCTCCGCATCGTCCACTGTTGGCCAACTATCCACAAGGGGATATGCCATAGAACCCTTGTTTCCATCACATCCTCTGCACTCAATGCTAGAAATTTTGTCACTGTCATTGCCCTCTACACTACCACAATTGTCACTGTCACTATCCCCAAAATTTTCCTTCTCGGGAGATGAATCACATGCATCTTTGAAGCAATCATCACACTGCTCATTACGGTTCCCTGAGACAAAATCCTCTGATAACTCTGAAGTCTGGGGTTTAGACTGATTCCGAACCATTTTAACTGCAGCAGAAATATCCAAAGGCTTCCAAGAATAGTTAAGGAGCATCTCTGTCCACTCACTATCAATACTCTGTGGCAAAACGCTCTGCATTTTAGGTATGAGGTTCCCCACATGCACCTGACCAACATGAAGCAGATGAGACTCTGAATCAGCAAACTTTTCGCCACACCTACAACAAAGCCAAAAGTTCCAAGTCTTATTAGCCTCAGCAAATTCTAAAGCCTCAGATGAGACATCACTTGCCAATCCGTCTTTCACCAAGCCAAAATATGCCTTGAGATCACTAACCCTAATCTTAAGCAGATCTCTCTTCAAATCAAAACTCATTGAATTCCAAAATGATCGAACCCAATCTTTCCTTTCAGCTGTAGAACCAGTCTTCTTCCTCCTCCTACCACTTCCCAAAGGTAAATCCAGCCCATTCTTATCTCCCTTGCTTTGCAAGGGTGGTGAAGAAGAAGCTGCTTCAGATTTCTGCTGCTGCAACAACCTAGCAGCAGCAACTCTAACCTCGATTTCTTTCCTTCTTTCTTCTGGCGTCTTTGTAGCTGTCCTAAGCTCATTAGGCCTTCTCGTTGGCACTAGCCCAACCTCCATTGGATCCTCAGGTACTCTTCGAACCGGAATTAATCTAATCTTCTCTTCTCCACTCCCCAAGTTCTTCATCCAAGTAGAAATAGAAGCTATATTTGATTTCTGTATCAACGACCTAAGCTCTCTTTGCACGTGCAAAATCCTTGCTTCCGCAGTTGGTATTTTCTGTTGAGTGTCTTCTTGTAAGCTTTCTTTGGCGGGATCCACTGGATTCTCAATGGCCAAGCCTCGCTCGCATTCTTTAATCACTTCTTCATATTCTTTTACATCATTAGCCGCTTCATATAGTAGATTCGCATAAAAATGAGCATATTCGATTGAGTTCGGAGATAATTCTACAGCCTTTTTGGCTGAATCTATCGCGTTTCTGAAATGCCGATGTTTGGCGTTCTGGTCATCCATGATGGACGCCACTTTCAGGCAGACCGTGCCTTGAAAGCGGTGGATTAGAGCGGCGTGAGCCGAGTTCTCGTGACGAGTGCACGACTCTTTCATCAACCGAAGCGCTTTCGTATGGTTGCCACGTCGGAGTGTCGTTAGGGCTCGCTCGCACTCAATCTTAACCAAAGACGACGAAGGCGAACCGTCTGGTTCAACCGGAACAGCCGATACCTCGTTCTTGGCATTATTCTTGCTCAAATCAGCTTCATCTGTACCCTTAACAACCTCCACTGGCACCGGCGGCTGTTTAGAACGCGGAGCAACGTTTTTCTTCTTGTGCCCCATCGATTATTATCTCAATCGAACCAACATGCATAAATCTTTTTCTTTTCTTTTTCGTCCTCTTACTCAACTTATTTCCGGATAATAGATTGGAAAGGAGGGAGTAAAGATGGACTTACTGGAAATGCGAAGGACAAACTCGGAAATTCAGAGGGGACTATAACGGAAAATACCGCCGGAGATGAAACCGGAGCGGAAAAATCGCTTCGTCGACGTCGTCGTCGCCGTCGTCTTCTTTTCTGAGTGTGTGTGACAAAGGCACCTTCCTTATTCAACGCAAGGAAGAAGGTGAGTCTTTGATTTGAGCGAAACTAAAATGGGATTAACCACTTTTAATTTATAAATAAATAAATAATTATTATTTATTACAATAAATAAAATTTTAATACATTTCTTTAATATTTAATACATGTATATATAAAATCAAGATACCAAGATTTTAGTCTTGAAAATATTATAATAATTTTAAAAAATTATATATCGTGATGTTTAATTGAAAATAAAGAGTGAAATATTAAAATCATGTTATATATCATCATGTTTAATTATTTACAAAATTAAAATCAAGTTTTTTAATAGACTTTATTTATATTATTTGTTGTGTTTTAAAAGAGGAAATATTATAATAATTAAAAAAAATTATATATCATAAAGTTTAATTGATTTGATAAATTTGTATTCATGTTATATTTTATTAATTTCATATTATAATTATATTAAAAATATTATATATATTTTTTGATATTATATCATTAATCATATTAATTTTTTAAAACAGTATATTTTTTTAATTATAAAATCAAAATACTAAAACGTTATTTAGAAGGGAAATGTGGTGGATAATATAAAATAAATAGGAAAAAGTGATGGTTTTCATACCAACCAACTAACCAGGGGTAGGTGTGAGTAATCTATACTTTAAAAAAAAAAAATACCATAATTGAGTGGATTTTTTATTTAATATGAATATTAATTAAAAATATCATTTTCTTTTTTTATTATTTATGTTTCATTTTTATGTGTTTGTGTTGCTTAAAATAGTTCAATTTATTTTACTTTTTTACATTTTTATCTAAAAAAGTTTTAATTTTACATATATTTGAACAAGTTTTATAGCAAACGAAAAATGAATGATTAATTTATTTAGAAAATAATAATATTAATTATTTATTTTAGTATATAATTTAAACAATATTTTTGACCTCCGTTGGTTGGTCCAAATAGTTAGTAGTTTTTTTCTTTAATATAAAATATCATTTTCTTTCTTAGTTATTTATGTTTATTTTTTATGTAAAATATTCATTGTAAAGTTTTAATTTTACATATATTACAAGTTTTATATCAAACGAAAAATGAATGGTTAATTTATTTAGAAAAAAAAATCAAAAAGACAACAAAAAAAATTATTTAAATATATTAAAAATATATGACGTTATATAAATAAAATTACGTGGATCTCACGATTTTAAAAAACTAACTACAGATCAATAAGAAAACTAATAACAAATTCAGTATTTATATTGCAATTAATAAAGAAATTTCATATTATAGTATACAATCAGTTGGACAAAATAGTTGGCATAAGTTTTTTCTTAATGAAAGAAATGGCATCTTAAATTTAATTATTTGTCCTGAAATAAAATGAAATAAAACAAGACTATATGTTTATATATATTTTTAACCATTTGACAATACACATACATCTTATAAATAAAGCAATTTGAACTTATATTTCTTTAAATGAACATTATTTGTTTTTCTATTGAGACACTTGTTAATTTTATAAATTTGTTTCTTAATGAATTAAATGTCCTCTTAAATTTAATTATATTAAAATTCTAAAAATACATTTGAGAAAATACATTTTTCGGATGAGAAAATTTTTAATATCTATGCAAAATTAATAAATTAATAAGTTAAATATCGATTATTAAATCTCAAATATTAATAACAATAACTCATATTAGAATATATATTATTGGTAATTACCCTATACATATATTTTTCCTGATTTCTAGCATCAATTTATTATTAAGTACGTAAAATTCTAATAATAAATACACAACCCGTAATAAAATTTAAAATATTTTATGTTAACTAAAAGATGGGTGCCACCAAATGTGCTCTTTTCCTTACATTTATTTTATTTATAAGAATTTTTATCATTATTTTTGCCACACAACCCGCCACGAATACAAGATCTAAAATAATTTATACCTCGCGACCTGCAAGACTAAAACTATCTATGTACCTGATACCACTACCTACATGAGCCCTAAAATTCATATAATCCCCTCTTTACACGCCCCATGACCTATTTCATATAATATATTTATAAGTAATAGTTAAATAAATATAAATTAAATTTGTATCATTATCCGGACTCTAACCATATGCATGACATTATTTTAAATTTCACAGTTTTTAATAATAATAAGTCGTTATAACTTTTAATTCTTAAATTAAAATATAACTTCAATGTGGTCAATATAATTTACTTTAAGTTTGATTGTGATTTTTAAAATTGACTAATTAATCTCAAACTCGAACAAATTTTAATAATATATTATAAGATATTTTATTGACCAAAATAAGTAAGAATGATGTAAAGTTTGGACATTTATAGGAATGATGTGTTATATTGGGGGAAGATTTAGATAAAAGTTTTAGCTTATATCTAAAAACTAAGATAGAAAATGGTACAAAATTATATTTACATTTGTTCTATCACCCACAGTAAATTTAATTTTTATTTTCATTATCACCTCACAACTCACTAATCTATAATAATTCTTATCTTTAATAAAATTTATTTGTCGAGCAAAAAAATCAAATAAAGATGGAGTGCTGTAATAGGGACAGAGGGCAGCTAGAATAATATGCCCAACCCAACCTCCTAATTACTGGCCTCACATTTAATATTCGAAAATTCATACATGTGATTTTAGAACTAAACGTGTCAATAAAGGTTAGGGATTTTCAATAGGTTAGTTCAATTAGTTGCTAAAGCAAACATCTAATAATATAATTAACTGATGTTATATATACATATATATAGGCCTAACATTAATTGTTAATGGAATTTAATTTAATTAACTAGTCAAATAAACTAAACTAAATTCTAAAAACAAATAAAATAGAATACGTTTTAAATTCATTAAACGCTTAAAACAATTAAAATAACAATTGTTGATGGCCGTTGAGGACGGTTCACCCTGGAGAGTCACGAAATAAAATTAAAACAACACAGGGATTCGTAGGTCAGTGGTTGTATAGAGGTTGTTGGGGCTTTCTTGTGTTTGAGCTCGATTCTATTATCATATTAGTAAAGAGAATCGAGCTGATACAAATTAATCAGCCAATGAATTTTCCGATTATCCCTGTGTTTTTGGATTATCTCATGAGAGAATGGTTGTATAGGAAGTTAAAAAGAGCTCGATCTCAAAATATTTTAGATGAGGGTCGAACCTGCAAGCAAATTGATTAAAAAATTAGTCATGCCAATGAGTTTTTATAAATTATCCAACCGCCATTACCCCACCGGCACTCATATTTCAGCTGCATCGACAGCCTGTGATAAACAAATCAGCATAGATCCAAACCAGAGCAAATGGAAAAAAAATCATCATAGATTCAAACTTAAAGTTAGAAAATGGAGAAGCTGTTTGCAAATGCCCTGCTAAGTTAGATCATGTACATGAACTTCTTGGCCAAAATATTTTAGCCATTAACATTAAATACATGCTGCTGCACAATCGCCAATCTGTAGCATTCGGATACAATATCGGGTTCAAATTTTCAGTCAAAAAGCTTATCTAAACTGTAACAAATGAAGAAGTTGGGATCAGCTCCTTATTTAACTTTAAAAAGGCAGCTAATAGTTTAAATATACAAAACCGCTTCTATTTCCTGCAACAAAACTCTGTTATGCTACGGTGGACCACGAACTACAGCAAATGCATCCGCTCCACGTATGATTGAAGTAACCATCTGTTAAGAGGCTCTCCACACCCTACAAAACACCCGGAATTGCCATTCTGGTGAAAAACGGAAAGCTAAAAATATTAAGAAGATCTTGAACAGCTTGACGGACGAGCGATGATCCGGTAACCCTGCTCCGCCTGCCCCATCCAGTCACTATGTCGATCCTGCTGGGACTGACTCCAGAAACCAGCATTTGCTGGCGAAACCAGGCAAGTGACCTAGACAATGCTGTTACGGCAGTACCATCCGACATCACATGTAGGTTGATCAACCAATAACACGAGCTTTTCTCTCTAACAGCATCGGGATACACATTCTTCTCTGCAGCTACCTCCCAAACAGACCCGGCCTCCTCCTTGAGCCCTGATTTGTGAAGAAAATCCACAACAGCATCCACCAGCCCCCTTTTGCTCTCTCTATCCTCACTGTGCATCATATCCAAGAACTTGTTCACATGATCCCGCACATTTTGACCATCAGGTCCCGCTGAAGGCATACTCAGCAGAAACATATGTGCAGGATGACCCGTGACAGTCAACAGCTGACAACAAATCCCCATATCATACGGTGACCCAGACTCTGTACAATAACTCAGGAGCAATGTATAGGTTTGCAAAGAAGGATTTAAACCCAAATCCAGCATGCTTTGCAGCAAGTTATAAGCATCTGACAACCTGTGTACCCTAAGGAAAGCACTGAGCAAAGAATTGTAGGTAGGAACATTGGGGAGCAGCCCTGCTTGTAGCATGGCCTGATACCAATGCCAAGCCTTCTCGATATTACCAGCCTTACCCCATAAGTCAACCAGCAGGCCATAAACAGGCTCATCAGGCACCCAGTTTTTCCTTTTCATCACACCGAAAATTGCTTCTGCTTCATCCAGATATCCACAGTGTCCAAGCACCTCCATTACTATGCTGTATGTGACCTTGTCAGGTTCAAATCCAGCATTCTGCATATCCCTGTAAAGCTTTAAGGCACTGTCATAGTTCCTTGCCTTTGCATGCAAAGCGATCATGATGTTGTAGGTGACTAGATTAGGAACACGACCTTGATCAACCATCTCACAAAATAACCTGTCGGCAGCTGGCAAATGCCCGGCCTTTCCCAGACAGTTGATTATCACACTATAAGTGAATGTATCGGGAGAAAGGCCAGCTGCTTGCATTCTTCGGTACAAGTCCATGGCAACATCAAGAAACCCAGCTTTGGCATGAATATCAATAAGAGTACAATATGTGACACGATCAGGTTCACAGCCTATTTCCTGCATTTTATTGAACACGTTGATAGCTTCGTTCAAGTAGTTTGCACGTCCATAACTATGAATAAGACGATTGTATGTCACAACATTCGGCTCACAATCATCCTTCACCATCTGGTCAAGCAATCTATTTATCGACCCAAACTGCCTTGCACGACCAAGGATACCCACCATGGTAGTGTATGTATGACCGTCATGCTTGAATCCAGCCTTGTTTTTCAGCCAGTGGAAAAAGGCTAGAGCAACTGAAGGATCTGGTATTTGCTTTAGAACTTGGTTAGCTTGATATGCATCAATTGAAAAGTTGAGATTTTCAAGTGCTTGCTCGGCAGCAGGGCCCCACTTCAGCTGTTGCAAAATCTGCGATACAGTTTCAACCACATGCCCAGTGCCTCCTAGAGATCTGGTCATAGGGACTCCTGTTGCCATTTTCATGTCTCTAAAGGATTTCCTGAAACCATCCATGCCAGAATCTGAAACCTTTGCTCTTGAAGGTATTACATTGGAATTAAAATTTGACATGAAACGATGAGATTGAGCTTTCACTCTCTGTGGTATAGCCTTCCTCCTATCATAAGTATTTGCAGAACTACTATGAGTTTCTGATGAATCCACAATTTCGGCATTTGAAACTCGCTTGTAACCTCTAACAAAATTGGATTTGTTGCCTCTATCTTTTGTACCATGGCAGCTAGCTGTTGATTTTTCCCCTGCTGCTATTTCGGATGACGGTTTTGGATTGAATTTGGCAAAGTTCTCTCTTTTCACGGACTTGAAAGCTGAAGATTTTATATTTGGAAGAGTCCTTGTCGATTCAACCACATAGTGTCTAGGCGAGCTTAATATTGAACCCCCATCAGACAAAGGGAGTTTATAATTCATCAGATCTGACAAGAATGACACAGCTTCAATGCCAACTTTAACAAACTGATCAGAAATGGTAGGTGATGCATGTTCATCGTGTTGAACAGCATTAGTGCTACGAGCAGAATTTACAATGTTAGATCTACTCAAAGGAATAGGCTGAGAAACAAGCTGCGGTGCTCTCTTGGCTTCATGAGAATCAACAGCTTTGGGTGCAGTCCCCAACTTCAGAACTCCCGTAGCTGAGGATTTGGACAAAGTTTCATTTCTTATGTTCTGCCTTCTTGAAATACAGGTCTCATCCTCAGGGCACGTGCACGAATTTCCATCTGCAGCAGAACCTCGTGAGCCACTAAATAGAAATGACCTTGCACCATTGGACAGGTTACCAATATGCTTTGCTCGTAACATGATCTGCACAGACCATAAGATTTTTCAAGAGAAGTTTAACCCCCCATACATCAATCAATGAGAAAAGCTTTGAATTATACAAAGACACGACACTAAACCAGAAACCAAAGGCAAAGAGGATAATCTACATCTTTGCTACAAAAGAAATAAATTGCCACTAAATGCAAGCTAATTATATTTTGAGACAGGTGAATATCATATGGAGAATTCTAAATCCAGCAATGTCGTTTGATATCTTCACTAAGATCCGGAAAAGTAATAGAACAGGTTAAACACCAAGAAATTTTGATGAATGAGAATCACAATATATCAACGACTCCAAACCACAACACATAATAAACAAAAAGCTTGTTGTTTATAAGATTTTTTCTATTGTGTTTCAAAAGGAATTTTCAGCTCTAACCCTCGTTATCAATTACAAGTAGGGAGCAATCCATGTGCCTACAACATTTTTACAACCAATATCGACAATTCGGGATACCTTATCTACACTCTGCAACTCTAGAAGAATAGTTTTCCCGAATGATAAAGAACCGATCCCAGAGTTGACATTCACACGCTTATTATGAGACAGAGAAACATAGGTAGCTGAAAAGAATGACAATTGCAGTTATATCATGCAAAAAGTGACTCCTTTTTTCCCTGACAAAATAAACAATCCATTATTTTCCATCAACTGAAAACCAAAACAAAGACTGCTCTATGTTTTTTTGAACTCCAAAAACAGTAGAAAAATTAAAACAAAATGCTCTGGTCAACGGAAAAATTTAAAATTTCTTGAACTAGATTTCAAAATCACACAATTCAGCAGTCCTTTCACCTCTTTTAGAAAGCAATTCTCCATTCACCTTAACATTAAACAAAGGAAAACCATATTCTAAATGACAGCAAAATCAGCCACCAGAAAATAAACCAATCAAGTGCTGCAAATAACTCCAATTAACACCAAGTGCCTCTCTTTTACAGCAGATCAATAAAAACAACAGAAGAACAGCCAACTTTAAACCCAAAATATAATGAACCAACAAAGCCTATGTGCTTAATCATCGAATAAAGCAAGAAAAAAACGCATTAGTCGAAAAAACTTTTTTTGAAAAAATGTTGCAATATAGAAGCAAAAGAGCTGGAACCCAGTAAAGAATGAGATCAATATAATGCAAAAAACCAACAACGAAAGGATCAAAGTTTTATGAGAAGAGAAATACCTGAGAACGGAGTTGAAATTTCTGGGTCTGTTTCGGAGAGAAATAAAGGGGAAGCCTTTATAAAAATAAAACTTATTTAGAGAGGGAAATAGAGGCGGCTCTCTTCTTCCCTTTCTCTATGTTGTCAACCCTCTCTTTTTTTCCAAGCAAATTGGGAGTGGCTGTGACGGTAGCTGCTTATTACAGCCTTAACCTTTTGGCTTAATTAACCTTGTGGTTCTGAACTATACAAGTCTTTTTGAATTTTTGTATTTTAATACTTAAAACTATTAACTTTTTTCACTCAATTAATAAGAATGTAGTCTAGACAAACACGTCATCGACATTAATATGATAAATAGTAACACATGTTATTGAATTGCATTTTTTGATAAAAAAAAGGAAAAATTTTTGACAATGCTAATTAAAAAATTAAGTGTTAAAATGAAAAAAAAAAATACAGGGGTTAAATTGTGAATAAAGACTGTCATTCTCATTTAAATTTTACTTTAAAATAAATAATATTTGAACATAGAAAAATATTAATTAAATTTCTATATCAAAATTAATGTGTTTTCTAAATAGACTTGTAAAATAAAAAAGTAACACCAGTAATTAAATAATAATTTCCACAATGAAATATTTTAGCAATTTTTCCTTTTTTTAATTTATTCTTTTGTGAATAAAGATTTGCTTTTGGGGGTGTAAGTATATGGAAATAAAGGTAGACAACAAAGCAAGCCAATGGAGTCTTGTGGATGTGAGCTTAGCTTGCAAAACAAAATATATTCATTCTATTATTCTTTATTTGCCATGAAATTTATACCAGAAAACTGCATCAATACTTTTGATAGATTTTGAATTAAATTTGCTAAAATAATAACAAAGTCTTCCACAATTCAAAATAATTGTATTAATAATCAGTTTGTCTAATAAGATAAGACATTAGATTTCTTAAGTAAGATTAAGAGTTTAAATTTCGGTGTTGTAAATAGAAAAAACTAGATTGGAAGGATAACTCATAATAGACCTCTACGAAACTTAATATGGATTAGTCCAAAACAAATGGTTAAACAAATGGTAATTATTGTTATTTATTTATAAGAAAAAGGAGAAAGGAATTGATATTGAATTTGGATTCTAATCTTAATCAAGAATAAAACAATATAGTTTATTGGAACACTTAGATGGACAATAATTATTTTTTTGTAATAGTTTTATAGGTAATTACAAGGTAATATATGTTTATACATATTATTATCTTTGGTAATGCACACATGCCTAGACAGAGCGATTGAATTCGTATCTCTTATGATAAATATCATCAACTTTTTTACAACGACTATTTATTACTTGTTGAGCTCATAATTAATTAATTTTTAAAAGTTAAGGATAATTTATTTATTTTTACATATTATCTTTTACATATAAAAACAACACAAAGTACAATAGTTATAATAATATACTTTGCAATTGATATCACATCATATTATGTAAGTCCGAGTAAGTTATCAACGAGGACAGATAAATCCAACTTGTCCCATTTTGTTTGTCTTCATTTATCTATTCTGATGCCAAATAAATCCAACTTTAATAATGAAGTATCCGTGGTATTATATATTAAATGACAAAATGAAAATATATGCTTTTAAAAAAAGGAAGTAGGTGGGTTTAAATTTGATACAGTATAAAATAAATTTTACACAAATTTGCTTATTTATACTATAAATCAAAATAAAACATAAACTCTAAAAAATTAAACTTCAAATTCTAAACTCTAGGCATTAAATTCTAAACCTGTAACGCAAACCTTAAACTGTAAGCCTTAAACAAAACAATTAACCTTTAAAATTAAAGTTTATACAAGCATGTGTATTAAAAAAAATTTCGAAGTAAAAACCCTAACTTTACATCCGCAAAATGTATAACTTCTATGTATTTTAAAATAATAACTTTAATAGAAATAATTATTAAACTTAGGGTAAACATCGCCATTGATCACCAAACTATTTATGATCTCTTATTTTTGTCATCAAACTATTATTTTTGGCAAAATAGTCACTAATATTACATTTTTCCTATTTTGGTCACTTGCTATTAAAAAACTCACTGGAAAACATGGAAACGGGAATAGTTCAGTGACCAAGATAGGAAAGAAGCAATACATTTCTGACCAAAACATGAAAAAAATAACATTAGTGACCAAAATATGAAAAACATAACATTAGTGATGATTTTGCACAAAATAATAATTTGTGACCAAAACAGGAAAGCATAAATAGTTTAGTGACCAATGATGATGTTTACCCCAAATAACTATTAAGAGGTCTAGTCCATCTTAACAAAGCCCTTGGTAAGGAAATTTTTATTTTTCGATCCTCCTAAATTATTATTCTAATATATAATGTTTTTATTTAAATTACAAAATTATATAAAATGTAAATTTTGGATTCATCCAAGCCCTCTCAGAATGATCCGGATTGAAAAAATAAATTATTTTGGATTTGCAATTATATATAATTCGATCAATATTTTTATCTTATCTGATTTTTTCATATTTAATAATCATATATCTCAATTACATCTAAAATCGATTTTTTTGTTGTCCCCTATGTTTTCTAAGGCTTTGTAGTGATTAATCGAAACGATTAACGTCGCACACCTAATTGTGATGAGTTAGTCTTTTAACGAAATCTTTATGCATACAAAGACTTCGAATTCAAGACATATTAAACAGTACCAACGTTATTATTTACGTTCACTAAATTTAAATTTAAGCTTAAAATATTTTTCCCCTAAAATTTACATGTTTTTCCAACTTGTCCTTGAACTACTTTTGCCCACTTTTACCCCCTAAACGTTTTGCCGTTATTCATTTCACCTCAAAAAGTTAACAACGTTAAAAAAAACATGTATTGACCAATCTGAACATGCCACGTCATTTTCTTTATATATTTTTAAATTTTAAAATAAAATAAATATATTAAACCATACTCTAAATTTACTCAAATACCCCCCATCTTCTTCCCCAAACCTCATTTCCCATTTCATTCATCTCCAACCCCATTTCCCTGGTTTTAACCCCCAATTTCCAGATTTTAACTCCCACTTCAATCATTCAGAAAGTCGACTTCATTTGGTACTACGAAGATGTTATTACTAAGCGACTTGTTTATTGGGCATTTTACACTGGTATTAGTTTCGGACATTCTTGTTTTTATAGAATTTAAAATTATTTCTTTTGATTGTTGTGGAGAATTTTTATGGAGTTTGCAGGGTACACTGCTCATGTAATGACATTTGAAGTGGGAGCTGTTCTTGAGAATTTTGAATGGCAGGCGCCGGTTTATTGTTTCGAGAAAGCTGAAGAGAAAAGGAAACAATATGTGAAATTTGGATCTTTGGGTTGGATCGATCGTCGCCTTGGGAAGCCGATGAGAGGGTTTTCCAATGCTTCCATCGCCCTATGATTGTTGTTCCTGAACTAGTTCTTGCTATAACTGTGTGGTTTTTCTTTGATTCTTGAAATAAATTTTCTGGAATTTTTACTCTCTCTTTTCACTCAAAATAATGTCAATATTTTGCAGTTTCAAGTTTCACTTCCTAGGATCCAAGTAACCAAGGTGGATTGAATCGAAATTGTATAGAAATATAACAAAATCACAACCATAATCCTGAAAATTTGATAGAATTTCTCTGGTTTTCTGAGAAAATTAAAGTAAAATAGGGGTTAAAATCTGGAAACTGGGGGTTAAAACTAGGGAAATAGGGTTGGAGATGGATGAAATGGGAAATGGGGTTTGGGGGAGAAGACGGGGTATTTGGGTAAATTTAGGGTATAGTTTAATATATTTGTTTAATATTTTATTTATTTTATTTTAAATGTATAAACCCCCGATTTCCAGATTTTAAATTTAGTGTTAAGGATTTAGTTTAGGGTTAAAAGTTTAGGGGCTTAAGTTATAGGGTTTAAAATTTAAGGTTAGTGTTTATAATTTAGGGTTTAGGTTTTAGAATATTAGGGTTAGGAATTTAGAATTTGTGTTTTATAAGGTAAAAGCGCAGTCTTATGTAAAATTAGTTTTACACAGCCCTATGTATTAAAGTTTTACCCTATATATATGGGTTAGAACTCAATTATACACTGTAAAACTCTTTAAGTTTTACACGTTTTTTGAATCGCTGAATAGAATAAATAAATGGTTGTGATTAATTCTTTACTTTCTTTTTTTCAAAGTAATCATTTTCATATATTATACTGTTAATTTCATTTATTTATTTTATAAATCCAACAATCTAAAAAACATGTAAAACTTAAAAAGTATAACCGGATCCTATTGAACAAGTCCCCACGGGTAGCTAAAAAAATTCAATTTTTTATTTTACATTTTTATATAAATCCCAATCGACAACAATGTAGAAGATCCTCTCCATTGAGATGGATGATTCTGGATATCAACGGTATGATCTTGTGGTTATAACGTTAGACGCGAGGGAGAATAGCATTGGAACACGACCAACAATATTACGTATATATTTTAATAATATTAAAATAATTATAATTTAATATACATTCATATTTTTTAATTATTTTATAAAATAAATAGTTTGTAATTAAAATTAATTAAATTGGAGTCTTTTAAAATAAAAATCATTCTTTTTTTTATTAAAACCATTTGTTGAATTCATTACATTACATTGCAAATTCTATAGCTTAAAATATTTGTTTAAAAATATTAGTAAAAATTAGTTTTTTGAATAAATAAATAAATAAATAAATAATATAATATAATAATTAATTTCTCTTTTCTCTTTTAGTTTATAGAGGTTACTACTAAAGTGTAGTTTGATATATATATATATATATATATAGATTAAATAGAGATGTATTATATTTTTATATTGAGATTTAAATTTATGTAAAATAAAATAATATGAACATTTTTAATTATTAGATCAATTAGTGAATATTATAGTTCGATATATATTGCACTGTTTGATGAAAGAAATAAGATTTTAACCCAAAATAAATTTTCTCATAGAATATTATATATATTTACTATAAAATTTGTCGTAAAAATTATTTAATAACAATGAACGAATGAATAGGGTAATTATGTTTTTTTTAACAATTTTTACTTAAAAAAAAGAAAAAAATTATTCTTAACGAGTCCTTATGTTTTTGCCTACGTATTAAGATTATGAAAATAAAATTGATTAAGAGGAAAGTAAAACAAAAGATTAATTATTGCAATAAAATAATGAAATGTAAAGAGCAAATGTTTCTTGGAGCTCAAGCGAGAATTCGTAAATCCCACGAATCCAGGGCGGACAAAATACTTTTGGGAAACGACTAAACTCGCGTAGCCTACTCGCGGACTTCATTAGCCACGTGTGTTATTTTTAAGAATACTGCACACATAAATTAGATATTGGGATAAAACAACTTTCAGTCCCTGAACTTAACAATCTTTAGTAATGTAATCCCTGAACTTTATTCCAATTATATTTAGTCTTCAAAAGGACTACCATTGGCAATGACGAACGTAGGACTTTACGTTAAGGAAAGTGAACTTATAGAATTTTAGGGGGTGAAAATAAAATTTTAATAAAAATTTTTAAGAATTAATATGACCAAGATTTGTCAAGTTTAGGGATTATAAGTTGGTTTATCCCTTAGATCTTTTGCATAATGCAACTTTTATATATATAGGGTTAGGATCCACTTACACTGTGTAAAACTCAATTACTTTTACACAGTTTTTGGACCGTTAGATAAGGGTAATAAATGATTCAAATTATTTCCTTATTTTTTTTTTCAAGTGATAATTTTCACATTTTCTACTGTTAATCTTATCCATTTATTTCACTCATCAAATGGTCATGGATTAATGTAAAACTAAATGAGTTTTACACCATGTAACTGGATCCTATCTCGTGTATATATATATATTAAAAAATATAATAAATACACATTTTGGCACCTAAACTTGGTATATTGATTCAATTTGGTACTTGTATTTTTGTGCAATTAAGGACTTGAACTTTGGTTCCCAATAGGTTTATCTATCGTTTAATTTACATCACAAGTAATTATTTTTCTTTGAATAGGTTTATCAATTTATATATCTATTTACGTACATTAAATGGACAATAACAATCTTTTTAATAAATGAAATACTATTATCTTTCTATGTCGAGATTCGAACACATATAAAATGAAATAAAATAAATATCGTTGACCACTAGTTAAATTAATGGATCTCAAACAATAACAAATTTTGACTTAACATATTTAACTATTATTATGTAGGTTAGGACTATAATTTTAAAATTGAGAAAACACAATGATTAAAAATTACAAAATTAGAGCATAATTCTAGGGGTGTAAATGGACCGAGCTTGAACGAACAATAGTCTATTCATATTTGTTTATTTATTTTTGAATGTATTTCAATTCATGTTCGTTTAAATTTTTAATATCATGTTCGTGCTAGTTTATTTATTTTTGAAGGTGTCCACGTTCGTTTGTCCAACGTTCGAGAACATGTTTGTTGAAGAATGAAATCATGCCACTAGTCCTAAGCTCCTAAAGCTTTATAATTTGAACTCCAAAAGTTACCATATGTTCAATTTAATCCCTAGCTTCACCATTATTTAAAATGTAAAAAAAAGGAAAATGAGAACCGAGTAAACGAGCTTGTTTGTGAAATTAAACGAACCGAACATGTTTTTGTTGATGTTTGTTTGTTTATTAAATGAACACAAATTTTTTGTTCATATTCGTTTATTTAGTTTAATGAACGAACGTTATACGAATAGCTCGTCGAACGCTTTGTTCATTTATCCCTGAATAATTTTACCATACATTTATTTATTTATCATATTTTATGAATATAATTGTTTTATACGTAATAATTAATTATTTACTTCTTTAATCTTTATATAATGAAAAAATAATTAGAGAATTTATTAATCATTGTGGGCCTTATTGGGCCATCCAACAATTTTCCCATAAGAAATACCTTTAATCCAGGTATAAACTAAGGTTTTAAACTGGAAAGGTGAAAGCTCAAAGTAAAGGTCGGAATGTTACTAATTTAATTTAATATTTTTTAAATAGATATATTTAGTGCGTACAAAATTATATTTTATATATCTATTTTAGAGAAAAATATTTAAAATTTTTATTTTTAAAATTTTGAATGCGTCGTTGCTATAATAAAGGAGGAGCGAAAAGGGTATTGTTTTTTGGTAAAACTTTAATATATAGGCTGTGTAAAATTAATTTTATACAAGCCTGTGTTTTTATCTTATAAAACATAAATTCTAAATTTTTAACCTTAAACTCTAAACCCTAAATTTTAAACACTAACTTTAAATTCTAAATGTTATAGCTTAAACTCTAAACTAAATTCTTAACCCTTAAATTTAAAAAGCACGTGTGAACGTTTATTCATACGTACTGTATATCAAACTTTTTCTTTTTTTTTTCTCTTTTATTTCCAACGCAATGATGGAGGTCATATTTTCTCTTTTATTTTATGGGGTCTGCTAATTATCCATGACAGACCATAAAGTATAAAGTCCCCCCTACATTAAAGGGGACTCCTCATCATTGCTATGTGAGGTTAAACTTAATAAAAATATATAAATATAAAGTAGATATAATATATAATGATTTACTTTTATAAATATTTATATTTTTGAAGAAATTACAAATCATTACACGTCTTTAATTATCCATTCACTTGTTAATGGAAGCAAAAACAATTAATTCCTTTTTTTCTTATTGTTAATGGAAGGAAATGGAGTTCGAATATAGAGTTTCTATCATATTTGAACCTATGATGTGCCAGAAATAACATGTAGGGTGTAAATAAAGATAGCGTTCGATGGACTGTTCGTATAACGTTCGTTTATTAAGCTAAATAAACGAGTATGAACAAATTTTTTATGTTTGTTTAATAAACGAACGAACACGAACAATGGTGTGTCCGGTTTGTTTATGTTCACAAACAAGCTCGTTTATGAGCTCATTTATAGGATGAAAATGCTTGTGGATGTATCTAAATATTACTTTTTGCTGTTGATAAGGATATTATATAATTTAATGTTGAAATGTAAGTTTTATTTTATTGCTTTTAGTTTATTTATTTATTATTGTTACTCTAGTTAACATTTTTGAATGAATAAACGAATGCGGTCGTGAACACTAAACAAACGAACACGAACACATTTAAATATTAGTAAACGAACACGAACTGAACATAAACACTTTTAAAAGTAAACAAACGTGCATAATATAATCTTATTCGTTCAAGCTCAATTCATTTACACACGTAATTAAATACGAACACGAATAAACGCTATAAGTAAACGCTAGCACTTTGCTTCCCATCTTTATTGTTGTGTTCACATTTTCATAACCCCAAGCACAATTCAAGTTCACAGTACATAAAACTATTCAATTTTAAAGGTTCCCTATGTTTAGATATTTCGAGATATTCTTATTTTATTGATTTATTAAAGTTTATTATAAGCGATACTTTATAAATTTCTCTATAAACCCATTAAGAATTATAGTAGGGATAGTAACAGGGTGGGTTTTTTTGACCACCCGAATTCGACTTGGAAATTTAAAGTCCCGATCGAGTTTAGTATATTTTTATCTTTGACCTGATCTGACACGATATAATAAAAGTATAACATAACTCTAACTAAACCCAGAAATTAAAAAAAACGATTAAATCCGCTTGAAGAAAATTAATAAAAATATAAAATATAAATATATATTTATAAATAAACCGGAATGAAGAATTTCCACCCTAAACTGACTCGAAAACTAGAAATTCAAAAATAAAATTTGACATTATAGGATCGGATCGGTACTTATCATATTCGAGTTTTTTTTGTCATCCCTAAATTATAGGCATGCATGCATAGCTTGATTCCACCTGTTTAATTATAGACGACATAAGCCCAGTGACTGATGCAAGTGCATTCTAAGGTGAATCTGTGTCTACTCTGAATTTTCTAAACTTCATATATTTGACTTTTAATTGGTTTAATTTTTATAAGTTAATCCTTATATTTTTTAATATTTATAAGTTATGTTCACCTTAAACTTTTAAAATTTTATATATACTCACCTTAAAATATATTTTTAAATAATCCGCCGCTATATAATCCATAATCTTTAGGAATCGTTAAATACAAAGATTAAGGCGGAGTGGCCAAGTTCACACGTTTGCTAAACACTTCACACCACGCGTTTAAACCCCATGGAAGCACACACTTGTGTAGAGGCATAGGAGCAAACGTGGTTGATTTTTCCCTTTATTTCGTAAATTAAGTCGCTCAAATTTAAATCACATAAAAAATAATATTATCTTTTACAACTACGACCACTTAAAATATTCAATTATTAACAACAAAAGCCTTACAAATGTTGACATAACATGTTTTAAACATGTAATTTTTTTTACAGTATAATTATTTTGTATTTTTCTAATATAATTTAATTATACTTTAAGTTTATGTATTTTTCGTATATTTCAAATTTTATTCGTCTACTCTTTTGCTTTAATAATTGAAGTTGAATTAATAATATTATCAACAAACTTTCGTTAAATTAGAATACTCATTAAAAAAACATGCTCAAGTGACCAATTTAAAAATGAGCAGAAATCGCTACCTTTTTTAATATTTTTATGTCCTACTACTAAAAAATTAAGTTTAGAGTTAAGATTTAGAGCATTAGAGGTGGGTTGTATTTTTAGAATATGAGGTTTATATTTTGGAATTTGGAATTAAAAGTCAAACTTTAAGATTTATTTTTTTTAATGTTTGAGTATAAAAAGAAATGTAAAAAACAGATATATTCTATTCTTTAAAAGCGTGAAATCCACGTAAACCGATATATAGAGAGAGATTTTATCTCTATTTCTTTTAAATAATATCGAAGAACTTTAGGGCAAATTTACCCAAATATTATATCTCAGTTTTTTTCTAATAATATACACTCCCCACTTTATTTTCAACAATATAGTTGTTTATTGTAGCAGATCAAAAGTCAGATTGTGTTTAATCCGTCTTTGAACAGTGTTTTTTTCAAGTTTAAATTAAACTACTAAAGTTGGACTGTTTGTAATCCGACTTCCAACAGTAAAAGTGGTGAACATTGTTCAAAGTCGGCATGTCCTTGATCTGTCTTCAAGCTAATCATTGACTTTGAGTGTATTTTCTGGATAAACACTGTTCAAAGTCGGATTGTGTTCAATCCGACTTCTAGTTGTTACACTAAACAACTATATTGTTGGAAATAAATTGGAGAGTGCCATATTGTTACAACCCATATTCAATATTTATATTTGCTTGTCAACAACATCTAGAGCAAGTGTTTAAATTATTACTTGACACCAATTTTTTCTTGGTTGTAAGTTTGAAATCTATTAGGAGCAAATTCACTCTCCTAAAAATTGTTCAAAAAATATTTATATTTACCTACTTTAATTATTTGACCATTCATTCATCTAATATAGGTCACGTAAGATTTTCTTTTAAAAGTGACATAACTTAGTTTAATGAAAATATTTTGATGATGTTATCAATCGAACTTCAATTATAAAATCGAAACAATAAACTATACTATTTGAGATTAAAAATAGAGATTAAATTTGTTGACCGGTAAAGTAAACAAATGTCGAAGGCGGTGGTTATTGGTATGGGTTTATGTATGGTTTCTTTGGTATGATGCTGATGCTTTTCGAATAGGATATCGTAGTTGTTCCTTGTTGCACGTGTCTTTTTATACTGCCCATATAGGCTCACGACAGTGTTATCGTGACACTGTGATTGAATTGGCTATGACTTGACGTCATAAATTTACTTAGTCATTAATAACGATCATGTATGCTCGCACGTGATCGCCTAGTATCGTTTGCCTAAGTACGTTAGCTTTGGTTTATCTGTCGTAGATTGTTTCTATCTGTTCGCTTATATAAGGTACGCAAGAGCATATCGTCATGATTTGTCGCAGTACACGTTCTCAGGTCATGGTCCCTCAATACATGGCGGTGTATATTCATAGGCATTAACAAGATTTAAAATGTACGAATAATACGAAGATTGAGAGTAGAGGCGAAACCATGAGTTAACAAGGACCCTCTTAAAATAATAAAGTTTTAAGTTGAAAATGGTAAAATTGCATTTTGCCCCCTAGAATGATAGAATTGTTACAGAATTAAGAGTTAATAGAATGACAAATTATATAACTCAAGTCCGTCCTATAAAAATTTATCAACCTCTCCCTCGCTTAGGAGTATAACTAGACCTAAAAAAATACTCATTTCAAATACTATCAAATATCACATTATCTCGTTTTTTTTTAAAGAAATTAAATTACTTCCGACTCTACTAGATATTAGGGTGTTTATGATAGATTAGTCATACCATTTAGCCTAAACGATCGGTTAACTGTTATATTAATTATTGAATCATAATTTAATTATTGAAAACAGTTAACTATTTTAACTATTATTAACGGTTTGGTTTACAAGTTAACCCGTACCATATTATATATATATTTACATATTAACTGCTTTTTTAGAATATAAAATTATCTCTGATAAATATTATATTATAAGAGAGTCTCAAGATTAACGTAACAAATCTTGTGAACAAAGTATATGTATAAATAATTTAATAACAATCAACTTATATGTTAATCATTAACTATTATTTTTAACAATTTAATTAACTAAAATCAATTAATTTTAACGATTTAATTAATTTACTTGTAAAATATAACGGTTTAATATGGCTAAACTTAGGTAACCTATATATATACATGTTTGTACTCTGCCAATTTCGCTTTGTTTTTTCATTGGCAAAGTGGTCTAATAATTTGTGTTGACTTTGATGTTCTGGAATCTTGACTTTCAGCCTCTTATTTGGTAGAAGTGGGTTAATTAAACCAAGCTGAGCTAAGCTAAGTTAAGCTGTGCTTTCAAAGACTTGGTATTTTGGTGATTGCTTCAAATATTCAATCCTCATCTTGACCACGTCTCCACCTAATTTTCACCCCAAAATGCCATTGGCCTGTTGTCCCCTTGTTAATTCTAAGCAAAATCATAAATTCAAACCTATTTTTTTAAAAATATTTTATACACTAACAATAAAAAAATTATTTTTTTGCATGTGAGTCTAATTTAAATTTTAAAAGGTTTTAGTAAATTTAAGATTTTATAGAAATTTGTAGTTTGGAAAAAAAAAATTTTAGTTTAAATAGATAATTCTTTTTTTAAAAAAATTTTTTTCACCATTGGGCGGTGGACACAATTTTTTAAATTTAAGATTTTAATATTTATAATGAAATTAGTTATGCTTGTTGAAAAAATTACACTGCAAATACAATGATATAATTATTTTTTTAATCTTGTCAATTCTTCTACTAGTCTAATTTGAAGTTTACATATAAGTTTGTGTTGTAGGGATTTGTAGTTTGGGTTTTAGTGTTTAAGATTTTATGTCATAAACTTAAGATTTTAATATAAGTATTAATGCTTTTATTAATGTAGGTTTGATATAATTACTTTTTTTTAATCTTGTCTATTCTTGCATACATTATGTTGATTCTGTTTTTAAAGTAATAAAAAAACTTTTAGTTTATATCCCTAAAATAAAATTATCTATAGTACAAGTACTATTGACAAAATTAAATTTTTTATTTTTTTAATAACAATGTTTAAAAAACCAAATTTAGTCATCAAAAATGTTTTAGTCATTAAAACGATAAAAATTCAATATTGAAAAAAATCTAACCTTTGCATTAGGCCAAATCTTTTAAATGGCAGTTGGAGTTAGGTATTTAAGCCGAACTTTTGTCCTTAAAAAAACATATTTAAATATAAATACGTGATAAAATCATCATTTTTTTTATTTTTTAATATTGAATAATTTACGAATATCTTACCGATAAAGTTATTTAAATTCAAATTATTTAAATAAAATATAAATTTCTCCGAATTAAAAATCACCAAAATTATTTTTTAACATTCATTATAACTAATTATTATATCATTTTGTTTATAATGATATATATTTTACAATTTATAACTATAACTATTATTTGACAAAAATTTAGTTTATTATCATATTGTCTTGTATTATTATATTATTATTATTATTTTTTTGATATAACAAAATAACTATTATTTAAGTTTGCAATTTTTTAATCATTTTTATTAAACATGATTCATTAACTGTATTATCTTCTCAATTATCGTTTATGATTTAGGGTTTAAGAATTTACCATTTTAGTCAACTATACATTTTGAACCATTTCAACTAAGCTCAATTAAATTAAATTCACTAATTATATAATAATTAATCACACGTAACACACATGTTACTGGTCCATCTGTGCTTTACCGTATTATATTAACTATCAATAAAGGTATATGTGTTGATTTTAACAGTTTTTAGAATATTCCATATTCTTGTATAATGGGATGTATATTGATTTATTTATAAATATAAACCTAAAAGCCTAAAATTAATCGTTGTTTTTTAATTTAGTTAATTACATCACATGTCTCTAAATTATTGACTTTCATTTCAAAATTGATCTCTAAAATCTTTAAATATTTAATTTTATTTTAAAACTATGAGTCTCATTTTAAATTGGTACCCACACTTTTAAACGTTTCCAAATTCATCCCAAATATATATTATCATTCTAAATTGGTCTCAAAATTTTGAACATTCTAATTTCATCTCTAAATTATCAATATATACTAATAATGTCTCATGGTAATAAAATGAGTATAAGATTGTCAAATGTCATGTGAACTATGATGTTTATTTTATAACAACATGATGTGACATAAAATGATTATTTGGGAACAAAATATAAATGTTCAAAAGTTTAGGGACCAATTTAAAATGATAGTTATATTTTGAAGATGAAAAATGTAATATTTAACAGTTTATAAATCAATTTAAAAAGAAAAATATAATTTGAAGATTAAACTGTAAATTTTAAAAGTTTAAAGAATAATTTAAAATAAAAATTATAATTTTGGAGAAATATAGTGCTATTTTAATTTTGGTACGATTTTTATGGCATTAGCAACCAAACCAATCTTCATGTAATAAAAATAAAAATCAAATAAAATATAGGGTCTAATATTTTGAGCAACTCCTCGTAGTAAGTGCAAGTTCCAAACCAAATACTTAAGTAATATTCCAAAAAAATACATCAACTAATCATATTAAATAAATTAATCATTTAAATAATAACAAAAATAAGATTATTGTATTGCAATCGGACAACAAATAATTATTTAATTAATAATTTAATATATAATTTTGATATGATTATTGATATCTAAATTATAGGATAATTAATTTAAATTAAATATTATAAGTAAAAATTTATTATAAAGACCAAATTTTTCTTTTAATAAAATTTTTATATTATTTAAAAAAATTTTAAATATATTTTTATTGAAAATCTAAATTCAAAAATATATTTTAGAAAACCCCCTAAATTTATAAATTCTACAAATAAGTTTCCATCATTTACACTCTGTATTATTATTATTATTATTATTTCCGCCCATTTTTTTCAATAAAATTATAAAATATTTTATCTTTTGATTTTAATAAAAAAAAATAAAAAAATAAATATAAAATACAATGGGAAAATTATCTTTAAAATGTATTAGCAGCAATTATTTTAATTCTTGCCAAAAAACTTTTTAAAAATTATATAATGGTGATTTTTTTTTAGTTTTTTTATAAAATGTGAAAAGAGAAATAAGTAATTAATAAAAAACGGACGGCTGTCTTGGAATAATAAAAAGGTGAGCTACGATTAAATAATAACATATTTACCGTTCCAAAAATCATTATATTTTTCCATCATTTCAATAGTTTTGAGAAAAAAATATGAAAATTAAATTAAAAATAAATTTTTTTTAAATTGTTTTGTTAAATAGAAAATGTTATTTATTTAATTTTTATAACATTTTCTAAAATTATATATCCAATTAAGATATCGTTAACTTTTTAACAAAATTTAAAGTTTAAATGCCTTTTAAATAATATTTAAAAAATTATAATAATTCATTTTAATAAATTTATAAAAATAATTAAAAGTAACATTATTTATGGACTTTAAATAAAATAAAATAAAAAAATATTTATTAATATTTACTTTCATTTAAAATAAAATTTGAATTAAATATTATAGAGTAAAACGGTGGGCACCATTTTTACATTAAATTTGTTATAAAGTAATTAATTAAAACGGTTTAAAATCTTAAACTAATAAAATAAATTATAAATTAAGTTTTAATCAATAAACATTATTATTATTCAAATATCAACAAATAAATAATTTATCAAATTTCTTCAATAAACAATTTTTTAGAAAAAATTTTGTCTTTGAAATTAATAAATCGTTATAAAAAAGAGACTTTGTTAAATTCTAGGCTAAATATTAAAACATTAAGTTTTTTTCTTTTTGAGGATATATTTTTTAGATGTTAACATTAATAAATTTTTTAATATTTATATATATTTAATTAAATGATGTTTTTTTTATTTATAGCAATGTTACATATCATTTTAGGATAAAATTTATAAAATTTTGACCAAATTGAGAGGTTGTCAAACTATCGTTTTTTTAATGAATGGTAAATCAAATATTTCAAAACTATTTTAAAAAAAGAAGACTAAGAAAAAAGGGTAAAATGTAATTTTTATATTTGAGACTTAAAAGTCATTAATTTTAAATTATAATACAATTATAATGTATAAAATATGATAAAAATAGTATAAAAATTATATTAAAATGATATAATATATATTCTATTTTTTAATTATATTATATCTAAAGTTATATAATAATAAAAATCTATCATTAAACGACAATACAAAAAAAAATACATAAATTTATTGTGAGATAATTTTATCAACCTAATTTATTTAATTCATAATGTTAAAATCTAAAAATGTAAGTTTTATTTTTTTAAAGAAAATAGATATGGTATTATTACTAAATCAATAAATTTTTAATATATTTACTTAAATTTTAGATGGGGAAGATTCTACTATCATTAAAAGGATAAAAATTTAAAATCAGTGATCAAATTGGAGAACCAAAAAATTTATTAATATTTTTGATAAATCAAAGGATACAAACTAAAATGTACTAAAAATATGATAAAAATTTATAAAAAAATGAAATATGACTTGCGTAAACTTATTTACACGTTATTGCCTATGATCCTGACCACGAATAATTTCCCTCCACATTCCTCACTAATTAAACCAATTAATAACATTAAGAAAATATCATTATATTAACAATTAAGTACGATCATTTTATTTTAACATAAAAAAGAAATCATTTTTATTAAAAAAATATATTAATAAAACAATAATCAAAATCATACAGCGAAGAAATTTTCAAAACCCCCAGATTTTCTCGACTGACCAGTCGCCCCGCGTTTTCTTGTTTATTTTTTCGTTTTCTTTCTTTCTTCCTCGGTCTCCCTCCGCCGTCCTCCGCCCACCAACCCTGCAACGGCGGCGACTTAGTTCCCTTGTTCTTTGAATTCTTTCTGATTATGGGAAACTGTAACGCATGCATAAGACCGGACGAGAGCCCGGGAAGTAAACAGAACCGGTCTGACCAGAACCAGAAGGGAAAGAAAAAACCCCAAGAAAGGAAATCGAATCCGTTCGCCGTGAGCGTCGCCTCGCCGGCTCCGATCCGAGTTCTGAAAGACGTGATCCCACTGAGTCACCGAACTCGAATTTTCGACAAGTACATCCTCGGGCGCGAGCTGGGGCGAGGCGAGTTCGGGATCACTTACCTCTGCACGGACAGGGAAACGCGTGAAGCCCTCGCGTGCAAGTCAATCTCCAAGAAGAAACTCCGGACAGCCGTAGACATCGAAGACGTCCGCCGCGAGGTTGCCATAATGTCGACGTTGCCGGAACATCCGAATATCGTGAAGCTGAAAGCGACGTACGAGGACAATGAAAACGTTCATTTGGTTATGGAGCTTTGTGAGGGTGGGGAATTGTTCGACAGGATAGTGGCGAGAGGGCATTACTCGGAACGCGCGGCGGCAAACGTGGCGAAGACGATAGCTGAGGTGGTTAGGATGTGCCACGAGAATGGCGTTATGCATCGAGATTTGAAGCCTGAGAATTTTTTGTTCGCTAACAAGAAAGAACACTCGCCGCTAAAAGTGATCGATTTTGGGTTGTCTGTGTTTTTAAGCCTGGTATGTGTAGGGATTTATTTGTCTGTTTATTTCCCTTTTCGAATTTGGATTAGATTCTTCCCCTTTTCGATTTTGTCTGTTTTTTGAATTCATTTTCAGGGTCTTGGTTGATTTTTCTTCTTTAAATTCTGGGTTTTTGCTTGTTTGTGATAAATTTTCGATTTTTATTTTTTGAAACCTTTGAAAATAGAGCTGAGGCCTGAGTTTTCTTTGGGATATTTTGATTTGACTGGATTTCGGATTTTGCTCGTAGATATTTGTTCAAAAGTTGAATCTTGTTTTTTTTGGAGTTTGATTACTGTTTTAGTGAGATTTATTCATGGATTTCAGCTTGATTGCAGGATTGATATTTGGAAATTTGGATTTATTTTTGCAGGGGAGAAGTTTTCGGAGATCGTTGGGAGTCCATATTATATGGCCCCTGAAGTTTTGAAACGAAATTATGGACCAGAGGTTGATGTATGGAGTGCTGGTGTGATCCTTTACATTTTGTTATGTGGGGTTCCTCCCTTTTGGGCAGGTATTCCTTTTCTTACTTTGTGCTTTTACATGCTTGTACAGTTGTATGTATTTTTGTATGTATGCATGTACGTACATATGTATGTATGAATGAATGATTGCTTACCTTCGTGTTGCTTATTTTCAGAGACTGAACAGGGTGTTGCTCTTGTGATTTTGAGAGGGGTCATTGATTTTAAGAGGGAACCTTGGCCACAAGTTTCGGATAGTGCCAAGAGTCTTGTAAGGCAGATGTTAGAACCGGATCCTAAGAAACGGTTGACTGCTCAACAGGTGCTCGGTAGGTTCTCCGGCAGTTCTTATCGTGTTGAATTTTCTGTTAGTATCAATCAAGTACAGGCAATTTGCATATTTAGCTAAAAAAGCATTTTGATAGCATTTGAGGACCCATATTGCTTTCTGCCTAAACATTGTGAATTATTGTTATAAAGAGTGAGGTCAGGGTGATCTTGAAAGTACGAATCCCTTCCATAATGAATTTGAGCGTTGAGCTAACTTTATTCGGTGGATCAGTTGGGTTTATAGCATTTGGCATCTGACAAGGACTCAACATTATTTGCAACTTTGTGTGGTCAAATGCTGGCTGGGTCAAATGTTGACATATGTATGCATTTATCTAGTTAAAATTTTAGTCAATCTTATATTGAATTGATAAAGGAAATTTATTTCAAAGTGAGCATAGTGGGGCATTACGACCCGTTTTCATTGAGTTTCTCAGTTGGTAAAACTTCCATTTGCTGTTGTTGAGGAAGGAAATATAACTTTTGAATTAAAGTCCATTAGATGCCTACTTGCATAGAGACATTTACGACTTCTTTTAATACTTGTGTTGATTTTCACTGTTTAATCTTGTCCTTCCTTGACCCTTCTTTTGGGCACAGAACATCCCTGGTTGCAAAATACAAAGAAAGCTCCGAATGTTCCATTGGGAGATATTGTGAGAGCCAGGCTCAAGCAGTTTTCCGTGATGAATAGATTTAAAAAGAAGGCTTTAAGGGTAAGCATTTTTATGCAGATCATGTGAAATTGTCGGTTAAAGATCCAAAATCATTGTGCTATCTTGCAATTTGCAAGTTCCTGCAGGTGATTCAGTTTTTGTAAATGCTGCAGGTAATCGCAGAGCACTTATCAGTAGAAGAGGTTGAAGTAATCAAAGACATGTTCACGTTGATGGATACGGACAATGATGGGAAAGTTTCATACGAGGAGCTGAAGGCCGGGCTTCGGAAGGTTGGTTCTCAATTGGCTGAACCAGAGATGAAGATGTTAATGGAAGTGGTATGGTTCCTTTCTTTTGTCTGCTTAATTAACTGAAAGATCAAAGCCTAATGCGATATAATCATTATCACTCTTTCCCCCTGATAATCTCATTTGGCTCTCAAAAACTTGAATGTGAACTTGTGTTTCCTTTGTTTTGATCTATTTGTATCAGGCTGATGTTGATGGAAATGGAGTATTGGACTACGGGGAATTTGTAGCAGTGACAATTCACTTGCAGAAGATGGAAAATGATGAGCATTTCCGCAGAGCATTTATGTTCTTTGACAAAGATGGGAGTGGATATATTGAACTGGATGAGTTACGAGACGCTTTAGCTGATGAATCTGGTGAAACTGATGTTGATGCACTGAACGACATCATGCGTGAAGTTGACACCGACAAGGTATGACTTCCATTTCTCAATAAATTTCTCCTCTGTAAATCACTTTCAATTTCATGGTGCTTAATTGAAACAGAACTACTATAAGCTATATATTATTCAGATTCTTCATTTTCTTTGAAATACTCGTGTTTGACATCAGACAAATAATTGGATATTACTTTGGGGCATGATCTTCCATAACTTTGCATTTTACCATATATTTTAATAGTTATCCCATTTTTTCTCTTTGTCAACCTTTGATTATTCAGGATGGGCGAATCTGTTATGATGAATTTGTTGCCATGATGAAAGCTGGCACCGATTGGAGAAAGGCATCAAGGCAGTATTCGAGAGAGAGGTTCAAGAGCTTGAGTCTTAACTTGATGAAAGACGGTTCGTTGCAGCTCCACGATGCAGTTACTGGCCAAGCTATCGCTGTTTGAGGTAACAGGATCAATCGACTTTGTTATGCCTGTGACTGCTCGATGTTTCTCTCTCACCATTTGATGTCGATAAACGATCTATATCTGAAACGGACCACACCAGTTGCTTCACAGAATGGCATTAGGTTCAAGTTTAACACTGAGCTTTTTGGTGGAAGACACAATATTCTTTCATAACATGTTTACATCGCCGGCTTTGGTTGTTTTCTTCTTGCTGCTGCAGTGTGCATTAATCAGTTAAAGTTGTCAGCTGCTATGTTATGTGGATTATTCTTATTTTTTTTTCTTCTAAAGTTATCATACTCGATACATGTTCAGGTATGGGTGCCAGAGTATGATTCTATGAATTTAGCATATCTTTGTTGAATACTTGTCACTCACTTTCGAGTCCGAGTGCATAGGTTAGATGTTGGTAGAATGTGAAGGGCATGTCGCCTGTTGGTATATATATTTTCTTTCATGTCTATGTTTGGTGATTGTTTCATTTTACTATTTTGTGCAGAATTGTACTGTAGGGTTGTCTTTGACAAATGTGACATTATAAGAATGTTTCAAATCTTTTTGTTTGTTTTTCATCTATTTTTCTTCTTATGGATCAATCATTGTTAAATTTTATGAAGCAATTCTTCTATTCTTATGTTTTTTTAATATAGATGAATAATTGATTTGGATAATCAAATCTAAATTCATTATCTGCAAAAGTAAAACGGATTCATTCGTAGCTACGATTTGCTTGGCTGCACTGGTCCGTCCTACTTTCTTCCCTGCATCTACAACTTCCTCTTTCTCGACTATCCCCTTTCTTCCCTTTTCTTTCTTTCTGCGCTCCATCTCTCTCTCCGGCAAAAAAGGTTGCCTTGCCTTGTTGTCTCTCTTCTGTGCCATCATAATAATAAGACTGTCGATTTTCTTGGTTTGGGATGGTCCAGAGGACAACAACTAGAGCTGTCTTTCTATGACTTCTGCTTGGTGAGTTTGTTTTTGTATGTTCACTCCCCTTTGCAGGGTTTGAACTCATCGGAGTCGATTTTGGCTCCTTGCCCCTTATTCCGACGGTGCTCAAGTGTCTTGTTAATTGGTCCCGATGGTTTAGCCGGGGGAGAGCAGAACTAACCACTAGTTGGAGGCTTTAACTCAATGCACCAAGTTCTTAGATGTTGGCGGTTACGCCGCAAGGCTTTATCGTCATCGTTTACCGTGAATATAGGGTGTTTCATCCAACATTAATAGGGTGCCTTTAATATGTTCATAATTTTTAATTTGCTAGTGTTGTAAAGCATATTCAAACCATGAATTCCTAAAAGTATCATTTCAAATATATTTAAATTTAAAATATTCAAATTCAAATATCATCTGAATTCAGAAAAACAAATAAACACGAACGCTTACACATAAAGTATCAATTATCAACCCTAGATTGTTAATCCAATCAAGTAGGGTAGTGGGGGCAAAGCTTTTGCTTGAAATACAAATAAACTCTCAAACCCATAAAGCTTAGCATGATTTCTGAGTGGCTTTTGGTGTTAGGTCTATGAATGTTGTGAAGCTTTTCAAAGCATTAGTTATTGCATTGTTTCTGGGTCTAAATTCAAATAATTTTCCTCCCACTTTTACGTTCTTTTGACAGGGTTTTGGTGAGGTGATATAAAATATATGCTTCTAGTTACTATATTGACCATTATTGTCTGCTTAAGATAATTTATTAGGATTATTATTGTCCTGACCGTTGGTTTGGTTAATTTTATTCGAATTCATTTATGGTTTTTTTTTTCATTTTATAAATTTAGTATTTTAATTTTGATTCTTACATTTTCTTGAACAAGAAAAGTATATTAGATTGTATTCAATGAGAGGGATTACAAAAAATCACATTACAATCATTTAAAATTTAATGTAAAAATAAATAATGTAAATTTCAAAAAGAGTGAATGACATGAGAAGTAAAATCCATCACTTTGCAGAAAAATTTGCTGTCTTCTAAATGAAATCTAACAACAATATGTTTTGACCAAAAAGTTCTTTTGATTGGCATTTTTGGTGTTAGTCTATGACATGTTGACAAACTTTTAAAGGAATCAAAAAATATCGGATTCAATCGTTATTGTTATTGTTTATAATTCTGGGTCTAAATTCAAATAATTTATTAGGACAAATTATTATCCTGACCGGTTGTATGATTTTGACAAAGCAAAACAACAAAACTTAAAAATTTTATTTTGATTTCATTTATATATTTTTTATTTTGTAAATTTATATGTATTTTTAAAAAAAAAGAATTTAAATTTTTACATTTTTAAGGGGAGAGTTTTTTTTTATTATTATTACATTCTTAAATAGTCTTTAATAAATAATGTTAAGTTTCTTTACCATTAAAAATAATGTTAAATATTTAAATTTTGGCTTAGAGATATTTTTGTCCATGAGTTTATATTAAATAATCAATTTAGTCTCTCCGCAAAAAAATGCACCTAATTTAGTCATTGAATTTGTGAATTGCATCAATTTAATTATTTGACTAACGTTGACCGTTAAGATGATGATGTGATAACTCACATGTGAATGTTAATGTGATAGAGGGAAAAGATTTGATTTTTTCAAAAATTTTAAGGGTAAAATTGATTTTGTAAGGAGTTTGAGTGTAAAATTGATTTTGAAAGGTAACAACTAACGATGTATTATTCATACGTGGGTTGCCGCATTAGCACTTTTAACAGCCACGTCAACACATTAACATCAATGTTAATCATTTGGACTAATTTGATGTAATATTTGAGTTCGAAGGCTAAATTGATGCGTTATTTGCGGATGAGTTAAATTGGTATTTTTTTGGTACGAATTCATAGACAAAATGCCTCTTGAACTTTAAATTTTAAACTAAGTCTTAGCTTGACATTGCTTTTAAAAAGAGCGGTAGAAAAATAATTTTAAAAATGTTGTAAAAAAATAATTTTGAAAAGTTAAATTAAAGATTTTAGTATTTGTTATTGGTGTCAAAAAAGTAAATTTGTGAAGATAAAATATTTATTTTAAACATGATATTATAAAATAAAATATTAGTTATTTTATAAAGGTAAAAATTATTATTTTTATTCCAAAAATTTTATAAATTTTAAAAAAAACATTTGCCGTTAAAGTTCAAAAAACTCTAAAATGCCATTTTCTCAAAATTTATCCGTTTGAAAAATAAAATACTTTTTGCCCAAACTAAACAATCAAAATATTTTTTAAAAATATGACAATAAAAAATAATATCAAAAATGATCTTTCTAGGTTCGACACATAAACAAGTTTCGTTCCTTTTGCTGCTAAATTGAAAGACAACACCCAAAACATTACCCACTTGCTTTGCCCTACTTTAGTACTCTATTATTTTTGCCTTTGCTAAAAGTTTGGTCCTAAAATATTTGTTTCATGGATTTTAAAAGGTGTTTAAAAATGCCTAAATATCTCCATTCTAAAATGCTTAAATATAGGTCATAAATCGAATTTATATTTAAAGTTATATAAGTTGGGTAAAAATTTACAATTTTTTATTTAAATTATAAAATTTAAAATTTAAATCTTTAAAATAAACCTTAAACTATAAACTCTAAACGTAATCTCTAAATTCTAAAATAAATAAATTTGATACGTTATGCATATCAAACATTTTTCTTATATTGAATGTATATAATACAAAGTTGAATTACATATTGTAAGTTGACCAATAAGATCTTGGTCTAATAAAAGACGAAGTCTAAAATTTTCAATATTTGTTTTATTTTTAAAATCCTACATTAAAGGTTATTGTACATTTTAGTGCCCTCAAACTCGTACATCTGACGTGTTATTTAGACGTGGCAAATAAATTATTTAGTTCGGTTTTGGTTTTAGTCATTTTAGTTGAAGTTTATTTTAAACTCATTATATTCGATTAAAAGTTCAATTCGGTTTTTTAAACTTTTAAATTATAAATCATAAACTTTATATTATATTCCTAATTTTTATTTTTTTCTTAACGGTACGCCAACGGTTGATTTGGATTTCAAACGGGTTAAAGACAATTACTTGAGAAAAGTTAGATTTTTACAATCTTATATGACTATATAGCATGTATATTTTATTTTTTAAAATCTTATTTTAAATTTATTTATTTATTTTAATATATTTGTTTTTCAGAGTAAAAAGCCGTTGGTTGAAAACACAGTCCATTTTTTTAAAAAATAATTTTAAGGTTTGGTTTATTTATGGTTTCGGATCAAATTTGGATCATCGTATTCGGTTCAATTTCAAATTTCGATTCGACTAAATTAGTTCGATTCTTGGGTCTCGAATCAAGTTTGCCAGGTCTAATGTTATTACATGTGGAGTCCTTATAAATTTGTTTTAATTACAAAATTGATGTTCAAAACAAAATATTAACAAATTTTTTTCATAAAATTGTGCAAACTTTTTATATATATCAAAATTGTGTAAATTTCCATCATAATTATAATTTAAAAAAACAATGTCACCATTTAAATATTTAAAATTGATTTTAGCTGGATTGCCAATGCCTGGCAATGCAGTTCTTTTTAACCTTTTCCTGTGGATTTATTTCAAGAACTTGTTTGAATTTCAATTGGTACAACAACGGCTACACAGCAGCACTACTTTCTATGAAAATTTCAAAAAAGAGAGTCAGAGAACCCTCCATTTGTATTCATAAAATATTCTGAAAAAAAAAACTCTCTCTCTGTTTCTCTCTCGTGCTTCAAATAATTATTACTACTATAGTTTAAAACATTCTACTTCTTCACTCTCATCATTCACTTCAAAAAACCCTTCTTTTTCTCACACAAAAAAAAATCACACTTTCTCTTTCAAAATACTTCCCAGAATCTTGTGCAGGAAGTTGAGCTGGAAAATGAAGGTGTTGGTTTGGTTTTCCTCTGTGATTTTTGCAGCTACCCTTTTCAGCTCAGCCTCTTTTGCTCTCACTGACGATGGTAATAGCTTGAAACCCATCACTGTTTTAGTGTTTTTTTTAATGAAAGTTTGTCTTTTGCTCTTTTTTTTTGGGAAAGTTCTAAACTTTCAGCTTGATGTTTTGCAAAAGAACTTTCCCAGATTTTTCCTTTTTTTTAAAATGCTTAGAAATGGAGTTTGAGCTTTCTGTTTCTTTGATCTGATTTTGTTTAATATTTTTTTAAAGGTCTAACATTGTTGGAGTTCAAAAGTACATTGAATGACAGTGGAAACTATCTTGGAAACTGGCTAGCAACTGATGAAACACCTTGTAATTGGACTGGCATTTCTTGTTTCCCCAATCTTCAAAGAGTTCGATCAATGTAAACCACACCCTTTTCTTTCTTTGATCATTTACTGCTTCACTTTTGTCTATTTTTCTTAGCTTTTACTTATATATATATATATGTATGTATGTGTGTGTGTTGGTTTCTACAGCAACCTACCATACATGCAATTAGGAGGGAAACTATCTCCCAGCATTGGCAAACTCAACAGATTGCAAAGACTGTGAGTTCATTTCTTAGTTTTTTAAACTAATAAGTCCGGGTTTCGAAATTTGAATCTTAGCTTGGGCAGCTCTTTTTGTTTAGAAATAGTGGGGCTGGTTTTGGTTCTGGTATCTTCTTTTTAACATTCTTAATGTTGGTAATACAGGGCATTGCACCAGAACAACTTACATGGACTAATTCCTAATGAAATTACAAATTGTAATCATTTGAGAGCTCTGTAAGCATGACATGTTTTCATTTTCTCCGCTTTTGTGGAGCATTTAATTAGATGCATTTAGTATTTACATGTTTCAATTCACTGTCTGCACAGTTACTTGAGAGCTAATTATCTTGAAGGTGGCATACCATCGAATATTGGAAGCCTTTCTCTTCTCACTGTACTGTAAGTTCCCTGAATATGCTATTTTTTGTTTAGTTACTAGGCATCAATGTGGATCAAAGGGTTCATTTTGTTTGATACTTTTGTTATTTGTAGGGATTTATCGAGCAATTTGCTAAAGGGTGCTATACCTTCGTCTTTAGGCCGTCTTACAAGATTGCGGTACCTGTAAGTTCACATTGAGTTATAGCTTGTTTAACTGAAAAAAGAGGTTTCTTAAGCTTTTGATGGTTCCTCTTTGATGCAGCAATTTGTCCACCAACTTTTTCTCCGGTGAAATCCCAGATATCGGAGTACTCAACACTTTCGGAAACTCGTCGTGAGTACTCTTCTCGTTACTATGAACAACTTTTATATCTATGCTTTCTATTCATGTATTCTTTACACGTATGCATGGGATTCAAAGGATGCATGAAACTGTGTCTGTATGCTGTCATAAATGTGCTACCTCATAAATATTAGCTTGTTCTGATTCTGAATGATCCGTCCTTTATGTTCAGATTTCTTGGTAATTTGGATCTATGCGGCCAACAAGTTCACAAGCCTTGTCGGACCTCACTGGGATTCCCGGCAGTCCTTCCTCATACCGAAAGTGATGAAACAATAGGCAAGTTTTGTTTGTTAAGTCAAGCTTTAATTGTTATATGTCTTAAAAGCTTTAATCATGTAATAATATGGGGATTATTGTTTTTGATTTCTGCAGTCCAAACGAAGCGATCATCTCATTACATTAAAGGTGTGTTGATCGGTGCAATGTCAACATTGGCCGTCATGCTTGTTGTTCTTCTTGCATTTCTCTGGATATGTCTACTCTCAAAGAAGGAAAGGGATGCTAAGAAATATACAGAAGTCAAAAAACAAGTCCACCAAGATACGAGTAAGCTAAACTTTGGCTTTTCTAGTGAATGCCCTATTTTCCTGGCCTCTGCCCCGAATCTGAACAACCAACCCTTTTTTTGTAGGTGCAAAACTTATCACTTTTCATGGGGATCTGCCGTATCCGTCAAGCGAGATTATAGAAAAGCTAGAGTCTCTTGATGAAGAGGATGTTGTGGGGTCGGGGGGATTCGGAACTGTATATCGAATGGTGATGAATGATTGTGGAACATTTGCTGTTAAAAGAATAGACCGGAATCGTGAAGGGTCGATCAGGTCTTTGAGAGAGAGGTAGAGATCTTGGGCAGTATCAAACACATTAATTTAGTTAACCTACGAGGTTACTGCAGGTTGCCTGCATCGAAACTTCTTATCTATGATTATCTTGCTATGGGCAGCTTGGACGACTTCCTTCACGGTATGCTTTATCTGTGATATCTTATGCAATCATTAACATGATACTGAAATTTTCGGTTTTAATTGTGTGCTTTTGTATGTCATTTACATTTTCAGAAAGCAAAGAAGCCAGGCCATTGAACTGGTGCGCTCGTTTAAAAATAGCCCTCGGTTCTGCCTGAGGTATTGCATACTTGCACCATGATTGTTGTCCGAAGATAGTTCATCTCGACATAAAATCCAGCAACATTCTTCTCGATGAAAACTTGGAGCCCCATGTATCAGACTTTGGTCTTGCCAAACTTTTGGTGGACGAAGATGCACACATGTCACTACCGTGGTTGCTGGCACTTTCGGATATTTGGCTCCAGGTACATCTTACCGTATTAAGAACTGTCGTTTAAAATGTTTTGGTTGCACCTATATTTATTTAGTATAACTTATAATTATGGAACAGAATATCTGCAAAGTGGTCGAGCCACGGAAAAGTCTGATGTCTATAGTTTTGGAGTTCTCTTGTTGGAGCTTGTAACTGGAAAAAGGCCAACTGATCCAGCTTTCATAAAGAGGGGCTTGAATGTTGTTGGCTGGGTAAGCTCCTCAAACCTTTTCCCCTATTATGATAGACAACGGTTTGTTCGAGTTAAGTGGAAAATGCACAATATAATTTGTGTTTTTGCTTGAACATGTGCAGATGAACACTCTATTGAACGAGAACCGATTGGAAGACGTAGTCGATCAAAGGTGTAACGACGCTGACATGGAAACTTTAGAAGCAATTCTTGAAGTAGCAGCAAAGTGTACCGACGCAAATCCAGATGAACGACCAACAATGAACCAAGTAGTTCAGTTGCTCGAGCAAGAGGTCATGTCGCCTTGCCCTAGCGACTTCTACGACTCTCACTCGGATTACTGTTAGACAGACATAGACTAAGTATCAAGTAACATGGCTATTGCTCAAATTTTCCTTGGTGTTCTTCGATTTTGTCCCAATCTTTGGGGCCTGTATATCACATTAGCTAGCAAATTCATGCGATGTGCATGGTGTCTTGCAGCTTAATTATCAACTCGAATGGTGTTTATGTATTCATTGGCTCATTTGTCCCGGTTACTTGTAATTTTTTTTCAGAACTGATTCAAACCGAACTGTGCACTACTTGGCATCTTTATTTGTCTAGTCAAATAATCAATCAGATGAAAATAAAGAATTAAAAGTCAAATTGATGAAAATAAAGAAACATTAGAGTTACATTCAGCTGACATGTATATTTGTACGTTTATACGGACCAAGTGAAACTTTCTTAGATAATATAAAGAATTAAAAGTCAGATTTCATGAAAAATAAAGAAGCATTACAGTTACAATCAGCTTGCAAGTTGAAACAGAAGATAAACTTGAGGCTTAAGGGAACGAGGATGCTATATATACTGACCATTTTCATGGTTCATAACAAAAGCTTTGAGCTTAAAATGGCAGAACCCAAAGCCTGCAAGCTCCAAGGCAAAGTAGCCATAATCACTGGCGGTGCGAGTGGCATTGGTGAGGCCACCGTGCATCTCTTTGCCGACCACGGTGCAGGAGCCATCGTGATCGCGGACATCCAAGACGAGAAGGGTGAGAAATTCGCTGCATCAATCGGAAACCGTTGTGCCTGTACCTATGTCCACTGCGATGTAACAAAGGAGCAAGATGTTCAATCCCTTGTTCAATCTGCAATCCAACTCTACGGTCGCCTAGACATCGTGTTTTGCAACGCGGGAATTCTGAGCAAATCAATGCAAACAATACTCGAATTCGACTTATCGTCCTGCGAAAAGCTCTTTGCTATCAATGTAGGTGGCGTGGCTGCCACCATCAAGCATGCAGGGCAGGCCATGGTGAAGGCCAATACCAAAGGAAGCATCATATGCACGGCTAGTATAGCTGCTGAACTTGCGAGTGACAGGAATACCGATTACGTGATGTCGAAGAGCTCGGTGGTCGCTTTGATGAGGTGTGCCAGTACTCAGTTAGCTCCGCATGGGATACGCGTTAACTGCGTGTCACCGGGACCAGTGGCGACGCCTGCTCTATGTGGAAATCTAGGGATGGGGGCGGTGGACATAGAATCGATGTTTTCGAGTATGTTTTGCTTGAAAAACGATGGAGTATTGAAGGTGAAGCATGTGGCCGATGCTGTTGTCTTCCTTGCTAGTGAGGAATCTCAGTTTATCACTGGCCAAAATTTGGTTGTAGACGGTCTGTTTAAGGCTTAGTCACTAAATTGAAAAATTTTTATAGTTAAATGATATAAATAAAATATATTAATAATTAAATAACTAGTGGTGTAATTTATCATTATTATTATAACTAGTTTCTTTTTAATTTAATAATGAAAATATATTAAATAATTTCATATATTTTTATAAATATAAGTTCTAAAAAAAAACGGATGAACCGTGAACCGTTCAAAACCATTTTTAACTATGAATTGGGAAACGGTTGGACCGGATTTTGAGAACTTAACTCTATTTACTTAACGAAATTCGAAATAAAGCTCGATAATCAATGGACGGATTTAGACCAATTCAAATAAAAATAAAAGAAAATATTTTTAATAAATGTTGTGTAAAAAATTTACACAAATATACTTATTTATTCTTTAAAAATTAAAATTTAAATTCCTAACCTAAAATCTAAAAACATAAATCCTAATGTCTAACTCTAAACCATAGACTAAACAATAACATTTTTAAAAAAACACTCATTATATGCAATTTTTCAAAATATTTCATCATCCATCCTTTTCTGATTAGTTAATATTAAAAATTGAATAATTTAATATTTAACCTCTAAATTTACAATTTCCTTAATTTGATCCAAATATTTTAGAGTTAATTACATATGAGATCTTCAAATTTTGAATCGTTTTATAATTTGGTCCCAAAAATAAAAAAAGTTAAAAATAAAAGCTTAACCATTTCACCAAACCAATTATTTCATTATGTAATTAAAAATAAATACATTTTTATGTTAAACTTGTTTTAAAATTAATTATATTAAATTTATAAAATATTAAAATTTTAAATTAAATTTATAAAGAAAAGTTATGATATAATTTATTACGTTAATTAAAATATATTAATTTTAAAAATCACTATATATGTCTCACTAAAACTGTCACATATTGACACTTTTATTGTTAAAAATTTTCACCTTTGACTTCTTATAATTTAAAGTTTATTATTAATAAAAATATGAAAAATATATTTAAAAAACCTTTAATCAAATAGTTTTTAAATATATTTATAAATTTTAATTAATTAAAATATTTTAAAAAATTAAAATTAAAAGTTTTGACCAAAGAATATCAATACATGACAGTTTTAGTGAAATAGAGATAATATTTATAACCTATGTTATTAAAACAATGAAAAAGATAAAAAGTCAATAATAAAAATATATTTTGTAAAATCTTGTAAAATGTATTCGAGAATTATGAGATAAGGTTTTCAGATTGTTTTCGTTTTCTTTTCAACATGTTGTCTGGCTTCTTTTGGTTAATAATGCACGGCCCATTTTTATGGTCTATTTTTACCTTTACAATGTAGTTTTTTTTTTTAATTTGATTTTTGTAAAATTTTAAACTATAATTTATTTTATTTATTTTGATATTATTAAATAGTTTTTACCATAATGGTAGAATATGTAAGTGAAAGTAAATTTGTTTTACTTAAGGTCAACAGATAAAATTCTATTATTGACTTATATATTCTTAATTTTTTCTTCGAATTTTTTTATAACTCTTACCATAATATTTTGTTGGCTTAAATATATTTGATATCTAAACTAGGCACCTTCTCCCAAGTTGATATTTAAAGAATTTTTGCTCTCAAATTAGTACTTGAATTAGTCACTTTCTCCAAAATTAATGTCAAAACTTATACATTTTATCGATTTGGTCCTAATTCGAGAGAAATCAATAAATTTTATCCAATATATTTAAAAATTCTATCAATTTACTCTTTGTTGTTCTCCTAAATTATTTGTTCTTCTCTCATAAATGTTATATTACTTTCCTGATATAATAAAAGTTTAACAATAACTTATAGTATTATTGTAGAATGCAGTTATCAAACTATTAATTTGATCTGATAGACTCGCTTGATTTGACAGTATCATGAAAAAATTAACTAAATTGATGTAATTTTTAAATATGAATGATTAAATTTATTGAATTGTTTTCAATTAAGATCAATTTGATAATGTATATAAGTTTTGAGGACTAAAACTATTAATAAAAGTACCAAAACAGTGAATGAAATTAAAGTCCGGATATTAATTTGAGAACAAAAATTTTTTAGGTATCAACTTATAAAAATATATCTAGTTTAAGTTATCTAGAACTTAATACCACTTGTAAATGTCTACTAGCTACTAGGAAATCTTTTTAAGCATCTCAAGGAGATGAGGTGAATCTATAAATAGGATCATTATTGTCCATTTCCAAATTTTCCAATAATCAACTCTTTTCAAAGCCGATGTCCAAAACCCTCTCTTAAAGCTTTAAGCCATCATCACCAACGGAGCAAGCGGCATAGGATAAGCTACCGCCCGTCATTTCGCCGTCCACGGTGCCCGTATGATCGTGATCGCTGACATTCAAAATGAGTTAGGCCAAAAAGTAATGGAATCGATAAGTTCTCACAAGTGTTCATACATGCACTGTGATGTTACCGACGAAGAGCAAGTGAAGAATTTAGTCCAGATGTCCAAAACTACGGGCGGCTCGACATCATGTTCAGTAACGCTGGCTCCTTGAACAAGACTTTGTGGAGCGTTGGTTTTCTTCGCCGTCAAATATCATAGCATGATGCGCCTGCGTGAAACACGCCGCACGAGCCTAAATTAAAACTAATGTAATAGGAACATCGTTTGTACGTGTTCCATTTTGACTCAAATTTTATGTTATGTGAAATAAACCGACGAAGAGTAAATTAAAAGTATTTAATAATATTTTTTATTATAAAAAATCAATTGTTAGCAAAAATAATATAATTACGATCGATGTGGTAAAAGATAACAAAACAATTATAAATATAATTATTGATGTAAAAATGAAGAGACAGTTCGAACGCCTCTTTGCCGTCAACGTGATTGTGTAAGATGGCGTGGTTCAAACACGCCGCAGTGGAGAGTTGCATAGAATATGGAGAACGAAACTAAGAAGATGAGAGGAAAATAAGAGGGATATTGTCCTCTCAGTTTAGTCTCGTCTAGATGTTTTGATAATTACAGTTGGGTTTTTTGTCTCTTAGTGGTGAAAATTTATGATATTTAAAATTAACATTTAAGGTAATTATCTATTTTAGATTTTGACCAATGGACGGATCTACAGAGTCAAACTCAATTTTAAAGTATTTGAAGTGTTAAGTTTTATATGTGGGTTACATAAATGTCCTACTATGGTTTGATTATATTTTTTCTCAAAAGAACTTGATGATTCCAGTTATGTTAATTTTCAAAGAATTTATCTTTTAAAGAGTTGTTGTAAACTACCCTTAAGTTTGTCAAATAAAAAAAAATGAAGGTATTCAAAGATTTTTTCAAAAATTATGCAAAAACCAAGATTTTGAGTGTAACAAAAATTATATTAATATTTTAAATAATTAAATCGCTGAGATATTACTGGTATGAAAAATTAAATATATATAATTACTATAAATTTACAGATATATATCCCATGTAAAAACGAGACGACAACTTTGAAAAAGTTGCGACTAAAAACAATTAAATTCATTTGAATTTGTGCCCCTAGCGGTCTTTATCTCCGGCTAAAACATCTACCGAAAAGTATAGGATAAGGTTTATAACAAAGTACATTTAAATGATTTGACTCGAATTATAATTTTATAAATTTAATTTAATTAAAATATTTAAATAAAATTTAGTTTATAAGATGAAACTTAAATAATTTAAAGTTTTTTAGTAATACGTGAATCGATCTTTAAATTCAAGTTGAGTTTTTCAACTCTTTTTAATATATATTATATATGAAAAAAATATACGAAGATATATATATATATATTAAATATAGTTATAAAAAGTCATTTAAATTAGATAATACAATAATATTATAAATATTTATTGTTAAATTTAAACAAAAATTCGAACAATTCAACTCTAAAAAAATTTAAATAAAATTTGAATTATAAAATAAAATTCGTCAATTCGATCAATTTAATTTTTTTTACTGAACTAGACTAGAATAATCAACACTAATTTGACGGCTTAACTATATAAAGCTTTCTATGCATCTAATGGTTATTTGCTTATCGCAATCGTCCACTTCCTAGCGTCTTTAAATAGCAAATTCAAACTGTACAATGTCCAACAAGCTCGAAGGCAAAATAGCCATAATCACCGGCGGAGCAAGCGGCATCGGAGAAGCCACCGCCCATCATTTCGCCGTCCACGGTGCCCGCATGATCGTGATCGCCGACATCCAAGATGAGTTAGGCCAAAGAGTAGTCGAATCGATCGGTTCCGATAAGTGCTCGTTCGTGCACTGTGACGTTACCGACGAAGAACAATTGAAGAACTTAGTCCAGTCGACGGTCCAAAACCACGGGCGGCTCGACATCATGTTCAGTAACGCTGGGATATTTAGCAACTCGGCTCAAACCGTCCTCGAACTGGACTTTGCCGAGTTAAACCGCCTTTTCAGCGTCAACGTGCGCGGCATGGCCGCCTGCGTAAAACACTCCGCCCGAGCCATGGTGGAACAGAACGTGAGAGGGAGCATCGTTTGTACGGCGAGCACCTGCGGTAGCTCCGGTGGTGAAAGGGACACCGATTACTTCATGTCGAAACACGCGGTGATTGGGTTGGTGAGATCGGCAAGCAAACAGCTTGGAGCGCATGGGATTAGGGTGAACAGCGTGTCGCCGTTTGTTGTGGGAACTCCGTTACTCTGCCGTTACCTCGGAAAAGAGGCGGAGGAGGCGGAGCAGCTCTTTGAGCCATACACTAGCTTGAAAGGGGCGGTGCTCAAAGCGAATCACGTTGCTGATGCGGTGGTGTTTCTGGCCTCTCAGGATTCCGAGCTTGTTACCGGGCATGACTTGGTGGTCGATGGTGGTTTTCTTCTCAAATAGAACACTAGATGTTTGATTATTTGCCGCAGGCATGAGCGGAGGTCAAACTCGAATAAGGGTAACCGCTTGATGTTTGGTTGTAGTGGTGGTGACCGGTGACGGCCGAATAAAGCTACGGTGGAATTCTTGTACTTGTTACTACATATCTAGCTAGCCACCGCCGTATGTACAACGATTGATAATAATGGCATGTTATTATGAAGTTTTAAATTTATTATTATATAATATATTATGATATATAAAATTATAAATCATCAATATATTTAATATTTATTTTAATAATATTTAAATAATGATTTTTTTCACTAGAAAAAGTTTTGATTGAGTTTTAAAATTTTAATTTTTAAACATTTTAATTTGAGTCTTGATTATGATGTATAAAATTATTTTTTAGTACTCAAAATATTTATTTAAATAAATAATATTTATTTTAATAATATTCAAATAATGATGAGATCCACCAATAAAGTCTTGACATAGTTAACAAAAACTATTTTAAGTTGAGTATCTTAAGATTAACATCTTTTTCTCTCCTAAGACTACTTATTGAGTTTCTACATCTACACCAATTATGTATGAACTTTTAAATTAGTTCTAATTTGAGTTTATTTAGTTACAAGTAAAAAACTATAATGGAGTGGTTATGATCTCATTTAAAATGTAAAATTTTCTTTAATTTCTTAAAATTATATAATTCTAAAATATTTTGATGAAAATTTTATATTTGAAACTCTCAAAACCTGATAAATTCATTTTAACTCTTAAAAACTTAAATTCATTATTATTTGAAATATTAAATTCATTATTTGTAATTATTAGTTTTTACTGGAAAGTTGTAATTATAAAAAAAAATTGTGACTCAGTTGATTTTTACATGAGAAGTAGCCAATGAGAAGAACGGATTAGTCGTTGGGAAAAGTCCGAACCTGGGCTGGAACGATGGAAGAAGTCCTTGGAAGTATTTGGGTCGGCAGTTGGCTTTGTTGGACTTGACTGCTCCGACTCTTTCTTTGATGGTTGCGGCGCGCGCGGCGACGAAGACGTTTCGTTATGTTTGACGGAGGGGCTGGGGGGACGCTTAATCAGGACCCTACACGTGTGTGACGCCGGTTAATCCCCAGGCCGACCGATGTAGGTTAGAATGGTCGATAAGAACTATTAGAAAATAAGTGAAGGTACCAAATTACAATTTTAAAGAATTTAATTAACAATATTAAAAACTATAAATTTTAATATAAATTTTTAAAAATTTGAGGGAGTCAAATTATATTTTTTTAAAAAATTATAATAATTTTTTAAAATTTTATTAAGTTTAAAAATTAAATTTAAAATTAATTGGATATTATTAACAATCAATTCATAAATTTATGTTGAATCTTAAAGTATGAATTTATTGTTTAATTTAAAGATCATATAAAGGTATGACAAAATAAAATTTTAAGTACAATAATATTATTATAATCTAAAATAATATTATTAAGTACTAACTCAATAAAAAATTTAATAATAAATACATATAATATTTAAGATTTTTTTAATATTTAAAATCATTTTCTATTTATTTTTAAGATTTTATTTTTTACGTTAAAATATCATGAAGCATCAATTCGATTGATAAAAAAATATTACATTCGATTTAGATTTAGGACAAATTATTCATTTGTCGTTGTTTATTTCACTATTTATTATTTTTAAAAAATATTATCTAAAATAGATATTTTATTTATTAAAAATCACTTTTTGAAAAGAATATCAAACACCTAATTTTTTTTTAAAAACACTTTTTGTTATTCTGTTACCAATCATATTGAATATTGATTAACAATTATATTTTATCACATCAATTCATCTAATTTATTTTAAATTTACAAAAGTATGAATTAATTGTTTTTTAAAAAAAATTATTTAGTTGTTAAAAAAAAACAAACGTGAAATAATCTAGTATAATCAAAAATAATTTTTAGTTGCCCCAAAACTTATATATTCTATTAATTATATCCTAATTCAAAATATACTAATAAATTTTACTCTTTATATTTAATTTTTTTATCAATTTAGTCCTTTTTTGTATACTATCAAAGTTCATCGAATCAAAATAGTAGTTGGATGATTACATTATGTCATAAAACATCAATAAGTTATTGTTAAATTGTTATTATACCAACAAAATACTGCTAAAATAAAATATTTTATTTATGAGAAAAAAAAAAAATGAAAAAATTTTTAAACACCTAAGGTTAAATTTATTCAATCTTTTGAATTAAAACCAAATTAATAAATTCTATAAGTTTTTGAAGACTAACTATTATTAAATTAAATTACATTAATATTGTATATAATATTTAACTATCAATAACATATTTTAATTGAATAATATATTTATAATGTTTATAAGAAAAATTTTATTTTATTATCGAACTAATAATTAAATTACTAAGAATATAATTGTGTATTCTTAAAAGAATAAAATTTTGATATACAGATGAGTTATCATGTAAAATATGTGTATTTATCAATATAATTTACCATATTCTTATAATATAATTATTTTTATTTTTAAATTTATAGTTTTCTTTTTTGTTGTTTTTTTATGTTTTTAAATCTCTAGTGATATCAAAAATCAAAATGTTTAGTTCACATATTCTGTTTTTATTTACTTTTTGTTTAAAACATCAATAAAAATATAAATTATTTTGCATGGCAACAAAATAAAAGAGATTAATATAACATTTAAATTTGAAACATTAAATTGAAAATTTTAAATATTTGTTTAATTTATTGAGAAAAACCCCAAAATAAAACCAAATTAATAATTTTTATAAGTTTTGAGGATTTTAGTATTATTAATGTTAGATTATGATCAATTTATATAGTTTGATCAATAACTTATTTTAACAATATTTTAATTGAGTAATACATTTATAATGTTTACAAGAAAAAATTTATTTTATGAGATCTACTAATTTTCTACTAAATCAAGAATATTCATATTTTCCATCTTCCTTTCTATGGGTTTTTTGTTTATTATTTTTCTCTAATTAATCAAAAAAGGGAAAATTATTTTATTATCGAACTAATAATTAATTGACTTATAATCTAATTTACCTTATTCCTAAAAGAGTAAATTTTAATACACAGACGAGAGACCGTGTAAAATATGTGTATTTATCAATATAATTTATCATATTCTTAGAATATAATTATTTTTTTTCTTAGATTTACAGTTTTTTGTTGTTTTTTTATGTTTTAAAATCTCTAATATGTTAGTATGTTTTTTTTATTATTATTTTTGTTTATCTGCTTTTGTTTGATGGAGGTTGATGTGTTTAAAAATAGGGTTTTGAGGGTTTGTAAGGGTTTTTTAATTATTAAATTTCTAATCTTGAACAGAGGTGTAACATTGTATTCAAGTTTTATGAAAATTTTAGTAGGAGCCAAATTTTTTGAGGATTAATCGAGGTTAATTTTGGTAAAATATAAATTGTTAGGAGCTTTTTTTGGGTTGAATTGAGATTTGGAGAAATTCGGTTTGAAATTATTTAATTAAGCAATTTGGGATGGATTATATATTAAATATTATATATAGATTACATGGATTTTGAGAAAATTGAACTTAAAAAAAATTATAAAATGATCATTAAAATTTTGATATATTACAAAATAGCCATTAAACTTTATTGAAATTGGCAAAAATATGAAAGTTCAATGACAAAAAGATTATTTTAGAAATAAAGAAGTGACCAAAGAGTAAATTTACCCAAATTTTATTAAAAAGAAAAGTTAATTCAAAAATCGGCCAAATTAATGGAATTTTGAGTTTGAAGAAAAAGCATTCAAAAAAGTCGTAAAGATCTTGAAATTAGTGAAAAACAATGCGAGGAGCAATTTGAGAGGTTAAGTCAGTTGAGAAATTGGTTAAATGATAAATTGGAAAACTTAAATTTAAAGAAAGATTTGGAGAAATGCTTGCGGGAGTATGAGTCGAAAGAAGAGCAGCTTGGGATGAAAGAGAAGAGTTTCGATAAGCGATTTATGGAGTTTGAATTGTTAGAAAAGGCTTCGAAAGAGCGTCTTAGAGATCTTGAATTAAGTGTGAAACAACGTGAGGATGAGGCTAAGTCGATTGAGAAATTGGTAAAAGATAAGTTGGAGGAAGTTGGGTTGAAAGAGAGATTTGGAGAAACACTTGAGGGAGTATGAGTCAAAAGAAGAGCAGTTCGGGCTGAAAGAGAAGAGTTTCGAGAAGCGATTTATGGAGTTTGAGTTGGAAGAAAAGGCTTCGAAAGAACGTCTTAGAGATCTTGAATTTAGTGTGAAACAACGTGAGGATGAGGTTAAGTCGGTTGAGAAATTGGTAAAAGATAAATTGGAGGAAGTTGGATTGAAGGAGAAAGATTTGGAGAAATGCTTGAGGGAGTATGAGTCGAAAGAAGAGCAACTTGGGCTGAAAGAGAAGAATTTCGAGAAGCGATTTATAGAGTTTGAGTTGGAAGAAAAGGCTATTAAAGAACGATGTAAAGTTCTTGAAATTGATGCAAAACAATATGAGCATGAACGCAAGAGGCTTGAAGCGACAGAGAAATGGGTGCAAAAGCAGTTGGAAGAGATTAAAAGGAAAGAGGAGGAATTTGTGCAACGTTGTAAAGATGTTGAGTTAAAAGAAAAAAGTCTTGAGCTATGTTATCAGGTGGTCGAAGCAAAAGAGAAGCATTATGATGAATGTTTGAGAAAAGTCAAACTAAGAGAGAAGGAGATTGAAGAATTATCTGCAGAACAAAGGAGAAAGTATGAGCAACAGTCCAGTGATCTTGAGTTTGATGTGAAAAAGTGTGAGCAAGAGGTTCAAAGATCTCGAATCAAAGGAGAAGAAACTTGCGGATGGGTCTAAAGAATTTGAAACGAAGAGGGGTCTTGCTTCTGCCCTGCATCCTCGAGTGAAAACTGAAGCAGCAGGCATTTTGTCGGTTAAATATTCTGTCGATCATTCTTCACGAGCACATCCCCGGTTTTGTGTGAACATGGATGGAAAGAATTTGCAGATGTTCCTAAATGAGCGCTGGAAAGACCACGGTTCAATAGGTACTGAAGTTGCTATGGCCCTTCAACGTTCAGCGGACCCTGCAAAGCTTGTCTTGGATGCAATGGAGGGGTTTTACCCTCCACATTTGTGTAAGGGAGACAGAGAGTTTGAAGGAAAAGTTGCCAGAAGAAGTTGTATTCTCTTGTTAGAGAAATTGATGGAACTTTCACCAGAAATTAAGCCCCGTGTTAAAGAAAAAGCTATTAAGCTTGCCTTTGATTGGTTAACAAAAATGAGAGTTGAATCCGGCCATGAATTGGAGGTTTTGGGATTCCTGTGGCTTTTAGCCTCTTTCCGACTGGCCGATGCTTTTGATGCCGATGAGCTTCTCAGTGTTTTAGTGTTTGTTGCTCGACATTTCAAAACACTGAAATATTTAAGGCTCTTGGTTTGGAAGATAAGAACCATTGTAAAGTCTATAAAACCATTTACCTTCTCTTATCTACATGCAATTGCTTCATTCTCAATAAACCCGAGGCCATGATCCTGGAATGAACCTTAGTTGTAGTTTATTGTTCCTTTGTATTGGGAAATCCAACAGGAGTTGTAACTTTGATTACTTGTTTCACAGGTGTCTTGAAAAAACTTGTTCGAAGCGAGCGGCATATGCAGATCATTAGATACATGTATGCTTTGGGACTTGGAGAAGAGGAGCCGCATAAGCAGCCACAAGAGTGCATAGCCACAGAAACGGCATCTAAGCGTCTAAAAGGATCAAAACAAGGTAAGCATTTCTTTGCAATGATAGCTGGATCCTCCATGCATTTTGTTTGGTGCTACTATTGGTTGTAGTTTATGCTGACAGATTGCAATTTGTTCATTTAGTTTCATCCATTTCTTCATCTTGAACTCGAGGAACAGATGTTAGTACCAAGTTTAGTGATAATCATTAGCAAACACAGTGACTTGAGCCATACGAAAGCACATTTCGACTTCATAGACATTTGTTTTTACACCCGAAGGACTGCCGAATGAAAACCAGTGTCCTCAGACGGCTTTATCTATCGAAATGCTGTTAGTGATTATTTTCTTTTTGGGAAGCTGTTGCAGGACCTGATGATGATCAAGTCGGTAGTTAGCCCGGAGAATGTGGCCGGCCCTGATGGACCACTACTTTTTAGTGTCTGTAACTGACGATGCTGCTTGCACCACCGGTTTAACTATTCGGCCGATTTTTTATAGTTTGTTTTTTTTGTAATTTTCTTTTTAGTGGTTCACAATGATTCATTCTATATTTATTTCGATACCACTGATGAAATCGACCGAATCGATAATTTTCATTTTAATTGACCAAATTTGATCCACTTCTTATCAGTTAACTAACTTTGGCTTCATTCCACTAACTTGGTATATTAAGAGAACTTATTGATTCTTTGGCAAGACAATAAAGACACCAAACTAGATGGCTTCACCCCATGTATATTTTAAAGCCAACATGTTTGTTACAAGTATACACATGTGACATACACATACATATATACATACGTACGGATTTATGTATACGTTAATATGTATTCATGAACAATGTAAACAATACTTATACCCAAAGCTTGGACACCCACACCCCAATGGCAAACGATACAACAGCCGAAAGAACAATCCCCTTGTTATGCTCGACACCATTGATTATGATCGACAAGAAACTATCTTTACCTTCCGGTTTCTTTGAACTTGCAACACGACATGTTTGGTCACTGCTGCTGCAATTAATACCTTTTTCACCTTCATTTTTCGTTTCATTTTCTCCATGATCCCCTTCGTCTTCGTGGTCATCCTCTTCTTCCTGTGAACTCTGATCTGCAGTGTTATTCACGGTGATTTTCTTTGGGACGGTAATGAAGAGATGTTGACCATCGAATTTGCCGAGGATGTTTTCGGTGTCTGAATTCTCCGGCAACCGGAAGGTTTGGTCGATGTATATGCATTTGTTTTCATTCGGCATCCTTTCTCCTTCGACCTTTATGTAACCAGCTGACTCTTGCTCTATTCTCACCTCCTCATGTTTGAACCCTGAATTAGAATAATTTTTTTTTACAATTCTTAAAAAAGAAAAGTGATAAACTAATGAAAATGTGATTGGTTTAATACCAGGAAGGTCAATAAAAATCAAATGAAATATTATTTAAAACTCTAACAGTCCATATTCTTGGAACAAATTTCAAATTTTTTGGCTCGGCCACCGTCGACTCCATGTGTCTCTGGCATTCTCCATATTTTACTGTTGGGCTTTAATTTCTTGAAACAACAGTTATTTTAAAAAAATTTTATATGGTTATCGTTTTTATATATTGAAACTGTGCATTTTGAAATATTGTGGGTTTGTTTATGTTCATAAAGTTTCAACATGATTTTATTGGGTCCAATTTTTGAGTTTAAATCAGATTGGAAAAAATATTAAATAACAAGTCGGGTCGGATTCAACTTTAGAGTGAAAAAATAATATGTACAAAGAAAGATAAAAAGATGATATATTCTTTACTTGTTTCTATATATATTTCAATTACATTCTTAATTTTATCAAATAAAAAAATAGAAATAATTACTATAAATAATCTTATTTTTTATTAGCCCCTTTATTTTTAATAAAAAATAAAATATATAGAATATTTATTTGTTTCTAATTTCATTATCAAATTGTGATTCTCGCTCTAAATTAATCTCTAATTTTTTAATCCAAATATCATTTCTAAATTATAACTCTTATTCTAAATCGACCACCGTCTTAAATTCGCCATTTTTAATTTTTAAATTTTTAATATTGCTAATTGGGAAATAAAACAACAGTTAACATAACAAAAAATTTCATGGTATCATCGTTTTTATAGGATTGAAACTGTGCTTAATATTTTCAAGAAATAATATGACTTTATAACATAAAATGATAATTTGAAGAATGTTTTAAAATATTCAAAAGTTTGAAAACTAATTTAAAAAATGTTCTGTTTCGTGGAAAGAAATAAATTATTCTTTTTGAGATTAACTTTTAAAACATTGATTATAATTCGAATAAAATTAAATTATAAATTATAGAGTTAATTGATAATAGTTATGGTCTAGGTTTTTAATTTATCTCAATTTCATCCTTAAATTGTGGCTCCCACTCTAAATTGATCTATAAACTTTTAAATATTCAAATTTCATTCTCAAATTATGACACTCATTTCGAACCGATTCCTAAAATTTTAAACGTTACAATTTAATTTTCAAATTATAAATATATTTTTTCTTAAAAAAAATCTCAACATATACTAATCACATCTCATATTAATAAAAATATTATAAAAATTAATAAATGACATGTAAACACTAATGTGCCCAATTTATTTTAGTTAATTGATTTGAAAATAATAATTTCCTAAAAATTTTAATACTTTTCAAGTTTAAAAATCGATTTAAAACAAGGGATGTAGTCTGGGGATAAAATCGGAACAATCAAATGTTTGAAGATCAATTTAGAATAAAAAAATTATAGATTGGGGACAAAATTGAAACATTTAAAAACTTAAAAGATCAATTTAAAATGAAAATTATAGTTTGGAAGCAAGTGATACAATTTACTCAAAATCGTATGTTTAAAGATTTAAACTCAGTCATATTTGAGGGTCAACAAACGATATCAAAGCAATCACAAACACAATGAAAGGCCTAATGGGTTTGGTCCAAATTAGATCAGGCTTGAGATACCAAAAAAAACACATCATTAAATGAAAAGGTTCTCGTAGTATTTTTTTTTCCGACCACAAAACTCCTTGCATACGATCCATAGGCGTATTTAACTTATGCTCAAGCCTATATTTTTTTTACAAGGAATGGAAGCTCTTAAACTATGATTTGGGAAAAATAAGCCCTTAAATTATTATTTTTGATCACTTTAAGTCCCTAAACTATCATTTGTGATCATTTTAAGTCCCCAAACTATAATTTAGGCAAAATAAACCCTTAAACTATCATTTTTTGTTACTTTAAGTCAATAGTTACAAAAATATCTTTTATAAAAGAAAATCAATAAAATTTAAATTAGGAAAAAATTTTAAAAAATAATTAAAATAATTTGGGCAAACTTTCATTTCGATAATTTTAAGTTTAGTTATTTAAGTCAAAAAAATTATTTGACTAATAAGAGTTTTTAATCTTTTATAAAAAAATTTTTGACTAATTGATAGTTTTAGGGACTAAAAGAAGAAAAATGACACATTTTAGGTACTTATTTTGACCAAAAAATAGTTTAGGGACTTAAAGTGACCAAAAATAATAGTTTAAGGGCCTATTTTGCTCAAGTCATAGTTTAAGGGCTAAAAGCAGAAAAAAAGACAGTTTGAGGGCTGTGTTTTTTAAGCCATAACTTATTTAAAGAGCATCGAACTCCTTGCATTCGATCCATAGGCGTATCTAAGCTTATGCCAAACCTGCCTTGCTTTACAAAGAATTGAAGCGTGTATAGGACAAAGATATGTCGTAAATATGAACACAATACAAATTATTAAATACATATATTTAAACATGTTACATGTCATGTCATGAATATTACATTAGTACTGTGTTTTATTACATGTGTCCATTTCATGTTTTCAATAGCATCCAAAATTATCTGGTCTATCAGTACATAGATTCAGTTTCGAACAACAAGATCAATGCTTGATGATTCAATGAACATCCTTCCTAAGGTGAAGAACTTAGAAAGATCCTATGAATAAAAAACCTGATCTTGGTTTTTCTTATGAAATATAAATACGATATATGTATTAACCGTGTCATGTCGTATCTATGATACTATTCTTGTCTTTACAACGTACGGTGTTTCTTATAATGTTTTCGTATAGTATCTTATCCAAAATTATAAGGTCTTTCGTTACGTAGCTTCAGTTTCTACAAACAAGATATAATGCTTCGGGCAAAGCTCATTCAGTCATTATGATTGCCTAATCATGGAACCGAAGAAATTACCTGTGTATGCATGCCTAAGTACTTCTCTAGGGTTCTTGTAGGTATCAAACATTTTACAGATAAATTAAATAAAAGAATCATAGGCTCCAAGATAAAAGATTTCGAACTTTCTGATAGATGATTTTTCCAAAACATAGAAGCAATCATAAGCTCTTGAAGATTTAAATATGAGCAGACAAAAAGACTAAAGATAACTTTGATTCAATCCAAAAGGAACACAAGTCTAGTTAACACAAATATATCATACACTGCAGTGCAAATGATATGAAAAGAGTGTGTAAATGCAACGTTACTGCATATCTCCTTCTCTCAACTTGTCGATTACATTTGCCATTGAACAATAAAATCTTGCTTCAAAGGCTAGGGAACTAACCACTCCCTCGATAGATTTGAGTTCTTCACGGAGCTCGGGATTCAACATCAACGAAGAGAAGTTCTCATCCACGAGAAACCCAAGACATTTTGCGACATCTTCAAGCTTGGGCACCCAATCACAGATCTTCAAGCCCAAAGCAGAGGAAGCCTTAGGACACGGAATGGCTTGAGGAAACCTCTCATACTTTTTCAACCATTTCCCCAGGTACTTAATCAAATTCATCAACTCTTTACCGACTAACTTACCCAGTGAAGATGACAATATCACCTCATCGACATTGTTTGAAGCTAACAAATAATGCAAACAAAGCTCAGCATCCAAAAACCCATCATGTGCAACCATAAGCAAAATTGCAGCCTCCTTGGCCAACCGTGATTTCTTTCCGAGTCTAGCCTTTTCAATAGCCAGCAAAGCTTGACTCTCCCACTCCTTCCTCACACTAACCATACTAGCATAACCATCTTTAGGTGGACATAGAAAATATTTCAATATGCAAAGCAACTCAACCGAACCCAAATTACGAGCATGTTTAACACAAAGACAAAGCAAATCCGACCTCTTCTTGGCAGCAAGATTAACAATCAAATTCGAAAAACACGAATGGTTGATCAAGCCATTAACAATCAACACCTCCAGCAATTCCCAAATTTCCAAACTAATACAAGCTTCCAAAACCAAACTCAAAACATCTCCACCAATCAAAGACCCAACTTTTTCAAGCAAAACAAAAGTATACCCAGAATCATTCAAATCGACCCCAATAAAAATCCCACCTTTCTCCCTAATCTTCTCAAGAAATGGAGTCAACATACCAAGAAACTCTTCTTTATTGAAGTTATGGATGTCTTTGAGCTTTCTATTTAACTTGGTATAAAACTTTTTGCTCAATTCAATGAGTTTAGCATCAGTTTCAGAGATTCCCCATCCCGTAAGGGGACTAACAAGCGATGTGGGATTGGGGTTTTCAGCTTCGGGCTTTAGTTTGAGGAAAATATCATCTGCGTTTAGAACTATGGGGTGGTCTGCTAAAGAACTATGCAGCTCAGTATTATCTGAAGCCTTCGTTATTACATCAAGCAAGGTCATGGTGCGAACAAATGAACAATCCCTTAAAACAAACAATGAAATAACAAAAGAAAACGCGAGAATCACCAACGGAAACCACCCAACAGGCAATCGAAAGGTTACTTAAAGAGAAGAGGAAAAAGACACTACCTTTAAAGGGATTCTTTTTGAATATAGAAAGAGACCCGAGGTTGAGCTTGACGAAGGGGGCTCGAATCAATGAAGAAGAGAGGCTGGCTGACGGGAATGCAGGGTTTTGAATGAAAAAAAATGTAGGGTTTTTGGGGAGGAATGCAGTGGAGCCTCAAATGGAGGCTGAAGAAATAAAAGAAGTTTATATATAGCGTAAATATGTTGGGTTGGGCTTTAATATGTTTTACAAGCTTATTGGCCCACATTCGAGTGTAACTTTTTCTTTTATAAAAAAAAACGATACCGAAAAAGATACAATATCAAAATTCGAATCTTGATCCGTAGAGTGTCGTTAACAAATACTAATTATTATTGCTTCAATTAGTTTTCCTCCTAACTCGATAAGTCGACTCAATTTAGTCAGATTTTATACATATGTTTTAAGATAAAGGATATCAATAGTAACTAAAGTATGAAAATAATCGTTTTGGTTCATGACTTTTTAAAGTTATAAAATATTCACTAAATTTATTGAGTTATTATAAAATGGTCATTGAATATAATGAAATATGTAACAATTCGGTTAATTTAATGACCATTTTGTAACAATTTGATAAATTTACGATCATTTTATAACAATTTAATAATTTGATGATCATTTTAGAACTTTTTAAAGTTCAGTGATCAAAGAGATCATTTTTATTTGTTTAGTGATTACTTGTGTGATTTACTTAATATTATGATATTTTTTTACAAACCCTTTTCTCCCAACTTTTCAAAACTCTTTCTTATCAAGTTGTTCACTTTGTGGTATAAAAGTGTCCATTGATGGTTTATAGTTTCATTAGTGTGTTCAAGGATGGGTTGTGGCGTCCTATGAAAATACCAATTTGAGATTGATGGATTATTAGTACAAGGAAAATAAGACGTTTATTGCATATTTGGCATTTCAAATGTCATTTTCATTAGTATTGCTTCAATTAGTTGCCCTCCTAAGTCCTAACTCAACAGACTCAACTTACTTCAGTTAGACTTCATATAAATATTTTAGGATAAAGTATATCAATAGCCACTAAACTATGAAAATAATCATTTTGGTCATTGAACTTATCGAATTATTATAAAATGGTCATTGGAATGTTATGAAATATGTAAATTCAGCTAATTTAATGACGATTGTGTAAATTTAATAATTATTCTATAAGAAATTAATAATTCAATGATTACTTTGTAACTTTTGAAAGTTTGGTGATCAAAATAGTATTTTTTATAGTTTAGTGACTACTTATGTACTTTACCCTATATTCTAGATATTGTGTTCATTTTTTTTCATCAGACGTTTAAAAAACTATTTTTCTTACCAAGTTTTTACTTTGAGCTATAGAAGTGTCAATTGGTGGTTTATAGTTCTTCATTAGTATGCTCAAGGAGGGTTGTGATGTCCTATGAAAAATACCAAATTGAGATTGATAGATTCTTATTTCTTAGTACAAGGAAAATAAGATATTAATTGCATATTGGGCCTTGCAAATGTCCTTTTTATTTGTAGTTTGAAACCATGTATTAGACTTCCACAAAATAGCATTATTATTCGATAAAATTTTTGATACACGATAAAGAGATTTGTTAATTTTAGGGTTCATGAGTTTGGTATAGGGTTTATGTTTATGGTTTAGAATTTAAGATTAGTGTTAGAATTTAAGATCTAGGGTTTTAATAATTAGAGATTTAGACTTTAGATTTTATAATATAATATTTCACCCCAAATGCTAAAATTTCAAAATCTACTAAAACCCAAAATGCTACAAGTTATTGGCATAATATCAAAATTTGCCTATAACATTTGACTGAATTTTCATTTTGACTCATATTCTTTTTTAAGCAATTTAGCCATTAACGTTTTTATTTTGGGTTAAAATGACCCATTTTCGAATGAAAAATTTTAGTCAACCAACGTTAAATGACATGACAAACTTACATGACAGTGCATGCGACGATAGCAGTGTCATATATATAAATATGTCGACTTTTCAGAATGACACATCAGTCAAAAAATAATCTTAAAATTATATAAAATATTTTTTCTTTTGACGTGTCATTCTGCCAAGTTATTTTAATTTGTTTATCGTCAGTTGACTAATAGTTTTCATTCACAAAAATGAAACGTTAAAGGCTAAATTACTTTAAAAAAAAAGAATAGAACTCAAAATGACAATTCAGTCGAACGTTAGAGACATTTTTTTTAGCATTATGCCTAAGTTATTACATAAAACTTTTCAGCCCTATATGAAAATGAGAGATGTGCGTAGAGTGTGGACCTGCAATTGACAAAACGCTAAATGCTAACAAAATGTATGTTTGTTGAAGGATCCCACACATCAACACCACTATTGGCTGTGGCCGAAAGGGTAGTTAGCTTGGTGATGGTTTGTTGGTATACATGACAGATAACAATAGTTTTAGGGCAATGAAATTTTGCACAAATTCAAATTAAAGTTGCTATTTTTGTTTATATATACATAGGAACAGTGATTGATTGCCGACACGGAGGGTATAGGCGGGAAACATCTAATGTCGCAACCTGGAAAAGGAAATATGGGTACTGCGTCCAAATCTCATTTCACGGTAGGTAATGTAGGAGCAAAATTGGACTATATTTGGGAAAAACTAATTTTTTTATTTGATTCGTAAAAATTTTGAATCGGCTTGAATCGAAAAAAATTTAAATAAAATTTAAATTGTAAAATAATAATAATAACTAGTTGATCGATTTTCAATTTCAAGTTTAGTACCCAACCCTGCATGACATATGTATACACATATGAAAAATTAAGAAATATATATGTATATATTACATATGAGTCATAAAAAATTCGTTGAGTTATTTAATACTATAAAATATTAAAAATTGTTTTAATATGAAAATTTACATAAATGTATAAACTTAAATAAAATTATGATATATATTTAAAATATAATTTATTAAATTTTGTAGTGTAATGGTATGACAACTATTTTCATTGAGTTAGGTGAGATGTTAATGTACGATAACCTTTAAAGAGTAACTTCATTAGCAAAAATCCTTCTTATTTATATTTTTTTGTATCAAAAACGTTTTCTATATTATTTTGAATTTATATTAATTACCGAAACCAATCATTTGCTATTTTATAGCATAATCATTTATTTCTTTTTTATAAAAAATGTATACAAAATCATTATTAATATCAATTAAAATAACATTATATATATATTTGGAGAATAATCCAAATAAAAGTTAATTTTTGGAATGTAGAGGATGTTGAAGAATATTTGGGGATATAGGCCATTTTTTACAGTACACGATGGACCTCGCCACCTGCAGGTGGCAAGGTCCAAATTTTTAATATTTTTTTCTCAAAAGACGCCACCTGCAGGTGGCGAGGTCCTCGTGTACTGTAGAAAATGGCCTATATCCCTAAATATTTTCCAACATTCCCTATATTCTAAATATTAACTTTCATTTGGCCTAAAAATCCAACGGAGCCTATATATTTTGTATAAGCCCTTTTTCTCTCCAATCTGAGTGCATTAGTTTTTTCTTTGCTTCCTTGGCCGGTAGCCGGCAACTAATTTTAGTACTGGTTGTTGACCATTGAAATTTATTTATTTTTCATATTTTTAATAAGAAAATGCATTTAGATAAATAGAAAACCTACAATTTTTCTCTCTGTTATAGAAGCGCCACTCACTTTTGCTCTTTTTTTCCTTTAAATGCTGGCGGCAACACCGGTTTAATACTGGTCGCCGACCGCCGATATCGATCTTTTCGTTTGTTTTGGTTTTAATTTTCAATAAATTATTCTGCTCTTGTGGCACGATTTATTCTGCCTTTTGGTACGTTTTACTGTGTCTTTTGCCAGTAATCACAATATGTCTTTTGGCACGATTTGTGAGCTTTGGATGCTAGACTTGGGTTGTGATTCTATGTTGTAAAAGGTTGCCTCATAAGCCTTGAAAGGGGAAGAATTCTTAGTGAATTGGTGAAATCCTTAGTAGGAAGCTAAGATAGTGGATGTAGGCTTTAGTTAGAAAGCCGAACCACTCTAAATCATTGTCCATATTTTTTCTATCTTTTTGCTTCCACTCTAAACACCTAAAATCTATCTTCTCTACCACTTGTTAAGCACACACGGTTAAGGGAATCGAGTCCAACAATTGGTATCAGAGCGAGGCTCAATCAAGAGGATTAACATTCTATTAAGGTGATCCCGACAAGCTCGATCAACCATTCTATCAACCGGTGTTCATGGTGCAATCTATCGACAAGCCACCATTTTTCAACGGTGAACATTATGCCTATTGGAAGAATAGGATGATGTACTTCATCAAGGCAAAGAATTATCGACTTTGGTACCTTGTTGAAGATGGTCCGTTCGAGCCTAAACGAAGGAAGACATATTGGAATGCCAGCAACAAGAAGATGATGGGGCTAAACTTCAAGGCGTTGCTAGTACTATTTTGTGCATTGGGACTGGAGGTTTATGCTACGGTTTATTCTTATGAGAGTGCCAATGAAGTATGGGACAAGCTTTAAGTCACATACAAGGGAACAAACGAAGTAAATGAGACCAAGATCGGCCTTCTCAACCTTGAGTATGAAAACTTCAAGATGGACCCGGATGAAGACATCAAGATGATGTTCGACCGATTCTCCACTATTGTCAACCAACTAAAAAACCTTGGAGAGGAGATTTCAGAAGACAAACTTGTTCAGAAGTTGATTTACTAACTTCTCGAATCATGAGAGAGCAAGAAGACGACTATTATTGAAGCCAAGAACATGAAAGAGCTCAAGCTTGATGAGCTAATTGGATCCTTGCTAACTCATGAGATGATGTCCGAACCCTTGAAGAGGAGGAAGGAGAAGAAGATCAAAAAGCAAGGCATTGATGTTAATGTCATTGCTCTCAAATCCTCCAAATGCTAACATGAAAAATCAAGTGAGGAGGAAAGTGAAGATTAAGAGATGGTTCATTTCTTCAAAAGGTTCACCCGATTCATGAAGAGAAATAGAAAAATCCAAGCATGAATCGAAGAAGAAGATGAAGAATCCCCCAAAGAACCATGAATGCAAGGAGACGAGGCATACCAAATTCGATTGCCCTCGCTTCAACAAAAAGGGGCCATCTTCAAAGAAAGCATACATGGCAACATGGAGTGATAAAAACTCCACTGATGAAGATGAAGTTGCCCATCTATGCTTCACGGCCCTCCAAGAGGGAGATGTAGTTTCTAATTCATCTACTTCTATTTCCTATTCATTTGATGAATTACAAGAAGCATATGATGAATTGGTTTTTGAGTTTAAGGCTTCATTTTCAAAAAATAAGAAATTGATTTCAAAAATGAAAATCGAAAATGATTTACTTTTAAAAACCAATTTAGAGTTTGAAGCAAAAAAAAAATGAGCTTAAAGTTTCAAATTTACAAGAATTGCTTCATACGGTAGAAAAAAATCATCAAAAGGAATTTGATGATATTAAGAAAGAAAAAGATTTGATTTCCAATGAACTTCAAAAGAAAAATAATTTGGGAAAATCAAATTTTTATGTTAGACGATCTAGTGCCCTTAAATTTATTAAAAGAAAATGTTTTAGAAGTATTTGGGTCCCAAAAGGACTAACTACTTCAAATAAAAATGATGAAATTGAAAAATAAATTCCTAAGGGGACTAAGATATGTGCTACTAATGCCTATGGATCCAAAGCAATTTGGATACCAAAACTCACTTGATTGTCTTGTTTTAGGTGTGATTGAGAATGATCAACAAAGTACAACATTGAGGGGGAGCTCCATACATACAAGGAAAACACTTGAAGAAGGAAGGTTTCACATCCTCCCTTTGGTTCAAGTGTGGTAAAATTTAGTTGAATTTATTTGTTTTAATTTGGTTTATTTACTTTAATTTAACTAGACTATCATAAATTGTTTGACTAACATTTGTTTGATGCTTGAGCAAGGGGGAGCCATTTTTAAACCAAAAATCTTATTTATGTCAAAATTTTTTAACCTCCATTGTTATTTTGAACTTAAAGTTACTTAATTTCTTTTTGATATAACAAAAAGGGGATAAATTGTTTGAAAATTAATTTTTTAAGTGAATAAGGGGAGCTTTATCTACATTTAAATTTTAAAATCTCTTATTCAAAATTTTAAATACTAAGGGGGAGAATCACAAACAATTTTTCAAGTTGGTTTTATTATATCAAAAAGGGGGAGATTGTTAGGATATTTGTTTTGAAATAATAATTGAAAAATAGTTTTGAACTAAATTGAAAATATTGCAAAAATCATTTTAAGTCCAAACAACTTGAAAATATGTTTGAGCATGTTTCAAAAGGTTTTGAAGTGTTTTTGAAATGTTTTAAAGTAGCCATACCTAAGTTCTTAGTTCAACTCTATCGATAAGGTATATCCCATTTCAATACGTTTTAGGATTTCAGATACAATCTATTTGAAAATGCCAAAACTTGTACCGATACAGGGTTTGCATGTATCGATACGGAGAGAGGTTGTTTCGATACGCCTCTTAGCGTTTCGATACGCATACGTGGCAAAAACCCCAACGGCCAAAACCCCCAATAGTCAATTTCCCAACCGTCTTTTAAATTACAGCATGCGATACACTCCTATCGATACACTCCTACGCATGAAGAACGTATATACAATACCCGTATATCAATAAAAGAGAACATTTAACAAATAGTTCATGAAGAACATGTATCAATACAACTACCCGTATATCAATACACACAGATTTAGAACTACATTTATTGCGGGAAATAAAGGCCCCAACAGTCTCCAACGACTAGAAACTCAATTGGGAGTATAAAAGACCTCAAGAAACATCTGAAGCAACTAATGATCCACAAGTCAACAATCATATGATCAAAAACATGGCTTAGTGCTTAAATTTCCACTCCTTGTATAAACAAACATTTGTGAGCTCAAATTGTCTAACTTCCACGTTTGGCAACAAAGGGTAAAAACATAATTTCAGCACGAGTCAAGACAATATAAAGCTGATAACAAATTTTATATTAAATCAATTATTGTTAGTATAATATGTTTTCCCTGAAAAATTATTATATAATTTTTATATATTAATAATAAAAAAAATTCATATAAATTTTATTAAATGCGCATTCAATTATTGGATTTATATTTTTTAAATTATTTTATTTAATATTATATAATATAAAAATGTGAACAAATTATACATAAATTCCTATATTAAATATAAAAAATATATTGTAACATGTAATTAAATATTTTAATTTTATGAACATGATTTATAGATGATTTAGACATTAAAACCAAAATGATGATAAATAAATATAAATCAAAGTTCAAGTGAAATAATTTATGAATATATTTTATGAATATATGATTTTTTAATAAATATATACATTTTTTGAACAATCCCAATCATCAAATCTCCACTGTCGGTTACAATCTCTAAACAGTTTCCCCATCCAACGGTTCAGCCCATCCTACTAAAAAATCATTACACTGGAACCGCCTGTACCAGATTTCCCACAGTTATTTTTGGAACTCCCTCACTCTAATACAAAATCAGAGCGAAACAAAAACAAAAAATTGGAAAATCTTCTTCTTGTTTTGCTTGTAAGCTTACTCTCTGTTATGCGCTAGCTTTCGCATGGTACAATTTGATTTACATTTTCTCGATTTTTGCATTTTTTGTATTTTCTATTTGATTTTGAAGAAAGAAAAAAAAAAAAACTGATGTTTCGGTGTTTTTGAAAATCAGGAACGTTAGATTTGAACTTTGAAAGTATTGCATTTGCGAGGTAAGTATCAGATCTGGTGTAAATTCTTTACTCGTAAAATGCCTTCTTTTGTTTAATTTCGTTTGGCGTCATATCGCTTTTCTTTTGATTTCATCGATCAGTAGATCGTAACTGTTACGGCTAATTACTTTAGTTTCTTCAATTTTTTGATAATTTGGCTTTGAATTTGTTAGATCAATGGATTCTTAGCTGATTCTAGTAATTTGCTTTGCCTTTTATTTATAATTGTTTGTAGAACTTTTATTTTACTGTAATTTGTTAAGCGTAATTTCTGTTTTCGGTTGACATTTTTTAATGATTCTTGAGTTTATGGTTAATGTATTCTTAATTTGTTACAGCATAGAATGATGCTGAAAGTCGATTACAGGTATTTGCAGTTTCTAGTGGTCTTCGCGTAATGGGAAAATCACCAGGGAAATGGATTAAGACGGTGCTTTTTGGAAAGAGATCTTCCAAAACTGGTTACCAGAAAGGAAGGGAGGTAATATTTATTACTAATTACTACTAAACAACACATAGATGTTTAGATCATGTGCATGAGAAACCGCTAATAACATATTATAATATAATATTTACTTTTGCAAAGATTATGCACAATAATACATTACTGTTTGCAATGCTATGATATAAGAAGTGTTTCCTTTAAATCATTTGGGTATCAAGAAAATGTATTTTCTATCAAAAAAGCTTGACAGTTCTACTTAAGATTCCATTTATTGATGCATTTATTGGTTTTATCTGGTTCAAGGAACACTGTATTAAAGAAATTGATTTATATATATCTTTCAGCCACTGTTTGCCTGTTTCTTAATAATTTGTGGCTCGTGGTTCCATCTTAGATTGAGAGGCAAGAGCTGCTTCTTAAACTGTGCCATCCAAAATGCAAGCTCTGTGTTTCCAACTTCTTATGTCATAGTTTATCAACTGTTTTTTTTTTCTTTCTCTATAACATATATCTGAATAATTTTCAGTTTATGGATGGCCCCTCTGTCATTTGGTTTATTTTGGTGGCTTAGTTCCATTCACTGAGAAAATTAACTAAATGTAAAGATTAACTGATTTAAACATTAGCTGCCTGGAAATTTCTTTGGGAGCTGTTGTATTTCACATGGATGTTTTGATGCTTATTGTATTGGGAATATATCATTTCTTTCCTGGAGTTATGAGATAAACATGATTTGGCATATTTTTTCCATCAATCCTAAAATATTAATGCATGCTTTCCGTTTTTCAATTGAACTGTTTTTTTCCAGAATGCTGCCAATGTAAAGGAGATATTGGTTGCAGCCAGGGCGCCAGAAACTGATGTTGCCGAGGCTCCTCCCTTTTCTTCTCAGCTTAATGCATATGCTAATGAGAGCCAGAGGGATGAAAGGAAAATAGAAGTGGAAGACAATGAGGCCGCAAATATCTCTAATGATGATGGGATATCACTGCCAGTGAGTCAAGGCATAGATTCTCCGAGTTCCACTCTCCAAGATTCGCAATATGATCCAGAAAGGATGAAGGAAAAACAAGCAGCAACCATTGTTCAGGCTGCTTTTAGGGGTTACCTGGTATTTTCTCTTTTTTCCTGTGCAATTTTACTATCAATTTTCAAATAGTTTAGTAAGAGCTTTTGGTTGAGATTATCCCTCTACTAATATAGTTAATTATGTGAAGGCTCGCCGAGCATTTGGGGCCCTCAAAGGCATTATAAGGCTGCAGGCACTTATTCGTGGTCACTTGGTTAGAAGACAAGCTATTACTACTTTGTGCTGTATGATGGGAATTGTCAAGCTACAAGCTCATGTTCGTGGAGTAATGGCTAGACATTCTGATGGTGGTCTTGAAGTGCAGAAGAAATGCAATCAAATGAATCTTCAGGTATTTTTTTGGGAATGTGGAGCAATTACTATTCATGATTCATCTGGGAAATTCTTTTAGTATATTCTCTCATCCTGGCTGCTAATATTTAAAATTTATCCTACAATCACCATCCTTTTCATTCAAATTTTAATGTGTACCTTGACCTTTTATATATTAAATTTTGCATCATCCCTTTGATGGTCCATTTGTAAATGCATTTATTAGACCATCATTAACCAAGTTTAGTGAGAATGGTTAAAATAGATTTTTGGCCTGAGGGTTGAGCAAAACTTAACAGCAGGTACTTTGGGTAGTCATTTATAATTTGAGTGGTGAAAATGCTTTTGATGTTAACCCTTGTCATTGCTTGTAATCTTTTACTTCCAGTAATCACAATATGCAGGATTTAGTAGCATATATGAATTTTTGAAGTACAGAACATGTACTTTTGTTTTTGTCCTCATCTTCCTGCACCAAATTTGTATTTATTCAAGAAATAGGTAAGCTGGCCATTTTTTGCTTTGTTAATTCTTATTTCATTGTTTGGCAGGAGAGCAAGCCTGTGGTTTCTCTTGGAGTGAATATGTCTGCCCGCATTGGAAGGTTGTCAGCAAATGCTTTTGTTCATAAGGTATGGCTGGTATTGTGCTCACGATATTTCTTATTTATGAAATAGAAAATATATAGAGTTTACCTTGATATTGTGCCACATTTCTGGAGATGACTCCATGCATTGGCTATTATGCTTCGGTGACTTTATCCTTATCTTATAAGTTTTTTTTTTTTTTGACCTGGAACATTATGTCTTAGGCTTGTCTTATCCTTCGTATCCTGGTACTGTGCAAGAAGCAATTGCACATGATTTATTCAGGCAATCATTTTCATTTCCCGAGTTTTCAGATACTAATATTGCTTCATGAATCAAATTGATCGGCCGAAATAGATGAAAGCTACTATTTTATTCTTGTTCAATGGAGCTTCAGCATGCTAACTTTTCTTGCTAATGCATACTCTCTCATTTCATTAATATTAGGTTGGCTCAAAAGTATCATCTAACGTTTCCTGTCTACCAAATGTGTTGTAAATATGATATGTTTGGAAGTCTGATTGATGATTATCTGTCACTAGATTATGCATAGATATTTCTCATATCTTTAAGAAAATCTGAATCAATGGCACAAAAATATTGCGCATAATCAAACCTAAAAATCTGTCTTGTTTCTCATGACACCTAAAAATATTAGGTGCTAAGAGGCATATTGTTTGCTATCCCCTATCAGTAGACATGATTTCTTAAATTGGAATGTTGTTTGATTTGTCCCTTTCCTTGTACTTACTTTTCTCTTTCACATTGGGCAAGTGACCGCTGTTTTTTTCTTTAGCTTGTTGCTTCATCACTTCCTGTAATGCCTCTGCACCTCCAAGTTGATGCTGGGGAACCAAATTCAGTCTGGAACTGGTTAGAGCGCTGGTCAGCATCCTGCTTCTGGAAACCAGTTCCTCAACCGAAAAAAGCCTCCAGCTCTAAGTTGCAGAGGAAACAGGCTAATGGTCATGTTGACATTGATACAGGTCGACCAAAACTGAGTGTTCGCAGGATTCGTTCTGCAAATCTGGATGGTACCTCTGTTCAAGCAACCTCTGAATTTGACAAGCCCAAGTGTAACCTGAGGAAAGTTTCTACCCATCCCGCTGAGCCTTCAGTGCAGGAAAACCCACAAAATGAGCTTGAAAAGGTTAAACGCAACTTGAGAAAGGTTCATAATCCTGTAGTAGAAAATCCAGTGCAGTCAGAGGTTGAATTTGAAAAGCCAAGTTCAGAGAAGGTCTCAAGCACTACTAACATAGATGTCGTGGAACAGAGCCTTAACAGTTTGGCTGAGAAGACAAACAAAGAGATGGCCTTGACGGTGAATAGTTCAGCTGAGAAGATGAAGAACGAGATGTCTGTGACAGTAACTAGCTCAACTGAGGAGATAAGAGAGATAACTTCAAGAAATAGCTCAGCTGAGAAGATGAACAAAGAGACAGCCTTGAAAATAAATAATTCGGCTGAAAAGATGAAAAAAGAGATGGCCATTACAGTAAATAGCTCAGCAGAGAAGATGAGACAAGAAACTGCTACAGCAAATAGCTCAGCTGAGAAGATGAACAAAGAGACAGCCTTGAAAATAAATAATTCAGCTGAAAAGATGAAAAAAGAGACTGCCATTACAGTAAATAGCTCAGCAGAGAAGACGAGACAAGAAACTGCTACAGCAAATGGCTCAGCTGAGAAGATGAAGAAAGAGACAGCATTGAAAATAAATAATTCTGCTGAAAAGATGAAGAAAGAGGCAGCCTTGACAACAAATAACGCACCTGAGAAGATGAAGAAAGAGATGGCCATGACAGTAAACCGCTCAGCAGAGAAGATGAGACAAGAGACGGATACAGTAAATAGCTCAGCTGAGAAGATGAAGAAAGAGACGACCTTGACAGTAAATAGCTCGGTAGAAAAGGTGAAGAAAGAGATTGCTGTGAAAGTGAATGGCTCAGCTGAGAAGATGAAAAAAGAGACAACTGTGGCAGTTTCAAAATCACTCGACATTGAAACTGTGTCGTGGCCATTAGTGATGAATGAGACATCAGATATATTTCATTCGGATCCTGCCATTGTTGATTCAAAGCCTTCAATAGATAGAACTGTTAATGGTAATAAAACGTCCATAGCAAATGTGGAGCTGAAAAGGAAGGACGACTCAACGAACAATGAGAATCAGAAGACTGGCAGGAAAGCTTCTAATCCTGCAAAACAAGATCATGCAGAAAATGGGCCTCAAATCAGTCCTCCACTGCCAAGCTACATGGCAGCAACTGAATCTGCCAAGGCTAAGCTGAGACTGCAAGGCTCTCCTCGACCTGGCCAGGATGGAGATGACAAAAATAACCTCACTCGTCGCCAATCTTTGCCATTTTCAGCTAACAATAAAAGCAGCTCACAGTCACCGAGGGGACAGAGACTGGTTCATGCAGGGAAAGAAGGGAACAAAAGCGACAGACCATTGTCATCCAGAGACAGAAATGGTATGAAATGCTGATTCTTGGTTAGAACTTATCAGTTTTTTTTCCTCATAGCTTGTCTCAAGTTTGACATGTTTCCTCGTACAACTTCCCTAAAGGCTTTATATTCGTTTAATTAGTAGACATATTTCAGCAATGTCGTTGATTAACAGTTAATCCTTTCCTTTAGCCTTGCCCATGCTAAACGAATAGAGGCCTGGATCTGGACGGCTCTTGTTCTCTATAGCTTCTATAACATAAAAAGCTAAAGAATGCTTCCCATTTATTTTACCGAAAATGGTTTCAGTTTTCTCATGTTAATAAATCCACTTTCTTTTGTTTTTGTTCGATCTTGCAGCAAAGGCGACTCAAGTAGAGTGGAGGAGATGATTTCATTGAGATTTGAGGACTCAGCAACAATAGGTTCAAAATTCATATGCTTTGTGGTGTATAAAGTTATTAGAACATGCTATGAAACTGAAACTGGGTCAATAAGAGGTGTGCATAGGCCAAGTGCCTCTGAAAATTTCCGAATTTCTCGGTGTTTGTGAGATGGAGTGTAAATCAATAGGTTTCGAACTTATGGCCCCAAAACAATCATCATTGTGTTAAAAATTTCTTTTCGCTTGTTTGATTGTTCTAAGCTTGCCTTGCTACTGATGTTGTATTGTTGCCATTTATAGTTGTTCTTGGCTTCTTAGATGAGCGTATTAAAGAAAGGACCTCTACTACTATGCACAAAAATGTTAGAAATGAGATAAAAATATAAATACAAAATAAATTATTCACTAAACCCCATTATAAAAAAGAGTTAATTACATCTCACATCCCCAAACTATGATCCTTGTTTTAAATTGATCTCTAAATTTTTAAACATTCTAATTTTGATCCTCAAACTATGACCATTCTACATTAGTCCCCAAGCTTTAGAGTGTTTTAATTTCATCCTCTCATTTTAAATTGATTCTCATACTTTTTGAACGTTCTAATTTCATTCCCAAATTATCAATATATACTAATCCATATCCTATGATTATAAAATAATTATAAAAAATTTTAATTGTCATGTAAACATTGATGTGTGTTATGTAATAATGTAATGTGACCAACGATAATTTGATAATGAAATTCAAATGTTTGAAAAATCTAAGATCAATTTAGAATGAGGATCACAATTTGGGTATGAAAATGGAACATTCAAAAGTTTGAAAGACAATTTAAAACAGAAGCCATAGTTTAAGGATGAAATTGATGCATTTAAAAGTTTAGGGGCTTATTTAGATTTAGGGTCATAGTGTGATGCAATTAACTCAATAAAATAAAACCCCAAAACCTGAAAGAAGACTAGTGGTTTAAGCAAATATGTACAAAGAGTATGCAAATATGGTGTCCATTATGTATGACTATGAAGTAGGTGTAAAACTTTCGTTCGGCTCGATCACAACTCCCCGAATCGGTACTCTCTGGCCGAAGCGGTTCCGGTTATTAGGAGGAGAAACCATCGGTTGAACATTACGAGGTAATGGGATTTCAGCAGAGTGGCCTGAAATGCAGAGTGTCCCGGAATCATCTTGCTCCCAGTAGACTTCAACCATGATACCTCTAGGATTCTCAGCAGATTCTGTTCCTGGAATCCCCACAAACCTTGCACCTACAGGTATCTGCATTGCATTTTAAGGTTTTTTTTAAAAAATTATGTTAAATTTCCTTTTTTTATATATATATATATATATATGTGTATGTAATTTTATCATCAGATGCACTTGCCTCAACCGATGTTCCGGATGTTAATGTCAAAGTGACTAGTCGTCCTTCGGCTGCAGCACTTTCTAACTCCGCTTGCCGTGCGATGTTCAAGAAAACTTCTTCCAGGGTTGCAAGACTAAGTTGTATATCTGCTATGCCGAATTCGTCTCCTCTCTCTTCTAGCTCCTTGAAAAATTTCTGTTCGAGATTACAAATGTCGAAGAAATGAAAATGGTTAACAAGCAAAGCAAAAGAACAGATTGAAAAACAGATTGTTCCAACAGAGATTAAGTGCTCACAGCCAGAAGTTTTTCTCGATCATGAGGAATGACAAACGTCAAGTAGTTTTGGTTCTCCTCCTTTGGCTCCACATCTAGATGCTGAAAAAGTTTGATCAATCCGAAATGAGAAACCAACTGTTTGGAACTTGATGAAATACTTGGAATAAGTTGGACTTATAAAACATACATTTTTAAAGAACTGCTTTACAGACTTCTGTTGGTTTGTTGTTCCGACTGCATCTCCATCGGAAGGGCTATGTTCATTGTTGCTTCCAGTGAAGCTAACATTGGCAATGAAACCAGTACCAAATCGTGACTTCAACCTGATTGAGGTTCCAAGGCAACTGAGCCTACCCTTTACCATGATACCTATACGGTCGCTTAAAACATCAGCTTCTTCCATAGAGTGTGTTGTCAAGACAATGACACGACCTCTCTTTGCACACTCTATTATGTCCCATACATGCCTTCTGGATATTGGATCCATACCAGTCGTCTACAGTCATACGGAAATGAATATAAGGTACCAAGGGAAGGAGAAGTGCTCGTTTATATGCATAAAAAAAAAGAAGAAACAGGAGTACGTACTGGTTCATCCAGAATGACCAACTTTGGATCCCCTAAAAGGGCAACTGCGACACTGAGTCGACGGCGCATTCCTCCACTGTAACTCCCAGCTGTCACTTTTGCAGCTTCTGTGAGTCTGACCTCAGCCAGTGACTTCTCAACTACCTGGAATTTGAGAAAATAAATCAATCTTTATGGGTAGGATGATAGTCGAAAGAGTCTTTCTGATGCATAAGATAGTTTTTAGAGGTACATACTGACTCGATTGTAGCTGGAGGTAGGCCTTTGACATTAGCAAACAACTCAAGATGTTCTTGGCCAGATAGAGCATTCCAAAGGATATCAAACTACAAAAACACACAATGTAAAAAAATGTTGAGATCCAACCCTACGAAAATTCGTATTTAGAAATGCTGAAAACGGCAACAAGCACTAATGCACATGTCAACTATGAGCGATTTCATGTGAGAAAGAGAGAGGGTTACCTGAGGACAAACTCCTATGATCTTTCGAATATTTGACATACTGACAGAACTTCGAACAGAGTTACCATAGATCAATGCTGTTTACAGGTTATAACATATTGTTACTTCCATAGATGATCCATTGAGCTGAATTATACACATCAAAAAAAAAGATTCAAGAAACAAGACATCTTACCGTCTCCGCTAGTCACAGGTGTTATGCCAGTCAAGCAGTTGATTGCTGTGGTTTTTCCAGCTCCATTGGGTCCAAGAAGACAAAATAGCTGATCCTTTGCAAGGTTCACCCATAAGCCCTGAAGACAAGTTTACAAGTAAGCATCAGATTTTATATAAATTTCCACTTACAGCAGAAATCTAAATTCCTATCTACATTATGTTTTCCATCTCTAGCCTTACTGCAGATATTCAGTAACTGTTAAGATCATTAGAAAAGAACAACTTGTTGAATATATTGAAGAAAGAGAACAAATATAGATGCGTAGGAACATCGCCTACGAGCCAATAATGTATGGTTGCATGAATTCCGACTCAACCAATTGCTCAAAAGGGTGCTAGCAGGCCAAAAACCAATCAAATTAAACAACTCTTACCTCACTAGGCCAAAAAATTTCCTTAGGAAAAATAGTACTTTGGAAAGAGAAAATCATTTAGGTTCTGGTACTTAAATTTGGACAACATAGGGATGAAGAAACATAACCTTCTTCATCAGGGCAGAAAACTAAGGCCGAAAAAGGATTGCTTACTTTAACAGCATGGTATGGTGCAGTCTTCTTGCATTTGCAAGAGCAACTAAATGATATGGTCCCAGGATATGTCTTTGCAAGACCACGTATCTGAACTGCAATATTTGGATCAACTATACCCTCCCTTGCTTGTACTTGAACAAGGTTTTCCTCTTCACGGACATCTTCATCGTCAAGAGTATTATGCTCCACAGGTGGAGCTGAACCAATACAACTACAAACGCCACCCTCTATGAAGAGAAAGACAGGAAATACAAGTTAGACACATTAGTTTAAGTAGGAAAATTCTTGAATATAAATTGAAATTTATTTACCTTCTTCCTTTCCACCTTTCCCTGTCCAATACCCAGGCCTCAAAAAGTAAAATATTGGTCTTCTCACACCAGATGCATTTGGTATTATGTTATCAAAGTAGATAGCCAAAACAAACCACACAAAAAATGTTGCCACCAACCATATGTAGATATCATTCTGTCGAGAACACTCAATAAAGCATAAATTATTTAACTACTGAAAAACATTGTGAAAAATTTGCAGCATGGTCTCAACCGAAAATTTTCAATTTTGAACCATTAACGTACAATTGTCATTACACACACGGCTTCATTTGGAGCACATTCTGTTCGTCTACTCCAGCTAACTCCTATGTCTTGCGGAGTGTTAGTATCTTTAGAAAGAATTTGTAGTGATTGAGCAAGAAGATTGGGTGGGAATAATGACCAGATAATTTGATGAGTTCGACTGAAGAGAGCACTGTAGGGGAATCCAGCAGAAGTAACAATCTGCAATAAATAACTAAGATCTATAACTATAATTGGACTAGTACTTCAAAATCAAGAAGTTTAGAATTGGAACATTGCCTGAGTGAAAAAACCAATTATAAAAATGAAGAAACCAATAGTCGTGGCTGAAGATGACTTGCTAATGAAAGGATGACAGCATGAATGCAAAACCAACCTGCCCATCAAGCATCACAAGTCACAAATCATTACTTAATGAAGAGCAGAAATCAACATAGGAAATCATAAACGCAAACAAATAATCTGTAAAGATCAAGGAACATGTTTTTACCATATTAAGTTGGAAAAGGAAGAAGACAAAGAAGAGGACGGCAAAACTGTTTTTCAAGAAAAATCAAACTGAAACATCATTCCAAACAGAACTATAAAGAGAGACGAAATTAGTGTCATGAATCCCTCCCATATGAGCCATGATAACCAATAGGCAGAATCAAGAAGACCCATCATAGTCATAGCCTGTTGGGGAAGAATCAAAATGGAAAACAAACAGAATCCATTATATTCCTGTATGAAGATTGCAACCATAATCTTGATTTTCAAACATAAAAATTCGAGACCTGTCGAAGCTTGAGTTCTTTCTCCGACACCAACGAACCAATCTCGAACACAAATGTGAACATTGCAATCGCAAGGAAAAAAGTCGGTCCGATAGTAGCTATCGAGGAAAAGCTTCCCTTTGCAGGGTGAGGAAATTCCTTGAGTTCAACAGTCCATCCAAAGTTTGGATCTGTATCATCATATAAACCAATAAGACAACAAAACACAAATCACATCCCTCAAATAAAATTGCTTAATAGGGGAAGAACTTAGTACCTCCAATTAGTAACCTTGCAATCTCACGTTCTGCAGCAACTTGAAGTGGAATTTGGAATGTAAATGTGGGATCTACATCTTGCCCCCGCCTTCCCATTGCAGTAGAATTAGTCTGTAAACCATAGCTAATCACACTTCCATTAAGTTCTCTAAAATGCAAAGCTCCCCGGACAAGCATAGGATTATTGAAAAGCCATTCATCTACATCACCAGTAGTCCTAAACGATTTAACCTGCAAAAAAAGACATTCATTTATATATATTCATATATCATATATTTGACAAGTAATTGTTTTATTTATCCAACAGTATCAAGCTGCTCAAAACATTTCAAGATTTTATGGTACCATTAATATTGCTAGTACATCATCAATTATATATATATATATATATATATATAAACTATATATTTCTTTGATTCTTGGCTTAGTCTCAAATTAATATATATATAATTTATCTCTTTTTAAAATAGTTGAATTAAAAAGTTAGTTTTATTTGCTCCATACGAAGTTAATATAAAGCTTCAAAATGGTAATCCCTTCCAGTCTTTTTAAATTTGCATTTTGGCCCTCCCAAAATTTACAATTCAATTCTGACTCCTAAAAAATTTCGGGTTCGCCGCTGTTTATCGTATTCATTAACACAGAGTATATAGAAAAGAGTTTTATTTTACCTTAGTCTCGGGAATGGGTCTGCCGGGATTTTTCTCTCTAATGGCTCTAACGATCTTATCAACGGTCCGGCTCTCATTCCCGCTCCAAACGAAGTCGTAGCAAGGTAGCTTCATAAAGTACCTATCCTCGCAAGTAGGGATCGCCGGAGCCACCCACGGCTTCGGATCCCGAACCGTCTCGTACGCCGTGGAGTTGCCGCGTTGAGCATTGGTTGCTTTCTCGATACCAAATATGAGGAAAATGAAGAACAACGAAGAGAAGAGTTGGATAAACGTGGATCGCTTGTTCCGCCATGACAGTATCAGATTCTTCTTTAACAAAGTTTTGAATTGCAAACAAAGCAGCTCAATTATTCCCATCGCCATTTTTTTCAAAAAAAAAAATCGATTTGATTTTTATTTTTCTTTTGAGTTTTTGTAAAACTTAGCTTTCGGATTCTTAGATATATATAGAACAGTCGAAAAGGCGCGGTTTTCGTGTGATTATGTAAAAGTGAAAAATGTGACTAAAGGACCTTCAGGTTTGAGATATTTTCAGTTTTGCCACTTACGCAGTCACGCGTAATTTCCTAGGGGGTAAGATTTCTATTTTCTTCCTATTTTAATTAACTGTGGGCTAATTAAGAATAATTTATATAGCCAATAAATTACATGATCGAACATTATTTTTGGAAAAAGAATATAATTTCTATTTAAAAATATATATTTTTAAAAAAACATTAACTTTTTTGATTAAGTTTACCTCAATTAACGCATGCCGAAACAATATATAAAAAAACGTAAAATTAAATATGTTTAAACACTCAATATCCTTTAATTTACTTAATGAATTGATTAATTTCGATTTTACCAATTTTGGTGAAAGATAAATTAGCAATTAAAAAAACTTTACATCGAATCAACCTATAACATAGAAATAGACTTTTTTTATTATGTTTTAGGCCTTTTTCATCCAATTTTATAACCAAATTAAAAGTTAATTGATAAAACCCAAACAAAAAAGAAAAAAAGGGGTTATATGGGAAGATATACAAAGGCAATAAGAGTTAATTGCACTAAACAATCCAAACTATGACCATCGTTCTAAATTGGTCTGTAAACTTTTACATGTTCCAGTTTTATCTCCAAACTATAATTCTCATTCTAAATTAGTCGTTAAACTTTTGAATGTACTATTTCATACCCAAATTATGACCATCATTAAGACAACATCTGTATGAAAAAAATATAAGCAAAGCCAATAATTTACCTAAAATATTATTGATGTAAAGACTCACTAACATTCAGAGAGAATCCATTTCAAACTTTGCCTTAGCTTTTGTTTTCATTTTCTTCAACTGTAAATAAGGGAAGGAAGGTTTAGAGATTGTGCCTTCAAAATGGCTTTTAAAACAGGGCATAACAGTAGACAGCAAGACAAACTTTTTGAGTGAATAAACATGTCAACACCAGCAGATTGCAAACCCCCTTAAAATGTTCAATGAGCGGAGTGAGCTGTAGCAGTTGTCTTCTTAAAATCGATCTTGTCGACTTTAACCTCTCCGTCGATGAGTTCGTAGACATAGACCACGACGCGTAGCCCGTCGATATCCATCAGGACAAAGCTTGGGTTGACATCATAAGTGATGCTGCTATATGCGCCGGTAGCAGATCCCGGGTTTATAACAACCCCGCCTTCGTGTTTGTATGCGGTAAACTGGTGGGTGTGACCTGTCACGAGTATGTCTACATCCAGTTGCCGCTGTAGCATGGCTAAGGAGTCTAGGTCACCCCAGGGAATAACCTTGATGCATCCAGACGCATTAATGAGTGATTAGTATTGTCTGAAATGTGCATATAACCCTCCATGGATCCTTCAAATACATGGGATAACTAGAAAAAAGAATGAGCATATTTGTGTAGGACACATTCCCGTATCCGATACTTCACTCTTGAGACCGAGTAACATAGGTGTAGGTCATCATTAGCATGAATTCACATATTTTTCACAGCAGGAGAGTGCATGCTTAATTATAAATCTATATAATCCACATCTATGGCAAACTAATTACCGATTTAAAACACACAGTCCAATGCTGCTACACACCATCGAAAGAAGAAAAAATACCTGATGACCATGGCACAATCCCAACTTGAATTGTCCGATAGTTAGTGTCTTGGTCTCGGGATATCTTGTTTCTTCGTCGTATTCACCTCTGGTAATATGCAAATCAGGGCAAAGAGTCTTCAAGTAATCTTGAACTTCCTGAAATTTTAGTCCGAATTTGCTTAGCCAGTGGTAATTATAATAAGTAACAAGAGAAAGACAGCTTAAACTTAAGTCATTAACTTTCTACTATTCTAAGTTTAAACTAAGTAGTTCAATCAATCCAACTTTAACCCCTTAAGCAGTTGAGATTCTGCCACTGGAGAGCAAAACATGTTACACGGACTCTTCATTTTCTCAAAAGCGACACATGTGCCCTATTACATTTTTGGAGGTTCGAGTTACTGTCCTCCGAATATATGGAAAAACTTTAAAAAAACTCGAATATATTCCAACACATAGACAAGATGGCCTAAATGCATTTGAGACCAAACATGACAGGAGAAAGGGAACGCCATTCTTTGCATGTGATAAAATCAAGGTAACAAATGATAAACAGAAGCAAGGATACTTAGATAAAAATTACAACGATAAATCGAAACAATTATCGATTATAAGTTAAAATACCAACAGTAGAATATGGTAGTTTCTCCTGCTTTTCCCAAATTCAAACTATAAACATGTAAAAAAATGGAGAATCTTGTGTATATTGTCTATAGTCTATACTGCTGTAATGCATGAAGTGGCAAATAATATATCTTCCCAATGTTTGCAGCTCAAACTTCTCAAAATTGGGCAAAGACATGAAATCCAGATTAAATTAGGCATGAGATTTAGCATTCCTAAACAAGGACTGAATAATAATCCATAGTTCCAAGGGGAAAAGGGAGAAATTTAACAAAGTCAATTGCTTCAATTAGACTCAGCTGAGAAACATAAACCCCAAATTTAACTAAGATTTCAGCTGCAACACAACCCAAAGAACAGAAACAAAAACCCAGAAAGGATAAAAAAATGGGATACCTTGATGCAAAGATTGCCGGTGCAAATGATGTGTTGGATCTTGCCAGGAACCAGCATGGACTTGAATTTCGGGGGCAGATCAGCCGCCCGATGAGGTATATGCAGATCCCCCAAAGCCAAAACCAGAACCATCTTCTTCTTCTTCTTCTAATATCTACCAATAGATGCAGAATTAATTCAGAGAATTTTGAAATCAAAAGGAACCCAACAAGGGAAACATGAACATGGAAAAAAAAAGTGAAGGATTTGGATTGAAAAATTCTTGAATTACCAGAACTCTTGAAGTTGTTCTTTCCCATTTCCATTCCAGTTTTGTTTAGTAGGAGATCGGTTTTGCACCTATCAAAGACTGGCCCGGTCCAGGAGTTTCAGTCCATTTAATTCGAGTTATGCTCTTTTTCTAACGAAAAAAATTGGGACGACAATGTTTATCGAAGGAGGTTGAATTCATTCATGAAATGACAATCAACTCAATCATCTTTTTATTTTTATTTTGGTTACTCAACTCTTAAATTTTTTAACATCAAACAATTTTAGTCACTTCTCCGTTAGATTTGTAACGTTGTCATGACGTTAAGTCACCAAAATTTTTATTTAAAGATCTACAAAAGAAAAATTTAGAAGCATCTATAAAAACTGATAATCCCCATCACAAGCTTAGGCCTACCTGTCTTTCTCTCTCTTTGAATCCATCAACTGTTGCTTTTCACACGCCAAAGTGTGATATAATTTTGTGGGTTGTTTTACAACTGCACTGAAATTTCGGTTGCCGGAATTAGAGGTAGAAGATGAAAAAAAAGAGTATGTTTGTCTGTTTTATCATTCGTAAATGAAATCACTATTGTAGAGCTCCTCATCGACGGCTTTCATGGTAATTTGAATCATAGTCGGCAGTCACGGTGGTTTTACACCACTATTTTTTTAATTTTAAATAAATTCTCTTACATAATTTTTTTTGAATCCACGAGATTTAATTTTAATTTATAAATATTGTTAAAATTGTTTTTTTTTTTAAATTGGCATAACAAAAGTTTAACCCTCAACTTTTAATCTTTCATATAATTTAGCTACCATCTTCATCACCACTATTTTTTTCTCTTATTTTTTTTTATTTTTAGCTTTTGTCTCTTATTTATTTTTTTAAATTTTAAACTTTGTTATAATTTAACCCTCACCTTTTTAATTTTGTTATAATTATTGACATTTTGTCCCTCATTCTTTTTTTAGGATAAATTTGACACCCAACCTATATATTTTTGTCAAATTACTCTTTTTTTAACTATCATGTTGATTAGATCGTTAAAAATTTAACGGTAATAATATGACATATACATGTGATAATACATTTTAAATGACATGCAATCTAACCTGTTACATACTTACATGTATAATAAAATTTTATTTTAATTTAAACTATTAAAGATAATTAAAATTAAAACAAGAATATAAACCTAGAGAAGAATTGAGTTAATCATAAATAGTGTTGGAATTTAAAATCCTAGCTAAGATTCATGAAATCAGTCTACAATTTTCAAAGTAAATTCATTATAAAATCCAACAGTACATACCATACAAACAAATAAAATTTTACTCTCAAATTTGAATTCACTTTGAATCAAATCTTGTTCTTTAAAATTTGAAGCACTTTGAACCAATAGATAAAATATTACAGAGAAATTTGACACGATTATTAAAACTTGTAGAAATCACTTATTATTTAATCAAAGAACACTTTTGATACTAATCAACTGGGTTTTTATTTCTTTAGTTTAGGGTTTTAAAATTTTAATGTTTAATTTAATACGGATGGTTTGAGGTTTTGATTTTGGTATTTAGTATTTAAAAATGAATTTTAAAAATAATATCAAATGAAATTTTTATGAAATTTAAAAAATCACGAAAACACTAAAAAATGACATAAAGTAGAAAATTATAGGTTTTGAATTGATATAAAAACTTAAATTGGGGTTTAAGAATTTTGAATTAGGTTTAGAAATTCGTTTATTAGCTTTGTGTTTAGGGGTTGAATTTTTCGTGATGATTTAGTTGTTTGTTTATGCTTATTTTTTGTTAGTTTTCTTTTTTGAAAAAATAGTTGAGAAACATGTTTTTTAAATAAGAATATTGACATGTCATGACCGTTTAAACTTTTAACGTTTAATCAAAATGTTAGTTAAAAATGAGTAGTTTGACAAAATGATATAGGTTAGGGGGCCAAATTTATCCTTAAAAAATAATGACCAAAATAACAGAAATTGTAAATGTTAGGGGTTAAAATTATCTTTATGCCATAATTTTACATTAACATAAATTAAATAAATAAGGAGTAAAAAAAAAGAAGCAAAAAGACAATTGATGGGTCCTACATATTTATTTAAAAAATATTTTATTTAAAAATTAAATAATAAAAAATAATAATTAGTGGTGTATATCAATGCATGTCAGTTATTGTAGAATTTTCCTAATAATAATTATTGATTAAAGATTATTTAATTGTTGCTAATAATTAGTTGGTCTAGTTAGATAAGACGTTAAATCTCTTAAGTAAAATTTGGGGTTCAAATCCTGAGTTGTAAATGTAGTAATTGGGTTGGAATGACCGTTACATAACAGACAGTTGTAATACTTAATCCAAATTAGTCTATCAATAATTTTTTTTGACAAATCTATCTAATCTTAATCTTATTTAGAGAGAAGAAGAGGGGAAAAGGACCCTAAGAGAATGAAGGGGTGTTCCTAATGAGTTTAAAACTCATGACCTAAGGAAAATGAAAGAAGAACGATGAACAGCTTAGTAAATCGGTCAAATATGCTTACGCCCGCCAATAAATTGGATACAAATGATCATAAAAAATATTTAATTACTATTCAAAAGAAAATCGTATTAAATGCATTTCTTTTGTTGAATTGAAAAACTGCATTAATTATATAAATTTTTTATCGTATGTTAAATGCAATTGTAAAACACGTTATATTCTTTAGGACAAAATTCAGAGTCGAACATTAATTATAATTGTTGAAAAGATAATTATAATCTTTAAATATAAACTGTAAAACATACATTATTATATATATATATATTTTATAATTATGATTGATAATGCAGATTGCAAATATTTATGAGTGTTGAACTTTTAGTTGTAGATTCTAACAAGTAATGCATTTTTCGCATGAGTGTGAGTAGTAAAATGATTTGTACTATTTAATTATAGATAATCATAATCTATTTTTTCTTGTTCAAATAGATACTCAGATTTACTAACATTTTTAATTTTTCTTGTATTGATTCAATTATTAAATATTTATAAACATTTTCCTATATCAAGACGAGACATCAACAATATTTGAATCTTAGTCTTTTAAGATGCTAAGGAAAGACCTTTATCATTCCTCCCTTATTGTTGTTGGCTATAAACTCGATTTCGAATAATTTCCGGAAAAAATCACATCTAATATACTATTTTCATCAGATCAACATAACAAAGATATTTTACTCATTGAACTCTAACTTAGGTTCTTTAGCCAGCTAGTAACAAGGAAATCCAAGGAGCAGTCTCAATGACATAGGGTGTTTATTCTATTTGGTGATTTAAGTTCGAACATCATTATCTGCCAGAAATGAGATAGAGATACGAGTAACATAAGATACTAAAAGAAGCTTACTAGTAACAAAATCGTAAAAAGAAAATAAATAACATAAATTATAAAAGAAAAGCACAAGGGAAAAATAAAAAAGAAAGATAAATTAAGCAAACCCTAATACAAAAAAGAAAGTAGTGAACCCATAACATCCTAATACAAAATTAGCCCTCATTTGATTAATTAAGTGATCTATTGCATGAGCAAACTACGGATTATGGCAGCCTGAGCATTGTCGGTGGTCGCTAATAGCTCCGACAATCTGTCGCTAAGATCATCAACCTCTCTATGCAAGCTTCGGATGTAGTTGCATGTCTCTTGCAACACTTTGGCCGCTGAAACCTGTCAGTGAAGCAGATATATTAGCTGCTTCAGTCACTAATAATGAATTTCGCCGGTATACTAGTGTCGCTAATAATAGTTTTTGTCAGCATATCCGTCGCAATTATTATTTTAATTCCGTCGGAAATAAGTACTTACCTATTGTTATTTGATACATACATTTGTTTATCGAAACAATCTAGATGAAAGTTGGCTTCTGCATTTTTTATCATTAGTAAATATAAGGATATATTATAATATATATATAGGGATAGAATCTTCTTACATGGTATAAAACTCATTTAATTTTATACTAATTTATAGCCATTAGCTGAGTACAATTGATGGATGAGATTAAGCACTTCCATTGTATTTATCGTTTGATCGGACACATAGTATAGAGAGAGTAGAGGCGAAACACAATGATGATCGATCACGTTCCCCAAAATTAAAAAAAATCTTTTAAATTTTTAGAAATTCGATTTGTCTCCACAAAATTTTTAGAATTTCATATTAAGTTTCAAAATTTTAATTTTTTTAATTAAATCTCTCCCATAAGTTTGAAAGTTCTCACTATGCCACTCAAAATTTCAAAAATTTTAGTTAGACCCCGAATCTTTTGAAAATTTGTTAAGAAAACTCTTCACTTTTTTTTTTGAAAAAATTCAATTTAAACCTTTATTTTTTTCTAAAAATATAAATTGGCCTTACAAACTCTTTCGTCAAATTCCGTCGTTGAGAGAAAGAGAATGGTCAGTAAAGTTGGGAAATACCTTATCAGATTGGGAGTTTCGAATCCCAGGGAGAAGTTGGTGCAACTTAGAAAGATCATTGATCTGATCATCACTTATTCTCGAATTACTCCCGGATTGCGTTGATCTTGCCCTTCTGCTCGACATCTTCTTATGAACAGATATATTATTATTACTTAACAAAACACACACAGATTGTATAAATATAAACGTGAGAATCTCCGAATGCAAGGAGTGAGTTTCGAGGAACACCAAGGAAAGCTAGTGGAGAGAGGGGGGGCAGTTTGCATGGGAGTTTGCTTAAAGCCCCTTTGTCTTTAAATAGGGTTTTTGAAGAATTTTTTTTAATAATAACATTAAAAAAACTCACAAACAGAAAGAATCAACCCACACTTGGATACGCCATCCTGTCTTTCATTTGGGCTGTTCCCAATGTGCTTCTACTTAATAATATTTTTATTTTGAAACTTACTATCTTTTATCTATTAATTTTTATATTCGTACCCGATACATATTTGAAAATATACAAAACTTTATTAAATATTCATATCTTGAAATATATTGTGGCTTGAATCCTTTGAGTGATCCCGTAAAAAAAAGGAACATTGTTATTTTTAAAAAATTCAAGTTTGAGTATTTTTTCTGCAAGATATATGTTTTATCAAATGGCAAAGGAAAATGAACCTATACTATAATTAAATCACACAATATACTTATATATATATATAATGACTTGTAAAAATTTATGACATAGATTGTTTTTATTGGCCGGGTTTATAATCTATATGGTGGTAACCGGTAAGGGTTTATAATTTCTTTTTTATTAAATAGAGAATTATATTCTCATATTAGAATTCAAATATATACAAGATGTGACAATATGAGTATCCAAAATTTTATTAAATATTCATATCTTGAAATATATTGTGGCTTGAATCCTTTGAGTGGTCCCGTAAAAAAAAAAGGAACATTGTTATTTTTAAAAAATTCGAGTTTGAGTATTTTTTCTGCAAGATATGTGTTTTATCAAATGGCAAAGGAAAATGAACCTATACTATAATTAAATCACACAATATACTTATATATATATAATGACTTGTAAAAATTTATGACATGGATTGTTTTTATTGGCCGGGTTTATAATCTATATGGTGGTAACCGGTAAGGGTTTATAATTTCTTTTTTTATTAAATAGAGAATTATATTCTCATATTAGAATTCAAATATATACAAGATGTGACAATATGAATATCCTTAGTCACTAGGCCAACTAGTGAATTTTTTATAATTTTTTAATGTAAGGGTTTATAATTTTCAATGGCTTGTAAAAAATATGACTGATTGTTTTTATCGGTTAGGCCTGTAATTTATACGGGGTATATGTCTATGATTTTCTCCCCCATAATCATATATTTGGATGTGATGTAACTTAGAAATTATATACAATATCAACTCATAATTTTAAAAACTTTATCTCTATTAAATCTAAATATAATATTCCAATCACTTACGTGTATATGCACATGATCATGAAGCCTTTAGCCTCTTTAATGTTATTAAAAGAGGCTGAATCTTTAATCATTGAAATATTTTTGTAATTTTCTATTAATGATTGATAATTAATAATTTTCTAACTATTTCAGATTCCATCACATGTTAGTAAGCAATCATTCTTGGATTCCTCAACCAAACTTTTAAATAGATATGAATTCAATTGACATAGTTTAAAAATATTTTGAAAATCTTGTGGAATTATATCTAATTTAAGCATTATATATATATATAAGAAAAGGAAATAAGGATATTAAATCGTAGGTTATGATCTTCAGACAAGATGTGTGCTTTGTCAAATGTTAAGAATATTTATGAATATATGTTACATTGTAATCACCTTTAAACTATTCAAAAAAAATCGTAAATTTAAATATATTTAAATAAACATAAATAATTATGTATTTAAGAATTTGAAAGGACTTATATCAAGTTTAAACATTATATATGTGTGTGAAGAAAATAAAAGAAAAGAGAAAATTAGGGTATTGAGCCTAGGTGATGAGGTTTGACCGGTCAAGTCTAAGGAAAGCACCATGTTCTTTGCACCTCACCTCACGTGTTATCTTGGCTACCCAAATAAGCATACAATTTACAATACAATGGGAGAAAGGAAGTGAGGTGACCTCACTATATCTGTCATATTTAAAAAAATATATATTTTTAATATGATTTCGAGATAATATTTGTTTATATTCTAACTTTTAGAAAACTCACATACATACATGTATATATAACAGCTCGAACCTAAGTTATTATAGGAAAAATCAACATTTCTTTTTTTTTAATAATATCACTTGGTAACTTTATATGTATCATAACTAAGTTAAATATATTGTGGAAAAACATATCAAGACTTAATTAGTAATATTAAATATGTATCAAATAAATGTGTGCGAAGTTATGTTGGGGTTCAAGGGCCCCAAGCATGTTAAAAATTTTATACATAAGATAGATTTTGGTCTAATAATACTTTGATTCCTGCAAAAATAAATATTTAAATTAAAAATAGGCTTAATGATGTAAGAAGCCCTTGAACTTTTGAAAAAAAAATCAATTAAGCCCTTAAACTTTTTTTGCACCCAATTAAGCCCTTGAACCAAGAAATTTAATCAATTAAGCCCTTGAACCAAGAAATTGAATCAATTAAACCCTTTGACCATTGAATCTTGACAGTTTTTTCTTCATATATTACCAGTACATAATACACTACAGTTATATCATGTTGCATTTACAAAAAAAATCAATAGGTATTTTTTTATAAATTTTATAAGTTTTTAGAACATTTAAAGAATTTTTAAATAAAATAAAAAAATCTGAAAAAATGTCAAATAAAAATACTGTGACACGACGCATTGCAACAATGGATCAAAAAAGTTGTTCAAACTCAATGGTCAAAATTGGTCAAAGGGCTTAATTAATATAATTTATTGGTTCAAGGGCTTAATTAATTAAATTTTGTGGTTCAAGGACTTAATTGGGTGCAAAAAAAATTTAGGGGCTTAATTGATTATTTTTCAAAAGTTCAAGGGCTTCTTACACCTTAAGCCTTAAAAACATAATGATTTATTAAATATTTAATCAAGTAGAGTTCAACCAAAAAAAGAGATGAGTTCGTGTTCTCAAATTTCTTAGTATGATAACAATTTAGGTCTTTATCAGGACCGTCTTTTATATTTTCAGTGCTCTGAGCGAAAACTAAAAAATGTACTCATATAGAGAGAAAATTAAAAAATTGACCGATATAGAGCGAAAACACATGTCATTACTCTGAACAATTAATTTAGTATTTCATTAGTAAATTATAGAAACATGATTAAACTTTTTTAAATACATTATTTTTATTGGTTTGTTAAAAAATTGAAGAAACTGAATTGTGGGTATGATATGGAGTTTGATTTTGAACAATAATTACAAAGAATTTGAAGAATATTCTATCAATTATTTTTTATCGTTAGATTGAAGATGAATAGGGAGAAAATTAAATTTGGCAAAAAAAAAATTAAGTTTTGAGATTTGGGGAGAGAATTAAATTTTAATGTTAGATTATTTTATTCATTTGATAAATTAAAAACAAAATTTAGAAAATAAAAATAATTAATTTTTAGGGGCCCTAGGCTGGTTGGGGCCTTGAGCAGTTGCTCATGGTGTTCCCCTAGTAGTCGACCCCGATTCTTATAAGTTTAAATATTAGACAAGTTAGACATTTGTCTTCTGAATTTTTGAGTTTAAATATCTATGTGTTTTTTTAAATACAAAATCCCATCTCCTCCCAATATTCAATCCTGACTCTATCTCTCGACATATATATATATATATTGTTATTATAAACATGATACAAAATTATATTATCAGTTATGTTAAAGTATCATGCATAAAAATATTATAAAAATAATGTGTAGATGCCACAAATAAAATTTATAATTTGATGGAAAGACAAATTATAAATACCTAGAACTGATTTAATAATATTTTAAAATATAATGGTTCTCACGAAATAGATACTTTGTATTTTTTTCTAACCTTCCCAATATCTTGGGTTAGGGCTAGGGGTGAGAATCGGGTGATGCGTGGACGATTTTGCATTATTCACTATGTCCTTAATATTTGCGGGGACGGTTTTGGAGAATCCTCATTATATGCTTCGGGCATTTTTTCGTCCTCATACCCATCGAATTCCCACAATTTTCGAGGAATCTCCGGCCCAACAAGATTAAACAAAACTTACTATTTTACTAACTAAAATATATGGTCAATTTTAATTTATAAGTTATATATTCAATACTCTTAAAAAATGTGATCTAAGGGGAATAGGATAAATTGGGAAATAAATAAATGATATACTCTTAATTAACAAAAAAAGTAAATTACTAGAGAGGTCACTCAAACTTAATAAAATTTAAACAAAATGTACAAATATCTTGATGGATTGAAATATTGATAATAAGATAGATAGATATACATGTAAATGATAGTTAATTATATATATATATATTTAAAATTTTTGTAAAATATCAGAATCCTTGCGGAAATTTTCGGGGATTTCCATGATTATTTATACGATTACGGTTTGGTTATCCCCACGGTTCGGATATAGCAATCTCCGTCCCTATCCTCATTTAAGATTCGGTGATAAAACTTTCCCCAACTCCGTCCCTATGAGTGAAGATTTCGACTATTCCTCATCTCGTCCGTTTGAATCCCTACAATTTTCGAATATTCTCCGCCCAATCCCACCCCTAGTTAGGGCAGTCTAGCTGAGGGGAGTCGTAGCACAATCCCTTGTAATAAAGAATAATTAAATTTAAGATTGTTGCTTTATTTGGTTAATTATCATTGTAGGCTTTGTTTGTTTGTTTATTTATTTATTATTTAGCAAGAGACAATAAGAATATTATCATGAACTGTAACTGTATATTAATTCTGTGACGCTTACCTGTTATTTGTTAATATTTATCAAAATTAATTAATTAAAAAGTTTAAAAATTCATTAAATATGCCTCCATCTCTATGATTCACTGTCAACTAATTAAAATATTTTTAATTATTTAATACTAAACAGCTGGTAATTATGTTTTTAAATTTATGTGAGATTTGATCCAATCTTCAAAATAAACCTCGTAATTATGTTTTTGGCAGTCGATTAACTTATATATTACAAAATTAAACCTGGATTAATATTTTTATTAAATTTTATTTTGATAAACACGTGCTCGTGACCCACCAATAGTCGATTAAAGGTAGAGATTTGATTAATTAATTTAAGAAATCAAATGCTATGTGCATCTTAGCTTTGGCAGGAACAGTGGAAATAAGAATAAATAAATTATATTCTTTTAATATTTTGGAAATTTTTACTCAAATAATGTTTTAAGATTTTTTTTTCCAAAAAATATGGTACTAGCCAAAATATTTCTCAAAATATTGCATTTGTTACAGTACCAACAAAGGCTGGTTCATATGAATCTGACTTTAAACAATGTTTAACAAAAAAAAAGAAGTCCGGTTCACCTAGATCTGCCTATAAACAGTACCAAAAAAAAAAGCAAATTCAGCTAGATCCGCCTTTGAATAGTGTCGGGCGTCACATTTGCATGCCTCGTAAATGAGTAAGAATACAATGGGATAGCGGGATTTAATTGAGTAGGTGGTGTGAGTAGTTGGGATTTAATTGTTATGGGGTTAAATAGGGGTTGAAGTAGATAGTGTGGAGAAAAATATTTGGAGAAGAAGAAGAGTTGGACGAGAGATTTGGAGAATTTGAGTAAGATAGGTATTTTATTTTTTTAATTTATTAATATTATTTGATTAGTTTTATTTATAATGTATGTTTTTGTAGTTATTATGAAAATCTGAATTTTATTTTTTTTAAGTTAAAGTTTTTGAATTTTTTGCGTTAAATAGGTGGTTGAAGAGAAGAAAATTTGTGAAGTGACTGAGTAAAGAAATGAAGATTTGAAAAAGATATAGTAAGTAGATGTGTATTTTATTGTTTATTTTAAGTTCTTTATTTGTTTAAAATTTTAAGTTGGTGTTTGAATTTTTTGTGTTAAATAGGTGGTTGAAGAGATTTGAGAAGAAAATATAGTAAGTATTTTATTGGTTAATTTAAGTTTGTTTTTTTTTTCAATTTTTAAGTTGATGTTTGAATTTTTTATTGTTTGAATATTTGAATTTTTTTGTGTATTTTTATTGCTTTGAATATTAATGTGTTAAATAGGTGGTTGAAGGTGAAAAAAATTATAGAAGAAATTTTGTGTGAAAATTGAGGAAAGGAGAAGATTTTTTGTGTGAAAATTGAGTAAATAATTGTCCCGGGTTACTAAGATTTTGTTACTTGTCATGTAGGATGGCTGAGCGAGCTACTTTGTTGTATTTACAGGATCGACACATTTCTAGTCTTACGGTTGATGAGTTTGTACATTTTTTTTAAAATTTATTTAGAAGATTATTATGAAACCAAATATGTCACTTCTGTATTTTTGTTAATAATTATCGTTATGTTTACTTTAAATAATGTGTTAATTACATGATACAAAGAATACATTCAAACATCATCCGTGCATGTTAGACAATCGCCTAGATAATAGAATCCTACGTTTCTTGAAGATGGTGGGATTTTATCATACGACATACCTTCGCGGGTACAAGTTGGTTCCCGGATTGATTAATGCTCTAATTGAGCGTTGGAGACCAGAAACACATACATTTCATATGCCTTGTGGAGAATGCACGATCACGATACAAGACGTGGTTTATCTTATTGGGGTCCCGGTAGATGGGAAGCCATTAGTCGAGTGTACTCAAGGTTAAAAATTAAACAATAAAAAATACACATATACTAACTAACTATATTTTTCCAAATATTCAAACCCAAAAAATTCAAACATCAACTTAAAAATTAAAAAATATAACGAACTTAAATTAAACAATAAAATACAAATCTACTTACTATATTTTTTCTCAAATCTCTTCAATCACCTATTTAACACAAAAATTTCAAACACCAACTTAAAATTTTAAACAAATAAAGAACTTAAAATAAACAATAAAATACACATCTACTTACTATAAAATTAGTTCAAATTAACTATAATAATAATATGAATAATGAACCTAAATTAAAAATTAAATTAAATATCTACTTATTTTTTTTCCAAATATTCAAACGTTTTTTTCTTATATTATTAAAAATCTAATAAACCATAAATTAAACAATAAAAATACACATATATTAACTAACTGTATTTTCTCTAAATTTTCAAACCCCAAAAATTCAAACATCAACTTAAAAATAAAAAAAAAATAACGAACTTAAATTAACCAATAAAATACTTACTATATTTTCTTCTCAAATCTCTCCAACCACCTATTTAACACAAAAAATTCAAACACCAACTTAAAAATTTAAACAAATAAAGAACTTAAAATAAACAATAAAATACACATCTACTTACTATATCTTCTTCAAATCTTCCTTTCTTTACTCGACCACTTCACAAATTTCCTTCTTTTCAACCACCTATTTAACACAAAAAATTTAAAAACTTTAACTTAAAAAATAAAATTCAGATTTTAGTAATAACTACAAAACATACATTATAAATAAAACTAATCAAATAATATTAATAAATAAAAAAAATAAAATATCTATCTTACTCAAATTCTCCAAATCTCCCGTCCAAATCTTCTTCTTCTCCAAATATTTTAATCCACACTATCTACTTCAACCCCTATTTAACCCTATAACAATTAAATCCCAACCACTCACACCACCTACCCAATTAAATTCCACAATCCTACTATATTTTTACCCCTTCACGAGGCATGCAGGTATGCAAGCAGCCTGCCGAGCCAGGGTAAGACACCCTGTATGGCCGCCACATGGACGAGGGAAAAATTAAACCGACACTATTCAAAGGCGAATCCGGCTGAATCGACCATTGTTTTTTCCCTAGTACTGTTCATAGGCGGATCCAAGTGAGCCCGCCTTCTTTTTTTTCCTGGTTAAAACATTGTTCATAGTCGGACTCAAATGAACTAGTCTTTTTTTGTTACTGTAGCAAATGTAATATTTTGGGAAATAAATTGGCTAAAAAAATCTTAATGTAATATTTAAGTAAAAATTGAATATGTGTGATTACAAGATAATATATATATGGGTTATGATCCACTTACACTGTGTAAAACTCAATTACTTTTACACAATTTTTGAAAGGGTAATAAATGGCTCAGATTATTTTCTTATTTTTTTTCTAAGTGATAATCTTCACATTTCTACTGTTAATATCATCCATCTATTTCACTCATCCAATTAAATCCCACCATCCTACTATATTTTTACCCCTTCACGAGGCATACAGGTATGCATGCAGCTTGCCGAGCTAGGGTAAGACACCTTGTATCGCCGCCACATCGACGAGGGAAAAATTAAATCGACACTATTCAAAGGCGAATCCAGCTGAGCCGACCTTTGTTTTTTTTTCCTGGTACTGTTCATAGGCGGATCCAAGTGAGCCGACCTTTTTTTTCCTGGTTAAACATTGTTCATAGTCGGACTCATATGAACTAGCCTTTTTCTGGTACTATAGCAAATGTAATATTTTGGGAAATAAATTGGCTAAAAAAATCTTAATGTAATATTTAAGTAAAAATTGCAATATGTGTGATTACAAGATTATATAGATATATGTATATATATATATGGGTTAGGATCCACTTACACTGTGTAAAACTCAATTACTTTTACACAATTTTTGGACCGTTAGATGAGGGTAATAAATGGCTCAGATTATTTCCTTATCTTTTTTTTTTCTAAGTGATAATCTTCACATTTTCTACTGTTAATATCATCCATCCATTTCACTCATCCAATGACCATGGATTATGTAAAACTAAATGAGTTTTACACCATTTCACTCATCCAATGGCCATTGGATGAGTGAAATGGATAGATGATACTAACAGTAGAAAATGTGAAGATTATCACTTAGAAAAAATATAAGGAAATAATCTGAGCCATTAATTACCATCATCCAACGGTTCAAAAAAGTGTAAAAGTAATTGAGTTTTACACCATGTAAGTGGATTCTAACCCTATATATATATATATATATATTAATATTAATCTTAAAATTTTAATAAATTACAATTCTTTTAAACAACCAAGATAAAAATAATGTTGAGCGATTTTTAATTTTCTATAAAGTATTTTATGTCATACATCTATCGAATAGTCGATTCGTTTTAACTTTGAAATTTACACATTCTCTAAATGTTGAAGACAAACTTTAATTTTTTTTGAAAATTATGACCAAATTAATATAATTAATGTGTAAATATTGGAAACTAAATAGGTTATTGTGTCAATCAAAATTACTTAAAATTGATGAAAATTTTTGATGACATGATTAATTATCCTTAAATATTCACTTAAGTAAAGAGTTATTTACATTTTCAAGTAAATATCGGGATTTAAACTCATACAAGATGCAACAATGAATATCCACTTTTAAAATTCAAAGGTACATAATTAGTTGTTCGGCCAATAAATTTACCCATTTGAAATTAAGAGGGGCACAAAAGGTATTTTTACCCCCAAAAATATATGAGAACCTTTTTAGCATATGCAATTATGTGTAAGTTTGTTTTTATTATGATTATTTAACTAATACAAACTTATCCAACGACCTCTAGAGCAAGTGGTTAAAAGTTCTCAGTTGCTTTCATTTCTAGCATATAATTCCTAGGTTTTTCATTCAGGAAAATCTATTTTATCATTGGAAATCATTAATTTTGAGTTTGATAGTGATTTTATGCTTCACATAGACACCTTAAAGTCGCCACTCGACATTACATGATGTACCTGAAATGCAGAAGCAATCTCACATTGTTGTTTTACATAAAGTATGGGTTATTTAATAACAAACTAAGGCAACATTTAATCGCCGAGTGGGGTAGCGCCTGCTTGTAACCCAAGTGGGGGCATTAAGGTGGTTGTACATTGGTTTGGTAAATCGAGTTGGGTTCTTGCGGCACGAGTCTGATTAGCCCGTTCCAAGCAAGGAGTTGAGCTATGGGCCTCAAGTGAAGGCTCTAGTTTCTTGGCTCCTAGAGTGGAAGGTACCGTGTGAGGTTGGTTTCACAGAGCAACAAAAACTTCCCTCTCCTGGCAGTGGAAGGATAACTGGTCGGTGCCTCTTGGGTCCGAATTCCAAATTGGACAACCACTTTTCGTTTTATTTTGTTTTCCCTTGGGCTTGCTATGTGCATGCTTCCTACATGGAGTTCAATTTACTTTGTCTCTCTTCCCTTCTCACATTCAATATATGTACTTTCTGCCTCTCTTCCTTTCTCACATTCACGTATTGACAACTTGGTCGTATTGACAATTATCGTTCGAGCAGGAGATTTTACGAGTAACTCGCACGCAACTGCAGAGAGAACTGTGTTTGGATGATGTACATAGATTTACCAGCTTACAACCTGTATACAAGTAGCTCTACTGTCAACACTATGAAGCCACCAAAATAGCTAAGTCGTTTTTGGCACAATAAAACAGACACAAATTGAGGCTCTAAGATCGGCTCTAGGTATATTACGGGATTCAGATGGACCAAGTGGTGGGTACTTGAATCGAAACAATGTATCTGTGATCAAAGCCTACAGTTTTGGAACTTTTGTATAAGCAAAAATGAACAATAAGCAATCCAATATAGTGTCAGAATGGAGGGCATATTGGTTAATGGATGTTAAAAGAGTTGGAATTCTTTAAGCACGAATATATCTGGTCTCCTTGCTGGCTCCTTGTCAATAACGTACCAGTCTTAAACCAGTTCCAACTAATTTAAGTACCGCTCCGGTTAAAATTTAGGGATGTTTTGGCCATTCGGTCAATATCGACGCGAACCGGTTGGTACAAGATTTTAAATACACAAATAATTATATTTATTCAATATGAGCACAACCATTTTAAGTGTTTGTTGTTTAATAGAAATCGATTCTAAACTAATGCTCAATGTCAATGTATATGTGATCAAAGCCTAGGTTTTTCATTTAGAGAAATATATTTTATCATTTGAAATCATTAATTTGGAGTTTAATCGTGATTTTATGCTTCGCATAGACACCTTAAAGTCACCACTCGACATGACATGATGCACCTGAAATGCAGAAGCAATCCCACATCGCTGCTTTATATAAAGTATGGGTTATTTAAATAACTGGCTAAGGCATCATCTATTTGTCTGGTGGGGCTTTTTTCCCAAGTTGTAGCATTAAGGTAGTTTAACAAGTTGATTATGATTAACAAACTCCTTGGAGGGAAAGTTCCCATCTTTGTGGGGTTTTAGGTTATGATAAATTATTTTTTTAGTCCTTCCAACTTTAGATATTTTTCACTTAAGTCTCAAATTTTCATTTTTAGGTTTTAATTTAATTCAATTGAGTCCTAATTTAAATTAATTTAATTGAAATTCTACATTTAGTTTTAGAATTCTTTTAATTATGTCCGTGATTTATGCTTCTAAGTTTTAATCTAGCTCAATTAGATCCTAAGTTTAATAAGTTAATTCAGTTCGAACATTATTATTATACCATATAAATTTTGATTTAATATAATTATACACAATTTTTTATTTGGATGTAAATATGTAATTGTACACATGAAAGTTGAAACTTTAATTTAGTTCAATTGTACACATGAAGCTTTGATTTAAATATTTAATCAAATTCAAATGCATAAATTAGCAAGTTGAATCGAAATTAATCTCGTAAATCAATAACCCTATACTAAACCATAAGCCATTAATACTAAACTCAAAACCATAAGCCTTAAGGAATCGAAATTAATCTCATAAACCAATAACCATAAGCTAAATCATAAACCATTGATACTAAACCCTAAACTTTAAGGAATTCATATTAATCACATAAACCAATAACCCTAAACTAAACAAACTAAACCATAAATCTTAAAGAATCAGAATTAATCTCATAAACCAATAACACTAAACTAAACTATAAATTGTTAATATTAAACCATAAATCATAAAGCGTAAGGAATTATGTTGACAACATTTAGATATTTAATAAAACTTTTAAATATTTTTATATACTATAATTTATAAATATAAAAAAGTAAACATATTAATTTAATGATCATAGTTAATCATGTACCTTAAATTGTGAATGTATTTTGTCACACTATAATATAATAAATTCATAATCTCACAAATTCATCAATTGTAACTTATTAGTTATTACAAGTTAGACAAATATCAAGTCAGGTAAATATCAGATCAGTCCAATAACAAGTCAGGTCATTTGCAAGTTGAGTCAATTACAGATCAGGTTGATAACAAGTCGGGTAATATCAGTTATTTACCAGGTTAATCTCGGGTTCAGGTTCATATCAGGTCGGGTTCGGTTATCACATTATCATATTAAATCACATTATCATATTAAATTCGGGTTCAGGTCATTCTCAGGTCGGGTGCAGGTCAGGTTCAGATCCAAAAGTTTCAGGTCCAACTCGGATTCAGGTCAACACCAATTTAGACTCGAATCGATTTCGGATCACCACCACCTCGGGTCACAAACAGTTCCGACTCAAGTCAGTTTCAGTCAATTTTGCAGGTCGGATTAGCTTTTTACATCCCTAACAGACTCTGGTCTAATGTGAAAGTTGTCTAGCTAGCAGGCTTTCTATACCAATGTGTAGGTCCATATGCCTCCAGCTGAGGCTCGAGTCCTTTCTCTTTCCTTGGGTTGGAAGGTACTACTGTGCGAGACTGGTTTGACACCACCGTGTACAGTTAGTTCTAATTATTTGGACGATCAGTTTTTGGTCTAATGCTTTGTTAAGACAATGCAATAATGGGCATTCATTTTTTTTGAACTTTGAGCACCCAATCCAATTGTAACCACTCCTTAATATTAATAACATTGAACTTTGAGCAGGATGATGTGAGGGATTCCGAATCAAAGCAATAGCCTACAGGTGTTCATAATTAACCGTTAACCGGCATAACCGTTATATTTTACAGGTTAATCAACCAAGCCGTTAAGGTCAAACGATTTCGGTTAACCGAACCGTTATTATATATATATATATATTTTAAAATAAAATACCTTCAATAACCTCTAAAACGATTAACCGACCATGAACACCCCTAATAGCCTCGGCACTATCCACCTCAAAGATGAGCTGTCGAACCCCAAGTCCCATGTACGCGCCAAACTGAGGAGGATACCCTATAGTTCAACCTCTAACACAGAGCACATACCGATAAATTTTGAGAAACCTGTAACCCAACGACCTTCATGGTCACGGACCACACCACCACTCGAAACCTTGCCATCCCTCAAATTCTTGGCCTATCCGAGTTAACTTTGTACCAACCTACAGGTGGTAATTGCCATTCCTCAACTCTCGGTGCTACCCCCTCATGTGTATGGTGAGAAACATTGATGCCAGCCCAGCAATAGCTCTATTCACCATAACAACAAGCTGCCTGCTACGCTCCAGAACTGTTTTAGAATCAGTCATGACATCAATAGCTCTATTCACCTTTATATTTGATATTTTTTCAACAAAAAAAAAACATTCGGTAAACTGTATAGAAAAAGTTGTGAAAAAATTGATTATACTCATATTTGATACATTTCTGTTTTCGGCTCTCATAATTAAATCCGAGTCAAGTTCTCGAAGGGTGGTCTTACATAGTTACATGAAAGGAGATGACATTTTTGTTCAAGTTGTATAGTGATGAGTTGAGGTTTGGTATTAGCACATCTTCCACAATGATAGTTATTGCTTATGGCCATGCGGTTATGGATTATGATATTTACATAGATTAAATTTCGTTAAGTGTTCATCGGTTAATGGAATACGAAGTCTAAACTAATGTTTAATGTCAATGTATTTGACTATCTGTGATCAAAGCCTGCAGTTCTGGAACTTCTGTACAAGCATAAAAGAAGAAAAGCAATCCAACATTGCTCGAGAATGGTAGCTAAAGGAGGGATATGCAGAGACCAGTTGCTTTCATTTCTCGCGTGTAATTCCTAGGTTTTTCACTCAGGAAAATCTATTTTATCGTTTGAACTCATTAATTTTGAGTTTAATAGTGATATTATGCTTCACATAAACATATTAAAGTCACCACTCGACATGACATGATGCACCTGAAATGCAGAAGCAATCCCACATCGTTTGTTTATATGAAGTATGCAGAAATTGTTCGAACTCGGATCTCTTAGAATGAACATCATCATCTTTTTCACCGAGACCATTCATCGGGTTCACTTAAAGGGCATTTATATAGATCATATGTATGTCTATACTACATTTTTCTATTACTTGTAAATCTAAAACAAGTTACGAACATCATATTTAGGATTGGTTTAACATTGCTTTTGAAAAATGTAGTAAAAAATCGTTTTGGATTTCTTAGTTTGAGATTTAAATGTTTAATATTGTTGTGAAAAAGTACTTTTGAGAATATAAACGATTGTTTTAAACATAATATTGTAAGTTAAACAAAATATATTTAAATGATATTTAAATTTTTATTGTTATACCATATAAACTATATCAGCTTAAATTATGATAGAAATACAAAACTATTTTTATTAACAAATAAGTATTTTTTTTGACATTTTTACATGTTTCATGAAAATATATAAAATTTAAAATATTTTTTATTTAAAAAATTTGACATGAAAAGATATAAAAATTTTAAACTAATAAATAATTTAATTATGTCTTGATAAAAAATATAAGTTTAAGAATTATAAAATAAACACGTAGTAAGATAACTAATGAAGGTTAGGACCAGTTTAGCATTGCTTTTGAAAAGTGCGGTGAAAAAGTACTTTTCAGAAGTGTTTCTAAATTTTTGAGTTTGAGATTTAAGTATTTAATATTGCTGTCAAAAAGTGCTTTTAAGAAGATAAATGACTATTTTGGACATGATATTGTAAGTTATATATATATAATTGATATCCAAATTCTTTAATGTTATAATATATAAATATATCAACTTAAATTATCATAAAATATAAAAATATTTAAAAAACTTGACATGAATAAATATATATAATATTTAAACTAAAAAATAATTTATTAATTATATAATTATGTATTCATAAAAAATTATAAATTTATAAATTTTAAATAATCACAATAGCAAATGAAGGTTAAAATAGTAATTTAGCTCTCAAAAGCACTTTTCTAACTGCAAAATCTAGAAATTTTAGCTTTTGCGTTTAGGATAAAAAGCACTTTTCAAACGCAATTTTTTCTCTAAAAGCTAACTGTTTAATATTGCTTATGCATCAAAAAGTGCTTTTGACCCCAAAAGCACTTTTAATAAGCAATGCTAAAATTTGACTCTCAAAAGTACTTCTCCAACTAGGGATGGGCACGGGTCGGGTTTTTAGCCCACCCGAACTCGATCCAAAAATAAATATCCTAAACCCGACTCGAAATTTACATACCTAAACCTAAATCCCACCCGACCCGACTTATTAAAAAAAATTAATTTTAGGGACAGAATTGTAAAAAATGGTTTTATTAAGTAGAACGTATTTTTGTAAACTGTATAGAAAAAATTATGAAAAAAATCAATCATACTCGTATTTGACACATTTCTGTTTTTGACTCTCATAATCGAATCCAAGTCATGTTCCATAGGGATGTAAAAAGCTGACCCGACCTGAAAACCTGACTGAAGCCTGCTCGAGTCAGAACCTGGTTTGACCCGAGGATGTGATGACCCGAAACAGATCTGTAACCGTCTGTTGTTGATCCGAACCCGAGTTGGACTTGTTACTGTAGTAACCGAATACGACCTGTATCCGACTGAGAACGACCCGAACCTGAATTGAACCTGTTACTGTGGACCTGAAACCCGACTAAAATGAACCTGAACCCGAGACTAACTTGACAGATAACCGATATTACCCGACTGAATCAACCCGAGATCTGGTTTTACTCGACCTATTTTGAACCCGACTTGTTTTGAACCCGACCTGTTGTTGACCTGAACTAATATTGACCTGACTTAATTTACCTGACATGTAATTGAGGAAACCTATGGTTTGATGAATTTAAAGTGTTGATAAATGTAAACTATTAAGTGTTGGTAAATGTAAAATATTAATTTTTTAAATCAATTTAAAGTGTTAAATATTTTTTTGTTATATATACATATATAATCAATTAAAAATATAAAAAAAGAAAGATTAGATTTAGATATTCATTTGACACTACTAAGTTTGAAATTTTGTTAAATAGTTCAATGCTTAGTAATAATTCAATATGCTTAGTAACTCATTCAATATAAATTATTTGTCAAGTTTGAACTACTAAGTTTGAACTAAATTAAAGTTTTAACTTTCATGTTGATGTTATCATGTGTACAATTACATGTTTACATCCATAACAAAATTTTGTGTATAATTATATTTAATCAAAGTTTATTATATGTTATAATAATAATAATAGTAATGTCCGAATTGAATTAACTTATTAAACTTAGGATCTAATTGAGCTAAATTAAAATCTAGAAGCATAAATTACGGACATAATTAAAAGAATTCTAAAACTAAATGTGGAATTTTAATTAAATTAATCTAAGTTGGGACTCAATTGAATTAAACTAAAACAATTGGTAAAAAAAGAAAAAGACAATTGGTAAAAAAGAGGGAAAATGAAAAAATTTTGGAGGGAAATAAGCAACTTTTTTTAGGTTTGAGATTAATTTACTTTTAGTCTAAAATTTTTAGAGAGATAAAAGCCACCCAAAATTTTGGAGGGAATTAGTAGAATTTTTATTTTTGGTAATTTAGTCTAATAATATTTTTATTTATTTTAGTCTCTACAATTTAATTTTTAGTTAAAATAGCCTCATATTTATTTATATTTTTGACAATTTAGTCCAATTTACTATAGTCCCTAAAATTTAATTTTTACTCCAAATTGACCCCTATTTATTTTTTTGTATTTTATTCTAATTCCTAAGAAGTAAAAACCTGCTCGCCTATTTTCAAGTTGATATACCCGCAAGCCGCCCATATTTAAAAAACAATCGCCAATTGCTGTAACAAATGGAGGGAATATTGCCACCCATTTTTAAGAGGTTATTAGTGGATTAGGCCATTACTAGTTTAGGAGCTTTACACTTATGTCCTTTTTTTATTCTTTAATTTTAGTTTGATTCATTTTAGTCCCAATTTTAGTTTAGTTTCCTTAGACCTTTAGGTCTATGTTTTTTTAATTAGATCATCCTTCATAAAATTGTTTAATAATTAAAACGTTTGACGGGCTTTTGAAGGCCCAATTTATTTCAACAATGATGAAAACGACGTCAATGTATTAAATTATAATTATTAGTGTTTGGGGTTATGGGATTAGTTTAGGGATTAAGGGATTAGTTTTGCACTTTAATTATTAGTGATTGCAAGATTTAGGGGTTGAGGTGTAAATGTGTCAAGTTGAATGTTTGGGGTTATGAGATTAGTTTAGGGATTATGGGATTATGCTTGCACTTTAATTATTAGTGATCGTAAGATTTAGGTGTTGAGGTTCGGGGTTTAAGGGTAAATTTGTCAAGTTGAGGTTTGGGGTTTATGTGTATAATATATGTTTTAAGTTGAGTGTTTGGGGTTATAGGATTAGTTTAGGGATTAGGGGATTCAAGGATTAGGCTTGCACTTTAATTATTAGCGATTGTAAGATTTAGGGGTTTGGGGTTTAGGGGTAAATGTGTCAAGTTGAATGTTTGATAGGAGTTATGAGATTAGTTTAGGGTTTCAGTTTGCACTTTAATTATTAGTGATTACAAGATTTAGAGGTTGAGGTTTGGGGTTTAGGGATTCGAATTGACCCCTATTTATTTTAAAATTTTCTAATATAGTCCAATATTTATAATATGATGATATTTTTGTTCATTATAGTCCCAAAAACTTTATTTTTAGACGAAATTGACCCATATATATTTCTATTTTTGGTAATTTAATCAAATAATATTTTTGTTTATTCTAATCCCTAAAATTTAATTTTTAGTCAAAACTGCCCTATATTTATTTAAATTTTTGACAATTTAGTCCAATAATATTTTTGTTTATTATAGTAGCTAAAATTTAATTTTTACTCCAAATTGACCCCTATTCATTTTTTATTTAGTCCAATATTTTTATTATGATGATATTTTTGTTCATTATAATCCCTAAAACTTTATTTTTGTTCCAAATTGACCCATATTCATTTTTTTTGTAATTTAGTCCAATGTTTTTAATATGATGATACTTTTGTTCATGTTAGTCCCTAAAATTTTATTTTTCACTGAAATTAACCCTTATTAATTTTAATTTTTTGTAATTTACTCCAATATTTTAAATATGGTGATATTTTTGTTCATTATAGTGCATAATATTTATTTTTAATGTGATTCGTGTTCGTGAAAGATGTTAAATAATTCACTCGAAATGACCATTCCCAAAGTCTATCGATTATTCGTACCAAACCCAAACTTAATACGAATTCGAAACCCGAATTAACCTGACCTGAAATGAACCCGAATTGAAATGAACCCGAGCCCAAATTAACTCGTCAATTAATTGATTCGGACCGAACCATTTTGACCCGACCTGAAATGAACCCGACCTAAAATGAACCCAGCCCGAAATGAACCCAACCTGAAATGGACGTGACTTGAAAATGACCCACACTCGACCTGAATCGAGTCGAAACATCAAATCAACCTGAAGTGACTTGTATTTGATTTGACCCGACTTGAAACCCATCCGATTACCTATTTTTACATCCCTAATGTTCCAAGTGGTCTTACATGGTTACATGAAATAAGATGACATTTTTTTCAAGCAGTATAGTGATGAGAAGTTAATTAGTACAGATGATCAAATAATGGTAGTGCTGAAAATGAACCGAACGTTCAGTGAACCATTCGTGAACCGTTTGGCGAGAAGTTCGTTTATTTAATAAATTGGAGTCGCCACGGCCACTTAGGTAGGCCGGACACCATAAAAACCAGAGATTTTGAGAACTTTGGGTTCGGGAGTCGGTTACGGATGGGAAAGGATTAGCACCCCCACACCGCCCAAAATTGGTACTTTAATAATTACCGCTTTATTAAAATTAAACTTTCCGGATTAAAGTAACGATTAATTTAAAATTTGGTTATGAGTGCGGGTAAATTTTAAATGCCCCGTTATCCGAGAGTAAACGCCCAACCACTATCATTACGCCTGATACTGGCCCCGTTTACGCTCGGATAAAAGGGCACTGCATTGGCAGTTTATATATCTCGATATGCAATCTTAGAAAATAAAACATAGAACGTACAATGGCATTAGCAAGGTACTAAAATATAAAAGCATGCACATTACAAAATTAAACAACAAATAATAAAATACACGGGTAAAAAGACAAAGCATGATAAAAACAAAGCAAACACGAACAAGATAAAAAAACATGCTTCCAAAACCGAATTCATTAACCTCAACATGCTTGAACGCATTAAGACAGAATACAACTAAAATATGGATAACATATACATGGCATTGCATGACACTAAAAAACATGATAGAATAAAAACTAATGCTTGACATTTGACATACGACACAATTTATATGCATAGACTAAAAACACGACATTTCTATAGCACCAAGAAACACACTAACATATATCCTAAAAAACGAAGATACGAATATCCATGTAGGTACATAAAACATGATGTACAAAGAACTAAAACAATATCTAAAACAAACTTACTTACGATGAACGAACGAATAAAAACACATAAAACATAATATCATAAATAAACTTAGCAAACAAAAAACGTACCAACATGTAAACTGAAAATAAAATGAGCAACCCATACATGCTAAGATACAAACAAACATACCAAACGAACACGTATAATACGAGCAAACAAAATAAACAATGTAGAAGGCACAACCCAAAATACGCAAATAAACGTGATATTAGTACATGTATAAACAAAATGAACTTGCTGACAACATGTGATAGAAATTAAATGACACAAACATTCAAACACGAGAAGGGTACGAAATGCAACAAAAGGAAAATCGTGAAGCAAAAATTAAATAAACGAAAAACACATTCAGGGATTTAATTAAAAACTGGAACAGACTTGCAGGGACTGTATATGCAATATGACCAAGGGGCAAACTCAAAGTGCAAAGTTTGAAAACGCGGAATGGCCTGTGGGGTAATTAAACCATTCGAAATCTGAATTCAGTTTATTTGAGGGCTAAATTGAAAGATTTCAGGAAAGGAAAGGGACTGGGGCTGCAAATATACCATGCGACAAGACAGAAAAGAAAATTCCTAGAATACGGGGGGACTTATGACGTTATTTACCCTAAAGTTTTTATTTTTTGGTCTATAAAACCAACATATCAGCCCCCACTTCATTTTTTTCATTTTTTAAAATCCTAAAGGGAGAGAGAGCTCTCTCCTTTCCTCGTTTCTAAAAAATAACCACCCCGAAAAACTTGAACCGCCACACTCCGCCGGTCTCAGGCGAGGTTCGGCCGTTTGGCCACCTCAAGCCATCCTAGACCGCGGTGGTTCAACAACGTAATACTAAAAAAAATAGAGACCCCTTTTAGAACTCCACAAAAACCTCCGTTATGATTTCGAATGGAAAAACATGGCTCACCCATGGGTTCATCGCCGGCGAAACACACACGACAAAGGTAAAAGAACTTCTCTTTTGGCTTTTTCAAATCATTTATTTTAAATGCATGAAATGAATGAGAGCAAGAAAATAGGAAGTTACCACTGAAACTCTTTGTATTCCTTTGTTTTTTTTGAAATCGACTGATAGATAAACCCCCGCCGTACATATCTTGGTTCGTTCCCCTATATCATCCTCTGATCTCTGTTTTTGGTGGAAAATAAGACAAGGAAATACATTTGATTTGATTTTGGGTACTGACATAGCATTTCTATCGTGTCTTTGCACGTTCTGAACAGTGGTTGAGCTGGTAATACGGCGGCATGGTGGAGGAGACGTGGTGACCCATTCGGTCAGAGTGAATCTCGGCCGTTGGATCAGATCTGATCCAACGACTGGGATGCTTTGAAGCTTGGACGACCGAGATTCAATCTTAGAACTGGGAGACTGCACCGGATCATGACATGTGGCATACGGTGATCTGAAAGGTCTGGAGCGTGCGAGCCACGCGCGCGTGGAAGACAGCTGAGCAGCGAGTGGTGTCACGCGCATCAGATGGAAGGTCACCTTGGCTTGATCACAGCCGTTGGATCTGGATTTGATCTGACGGCTCTGGGTTGGCTGCGTGCAGATAATAATAAAATGAGGTCAGGGTTAGATATATTTTTAGGGTTTTTTATTTATTAAGGGCTTTAGCCGGTTGGGCCTATGCAAATATAATTTGGGTTTTATGTAATTTGTACTTGGACTATTAATAATATTTTTTGTTTATTTTCTTTTTTCTTAATACCTTATATGTTTATTTATTATAATAATAATAATACGTATATATACATACACATGCGTACACATACATGCAACATACGAACCCACATGATAATTAACATAATATACTATATACATGCACATATCATAACACACATGATAATCATGAATATACACACACATTATACGTACAAACCATACACTCGTAGGAAATGTAAATACATACGTGGCACTCATATCTCATATTATCTATTAATATGTATACATATATAGCTTATAATATACATGCACACATCACACACACTTCACATGCACTAATCAGACATACAATATAACTTGAACATATGCAATGATATATTAATCATTAAACTAATACATTATTATGATAATTACAACCTAGATAAAAATGAGTGATTACAGTTGCCCCTCTTTGCTTGTTCTCGTAGAACAAGAACAAAGCAAAGATTATAAGCACTCATTTTTATCCGACTTCCCTGCTTGTGGCTTTGGAAACACGTGTTCTTCTGGAACTCTCCGTTTTTCCCCGGCTAGATCTTCAGGCTCGTAAGTTCTCCCTATATAGAATTTCTTCACCTTTGGTTCTTCTTTGGGATTCCAGAGTTAGGGCTCTTCCTATATGGAGCCTTTCATTGGGGGTTCGAAAACGTAGGCTTCTCATTTATATAACCTTTGTCTTCGATTTTTCTTTCCCCTTTCTCTGTTCTTTTTTTTTCTTTTTTCTCTTTTTCTTCTTTTTCTGCTTTTCTTCTTCTATTCTTCTTCTATTCTTCTGCTTTTTTTCTTCTTTCTTTTTCTTTTCTTTTCCTACTTTTTCTTTTTTATTTTTTCTTTTTCTCTTTTTTCTTCTTTTCTTTTCTTCTTTTTTGTGTTAATTTTTTTCTTCTTCTTTCTAGGGTAAACATCCTTATGCAAGGATCTGACTAAAGAAGTCAATTTTGAGAAAACCATCCTTATGCAAGGATCCAACTAAAGAAGTTGATTTTAAGAAAAGCATCCTTATGCAAGGATCCAACTTAAGAAGTTGGTTTTAAGAAAATCATCCTTATGAAATGATCCAACTAAAGAAGTTGGTTTTAAGAAAATTATCCTTATGAAAGGATCCAACTAACGAAGTTGGTTTTAAGAAAATTATCCTTATGAAAGGATCCAACTAAAGAAGTTGATTTTAAGAAAAGCATCCTTATGCAAGGATCCAACTAACGAAGTTGGTTTTAAGAAAATTATCCTTATGAAAGGATCCAACTAAAGAAGTTGATTTTAAGAAAAGCATCCTTATGCAAGGATCCAACTAAAGAAGTTAATTTTAAGAAAAGTATCCTTATGCAAGGATCCAACTAAAGAAGTTGATTTTAAGAAAAGCATCCTTATGCAAGGATCCAACTAAAGAAGTTGGTTTTAAGAAAAGTATCCTTATGAAAGAATCCAACTAACGAAGTTGGTTTTAAGAAAATTATCCTTATGCAAGGATCCAACTAAAGAAGTTGATTTTAAGAAAAATATCCTTATGAAAGGATCCAACTAAAGAAGTTGATTTTTAAGAAAAGTATCCTTATGAAAGGATCCAACTAAAAAAGTTGGTTTAAAGAAAATTATCCTTATGAAAGGATCCAACTAAAGAAGTTGATTTTTAAGAAAAACATCCTTATGCAAGGATCCAACTAAAGAAGTTGGTTTTAAGAAAAGCATCATTATGCAATGATCCAACTAAAGAAGTTGGTTTTAAGAACGTCATTAAAAAATTTGGTTTTTAAGAAAAACCTTAAGTGATACCTTGGTTTTAACCGCCTAGAAATTCGTCAGAGTGGTGGCTTAAAAATGTTGACATTTTCTCTGGTCAACCGGTCTACTTTCTTTTCTCTTTTTTCTCTTTTTCTTTTTCTTCTATCTCTTATTTTGTCTCTTTCTTTCTTTTTCTGTTTCTCTCTTCTCTTTTTTGTTTTTGTTATTTATTTTTATTTTTTTGGAAGGGAAAGCGACACTCAAGCGCGTCTTCTGGATCGATGCAGAGGTGCATGAAGTCTTTGTCGGAGTCATCTTCTTGGAAACTACATGCCTGTCTTCCTGTATGAATACTAAGGATGATGCATGGGCATACCTTATGATGTAAAGATGCATATGTTCATGTAAAATGCTATTCTCATGATTGTTGGGGATGCAAAGGTGCAACCTATTCATGTAGACTTATAATAATGTAATGATGTATGACTCCCTATCACAATCTTCTCGGACACCTTAATACTCAAGCCACCACTTGCTGGTTAGGTAGGCTTCGTCATGTTACTACAATCATTAATCATTCTGATGTTCCAGCAGCTTTCGCCCCCAAAACTTTGTTGCTCATTCCTTGTTCACCCTTTCAGGTCAAGCGACCTCGGTTAACATCATCTCTTTACTCAAGAAAGTCTTTTGTCTTCTTCATTAATCCAAATCTTTCGAACCATCCGACATCTCGGGTCTATTATGCCTTGGATTCTTACAACTATCTCTGTTGTTTCACGGACAATGGTGCCCCACTAATTTTGGACTCGAACTCTTTCTTGTCTTTGACCCATCATGCAGAGTCTCTCTTTGTCTCAACATCAGGGTGAGCTAAAATGCCTCCAACTCCCCAAACCCATATCTGAGTTCAATCTCTGTCTTTAAACTTAAATAAAGTACTCTAATAGGGATTTGAATCTATGTCTTTAGGCTTTAAATCTTTTTTTAAGTAAAGAGGCCAATTGCTCGTGTATTATTTGAATTTTGAAATGAACGACAAAATTTTGGAACAATACAAACACTTTTTTTGTGTTTTTTGGCTAACGCTTGATCAGAAAATCTTGACAGTCGTAGTGATACGTCAAATCGTTCACCCTGAGTATCAAGTGCAAAAACGACATTGAGACAACTTACCGGTGACTGCCCCTAAGCGTGTCCTGCATATAGGGGACCTCAAAAGCTGAATTGTTATCTGAAAATGTAAAATACATTCCGAGTTATTTTGGTCTATCTCTCTTTTTTTTTTCTTTTTGACTGGGTTGGACCCTATCAGATCATCATCATTTTTTGGCTTATTTTCTTTTTGCTTAGGGAATTCAACTCATCACATTCTTTTGGCTCGAGAATAATGATGGAGCAAACAACAATACCCCGAGTTACTCAGCATTGTCATGAGACAAAACTATTACCATCACTCATGAAGCGATTTTCTTTTCTCTTTATTCTTCTTATTTTCTTTTCTTTTTATTTTATTATTTTTTTGCTCTTCTTTTTCTTTGTTAGATGGTGCATTGCCATCTTATCGCTTTAGAGGAGTGCCCCAAAGTTGCCACTCTTATCCGAACAAACCTATTACCAGGTTTTGAATATGCCTATTACCAGGCTTCGAACATTGGAGTGTTTTTTCTTAGGATTTGCTTATTGTTTTTTTTATTCCACGTACAGTAAATTATGCTTAAGTGAGGTCATTAACAATTAACCAAAATAACTCGGAAGGTAATTACAAATTCGTCTTCTCCGCAGCCTTTGATTTCCAGTAGATGCAGGTTGCTCAAAACCAATCACTTAAGTTAAAATAATGTCCCTCATGCAATTGATATACAAGGACATAATAGCCGTATACATGTATTTTCTGTGTAAAAATATGAGTATGCTTTTTCATAAATATGTATATATGCATATGGGAAAAAAACTATCCCATAACAATGAACAAAGAATGCGAATATGCTTTCTGAATAAATAAAAATTTCATTACGACAAAAATAACTTCATTCTGAAAAAATATGACTTAGCTTATGGATTTCTTTTGCATTTTTCCCAAATGCACAGGGATCAACGGATTTGAATTGCCTTTACCGGTAGCAATTTGCTCCGGGCTAGTTGTACTATTCCCCTGAGTACAATCAGTTTATACCAATTATGACATTGGATTTTTCCAAAGGATTTATTTTCCTTTGACCATTCGATAATGGATCTTTGGTGAAAATTTAATTTACAGCTTTGTTTATAGATTTCTTTCGCATTTTCCCAAATGCACAGGGATCAACGGTTTTGAGTTGCCTTTACCGGTAACCGTTTGCTCCGAGCTAGTTGTACTATTCCCCTGAGTACAATCAGTTTATACCAATTATGAAATTGGATTTTTTCCAAAGGATTTATTTTCCTTTGACCATTGTAAAAATGGCTTTTCGATGGATACTTGAATTATCCATTGTCTTAAATTTTACCGTGTTTAACCATGTTATGCCAACATTTCTTGTCAGACTTGTTAAATTCTATTGAACTCTTTCCAGTTTTGTGAGCATGAAAACTCAATCAACTTAAAAAAATCTTGTTCTTTTTTCATCCTTAAGAAAGGATAAAATTAAGGAATTCTCCTATTTTCAGAAAAAAAAATCCTTGAAAAGCTAGAATAGAGAAAAAAACTTCTTAAGAACTATGAAAAACGTTCTTAAGACTCGTATGATTAAAATATCTTTAAGAAATTTTTGAGAGAGAAAAAATGATCCTTGAGAAAGGACAGGATTGAAAAATTTTGTTTTTGAGAAAATCAATTGAAAAATTATTCTTCCCCTTTTTTTTTGAAAAAGAAAAATCTTAAGAGAGGAAAGAATTGAGAAATCCATTTTTTAACAACATCCTTATGAAAAGATTTAATTGAGAAATATTTCCTTTTGAAAAATGTCCTTATGAAAGGACTAAATTAAAGGCTCATATTAAAAGATGTCCCTGTGAAAGGATCGAAAAAGAACTTCTTATTATTATTTTTGAAATAATGTCCTTATGAAAGGACTGAACGAGTGTATTTGTGAAATGATTGAAAAAAACTTTGCTAAAAATATTTATTCTCATGGGAGGATGAAAAAAAACTCAAAAATGTCCTTGTGAAGGGACTGGATCTAAGAACTTGTTAAAACAAATTGAAATGTTCATTTTTTCTTTTTTCTTTAATCGCCATTATGAAATGGATGTATTTAGAAATTTGGTTGAAAGAATCTAAAAGTTCATTCTTAAAAAATGTCCTTAAAAGGATTTACCTTTTCCTAAAAATTATTTGTGAAAGAATTTTTGTATGTGATTTTATGCAAATGAGATGCATGCACGTGCTTTCGATGTGATGCAATGTACGAAATGTAAAAATCATAACAATAATCAACAAATGCAATCCACAATTGCTTGAGAATGGTAGCAAAAGGAGGGATCTGTGGAGACCAGTTATTGCTTTCATTTCTAGCATGTAATTCCTAGGTTTTTCATTCAGGAAAATCTATTTTATCATTGTAAATCATTAATTTTTAGTTTAATAGTGATTTTATGCTTCCCAATTCACTTAGACACCTTAAAGTCAACAATAGACATGGCATGATGCACCTGAACTGCAGAAGCAATCCCATATCGCTTGTTTATATAAAGTTTTCAGAAATTGTTCGAACTTGAATCTCTTAAAATGAACATCATCATCTTTTTCACCGAGACCACTCATTGAGTTCACTTAAAGGGCATTTATATAGATATATATATATATGTGTATACTAAAATTTTCTATTACATGTAAATCTAAAATAAGTTACAAACATCATATTTAGGGTTGGTTTAACATTGTTTTTGAAAAGTATAGTAAAAAATGGTTTTGGATTTTTTTGATTTGAGATTTAAATGTTTAATATTGCTGTGAAAAAAGTGATTTTGAGAATATAAACGATTGTTTTAAATATAATGTTGTAAGTTAAAAAATATATATTTAAATGATATTCAAATTTTTCTTGTTATACTTTATAAACTATATCAGCTTAAAATATGATAAAAATATTTTTATTAACAAATAAATAATTTTTTGATAATTGTACATGTTCCATGAAAATATATAAAATTTAATATTTTTTATTTAGAAAATTTGACATGGAAAGATGCAAAAATTTTAAATAATAAATAATTTAATTATGTCTTGATAAAAAAATATAAGTTTAAAAATTATAAAATAAACACATAGTAAGATAACAAATGAATGTTAAAATTATAATTTGACTCTCAAAAGCACTTTTCCAACTAGGGATGGGCACGAGTCAGGTCGGGTTTTTGGACCACCCGACCAGACCCGAAAATTACTATTCTAAATCTGACCCGAAATGTACATACCTAAACTTAAATCCCACTCGACTTGACTTATTGATAACAAATCAATCATACTCGTATTTGACACATTTCTATTTTTGACTCTCATAATCGAATCCGAGTCATGTTCCAGGTGATCTTACATAGTTACATGAAATAAGATCACATTTTTTTCCATGCCGTATAGTGATGAGAAATGAATTAGTATAGATGATCAAATAATGGGGATATGAGTTGAGGTTTGGTTTTAGCACATCTTCTACAATGATAATTACTCCTACAACTTATGGCCACGGGGTTATGGATTATCACATTTTACAGAGGTTAAATTTCCTTAAGTGTTCATATGTCCAGACCGGTCGCCAATAGACATGACATGATGCACCTGAAATAACAAACTAAGGCAACATTTGATTGCCGAGTGGGGTATCGCCTGCTTGTAACCCAAGTGGGGGCAATAAGGTGGTTGGACATTGGTTTGGTTTAACCGAGTTGGGTTCTTGTGGCTTAGTCTGACCAGCCTGTTCCAAGCAAGGAGTTAAGCCATGGGTCTTGAGCGAAGGCTCGGGTCTCTTGGCTTCTAGGGTGGAGGGTACCGTGTGAGGCTGGTTTCACAGAGCAGCAAAAACTTTCCTCTCCTGGCAGTGGAAGGATAACTGGTTGGTGCCTCTTTGATCTGCTATGGCTTGGTAGGGCCGAATTTCTAATTGGACAACCACTTTTTGTTTTATTTATTTTCCCGAAGATGTAAATCTTTATATTTTTCATGACTAAGTTAATGCATTGTTAAGTGATGCAATAATCCTTGATGCTAACTGGTTGGATATTATGTTTTTCCTATGGATGCTCAGTGGCTTGCTATGCATGCTTCCTACATGGAGTTCAATGTATTTTCTGTCTCAGTGTCTCTCTTCCCTTCTCACATTCACATGTTGGCAAACTTGTTCGTATCGAGAATTATTGGTCTGAGCAGGATATTTTACGAGTAACTCGCACACAAATGCAGAGAGAACTGTGTTCGGGTCATGTACATAGAATAAAAGATTTACCAGCTTACAACCTCTTATACAAGTAGCTCTGCTGTCAACACTATGAAGCCACCAAAACAGCAAAGTAACTTTTGGCAGAATAAAACAGACAAATCGAGGCTCAAAGATCGGCTCTAGGGATATTACGGGATTCGGATGGAAGAAGTGATGGGTACTCAAATCGAAACAATGTACATGTGATCAAAGCCTGCAGTTATGGAACTTTTGTATAAGCAAAAATGAACAAAAGCAATCCAATATTGAGTGAGAATGGAGGGATCTATGGAGACCAGTTACTTTTGTTTGTATCATATAATTCCTAGGTTTTCATCCACACCCACTTGATAGATGCTAATAAATCTTGTAGCAAATACGATAGGAGATTAGCAACTTTACTACAACCAATTCACATCAATACTAGCTAAAAATGCAACAAGAAACTAGACAGCAGAAAATATTTACAACATATAAAATTAGAACCAGGTGGCCATCTTGCTTAGTGGATGCTAAAAGAGTTGGGATTCTTTAAGCATGAATATATCTGGTCTCCCTGCTGGCTCCTTGTTAATAACGTACCAGTCTTAAACCAGTTCCAACTAATTTAAGTACCGCCCCGGTTAAAATTTAGGGATGTTTTGGCCATTTCGGTCAATATCGATGCAGACCGGTTGGTACAAGATTTTAAATACACAAATAATTATATTGATTCGATATGAGCACAGCTAATTTAAGTGTTTGTTGTTTAATAGAAATCAATTCTAAACTAAAGCTCAATGTCAATGTATTAGTGATGAAAGCCTGCAATTCTGGAAGTTTTGTATAAGCATAAAAGAAGAAAAACAATCCAATGTTGCTTGAGAATGGTACGTACAACTTACAAGAGAGATCTGTGGAGACCGGCTGCTTTCATCTCTAGCATGTAATTCCCAGGTTTTCAGTCAGTAAAATCTATTTTATCATGTTAAATCATTAATTTTGAGTTTAATCGTTATTTTATGCTTCACATAGGCACCTTAAAGTTGCCATTCGACATAATAATGATGCACCTGAAAAGCAAAAGAAATCCCACGTCACTGGTTCATATAAACTATGGGTTATTTAAGTAACAAACTAAGGCATCATTTGATTGCCGAGTGGGGTAGCGCCTGCTTGTAACCCAACTGGGGGCATTAAGGTGGTTGGATATTGATTTGGTAAACCGAGTTGGGTTCTGGGTCTCGAGCGAAGGCTTTGGTCTCTTGGCTTCTAGATTGGAGGATACTGTGTGAGCTGGTTTCACAGAGCATCAAAAACTTCTCACTTCTGGCAGTGGAAGGATAACTGGTCGGTGCCTCTTGCATCTTATATGGCTTTGTTTGCCCAATTTCTAATTGTACAATCACTTTTTGATTTATTTTCCCCTTCATGGATGGAATTAAAGAAGATGAAAATCTTTATATTTTTTGACTTCTTAATGCTTTGTTAAGTTATGCAATCATGTTCATTCAAATATTTTTTACAGGTAAGTGTATACATTAATCCTTGCTGTTAAAACACTCCAAATTTTGTTTTCCCTTGGTTGCTCAGTGGTCTTCAATCCTACATGGATTGGAGTTCAATGTACTTTCTGTCTCTCTTCCCTTCTCACATTCACAAGTTGGCAAACTTGGTCATATCAAGATTTATCGTTCGCGCAGGAGATTCTACGAATAACTCGCACACAACTGCAGAGAGAACTGTGTTTCGATGATGTACATAGAATACACGATTTACCAGCTTACAAACTCTTATACAAGTAGCTCTGCTGTCAACACTATGAAGCCACCAAAACAGCTAAGTTATTTTTGGATGGATGAACCGAGGCTCAAAGATCGGCTCTAGGTATATTATGGAATTCGGATGGACCAAGTGGTGGGTACTCAAATCGAAACAATGTATATGTGATCAAAGCCTGCAATTCTGGAACTTTTGTATAAGCAAAAATGAACGAAAGCAATCCAATATTACGTGAGAATGGAGGGATCTGTGGAGACAAGTTGCTTTTGTTTCTATCATATAATTCCGATGACGTGCCCCTTATATGAATCTTTTCAAAGGAAAAAAAAAATTGACATTGGATGTTCAAAACTACATTAAGCACGTTGAGTCAATAGTACCAACTAATTTAAGTAATGCCTCGGTTAAAATTTAAGGATGTTTTGGCCATTTCGGTCAATATCGATGCGTATCAGTTGTTTAATAGAAATCGGTTATAAACTAAAGCTCAATGTATCACTGATCGGTTGTTTAAAAGAAGAAAAGCAATCCACTATTGCTTGAGAATGGTAGCAAAAGGAGGGATCTGTGGAGACCAGTTATTGCTTTCATTTATAGCATGTAATTCCTTGGTTTTTCATTCAGGAAAATCTATTTTATCATTGTAAATCATTAATTTTTAGACTAATAGTGATTTTATGCTTCCCAATTCACTTAGACACCTTAAAGTCAAAAATAGACAGGGCATGATGCACCCGAACTGCAGAAGCAATCCCACATCGCTTGTTTATATGAAGTTTTCAGAAATTGTTCGAACTTGAATATCTTAAAATGAACATCATCATCTTTTTCACCGATATCACTCATTGGGTTCACTTAAAGGGCATTTATATTGGTATATATATGTGTGTATACTAAAATTTTCTATTACTTGTAAATCTAAAATAAGTTACAACCATCATATTTAGGGTTGGTTTAACATTGTTTTTGAAAAGTATAGTAAAAAATTGATTTTGGATTTTTTTTTTTTGATTTGAGATTTAAATGTTTAATATTGCTGTGAAAAAAGTGTTTTTGAGAATATAAACGATTGTTTTAAATATAATGTTGTAAGTTAAAAAATATATATTTAAATGATATTCAAATTGTTCTTGTTATACTATATAAACTATATCAGCTTAAATTATGATAAAAATATTTTCATTAACAAATAAATAATTTTTTGACAATTGTACATGTTTCATGAAAATATATAAAATTTAAAATATTTTTTATTTATAAAATTTGACATGGAAAGATGCAAAAATTTTAAACTAATAAATAATTTAATTATGTCTTGATAAAAAAATTTAAGTTTAAAAATTATAAAATAAACACATAGTAAGATAACAAATGAATGTTAAAATTATAATTTGACTCTCAAAAAGCACTTTTCCAACTACGGATGGGCACGAGTCATGTCGGGTTTTTGGACCACCCGACCCGACCCAAAAATTACTATTCTAAATCCGACCCGAAATGTACATACCTAAACTTAAATCCCACTCGACTTGACTTATTGAAAAAATTTAATTTTAGGGACCTAAAAGTAAAAAAAAAAGATTTTATTAAGTAGGGAGCATTTCTGTAAACTGTATAGAAAAAATTATGAAAAAAAATCTGTCATACGCGTATTTAACACATTTCTGTTTTTGACTCTCGTAATCGAATCCGAGTCATGTTCCAGGTGGTCTTACGTAGTTACATGAAATAAGATGACATTTTTTTCCATGCCGTATAGTGATGAGAAATGAATTCGTATAGATGATCAAATAATGGGGATATGAGTTGAGGTTTGGTTTTAGCACATCTTCTACAATGATAATTATTCCTACAACTTATGGCCACGGGGTTATGGATTATCACATTTTACAGAGATTAAATTTCCTTAAGAGTTCATATGTGCAGACCGGTCGCCAATAGACATGACACGATGCACCTGAAATGCAGAAGCAATCCCACATCAATGGTTTACATAAAGTATGGGTTATTTAAATAACAAACTAAGGCAACATTTGATTGCCGAGTGGGGTATCGCCTGCTTGTAACCCAAGTGGGGGCAATAAGGTGGTTGGACATTGGTTTGGTTTAACCGAGTTGGGTTCTTGTGGCTTAGTCTGACCAGCCTGTTCCAAGCAAGGAGTTAAGCCATGGGTCTTGAGCGAAGGCTCGGGTCTCTTGGCTTCTAGGGTGGAGGGTACCGTGTGAGGCTGGTTTTTCACAGAGCAGCAAAAACTTTCCTCTCCTGGCAGTGGAAGGATAACTGGTTGGTGCCTCTTTGATCTGCTATGGCTTGGTAGGGCCGAATTTCTAATTGGACAACCACTTTTTGTTTTATTTATTTTCCCGAAGATGTAAATCTTTATATTTTTCATGACTAAGTTAATGCATTGTTAAGTGATGCAATAATCCTTGATGCTAACTGGTTGGATATTATGTTTTTCCTATGGATGCTCAGTGGCTTGCTATGCATGCTTCCTACATGGAGTTCAATGTATTTTCTGTCTCAGTGTCTCTCTTCCCTTCTCACATTCACATGTTGGCAAACTTGTTCGTATCGAGAATTATTGGTCTGAGCAGGATATTTTACGAGTAACTCGCACACAAATGCAGAGAGAACTGTGTTCGGGTCATGTACATAGAATAAAAGATTTACCAGCTTACAACCTCTTATACAAGTAGCTCTGCTGTCAACACTATGAAGCCACCAAAACAGCAAAGTAACTTTTGGCAGAATAAAACAGACAAATCGAGGCTCAAAGATCGGCTCTAGGGATATTACGGGATTCGGATGGAAGAAGTGATGGGTACTCAAATCGAAACAATGTACATGTGATCAAAGCCTGCAGTTATGGAACTTTTGTATAAGCAAAAATGAACAAAAGCAATCCAATATTGAGTGAGAATGGAGGGATCTATGGAGACCAGTTACTTTTGTTTGTATCATATAATTCCTAGGTTTTCATCCACACCCACTTGATAGATGCTAATAAATCTTGTAGCAAATACGATAGGAGATTAGCAACTTTACTACAACCAATTCACATCAATACTAGCTAAAAATGCAACAAGAAACTAGACAGCAGAAAATATTTACAACATATAAAATTAGAACCAGGTGGCCATCTTGCTTAGTGGATGCTAAAAGAGTTGGGATTCTTTAAGCATGAATATATCTGGTCTCCCTGCTGGCTCCTTGTTAATAACGTACCAGTCTTAAACCAGTTCCAACTAATTTAAGTACCGCCCCGGTTAAAATTTAGGGATGTTTTGGCCATTTCGGTCAATATCGATGCAGACCGGTTGGTACAAGATTTTAAATACACAAATAATTATATTGATTCGATATGAGCACAGCTAATTTAAGTGTTTGTTGTTTAATAGAAATCAATTCTAAAACTTGTTTCATGAAAATGTATAAAATTTAAAATGTTTTTTATCTAAAACTTTGATATGAAAAGATAAATTTTAAATTAATAAACAATTTATTAATTATATTTATAAATTATAAAATAAACACATTATAAAATAATAAATGAATGTTAAAATTGTAATTTAATTCTTAAAAGCACTTTTCCCCCACAAAAATTATAAAATTTAACTTGACGTTTGGGTTGAAAAACACTTTTCTGTAATATTTTTTTCAATTTTTTTTCTTTAGTATTACTTATGATTCTAAAAAGTATTTTTGGCCAACAAACTTTTCAAAAACAATGGTAAACGAAACATTGACATTCAAATCATTGATGCAATCATGTTTTCTGTTACATTTCATTTATATATAATATTCAATCCGAGTAGAATGGCAAGTAAATTGATTCAATTCGAGTAGAATAGCTTGGGTGTAAGGATCCAAAAGAAAAGGGTTCGGGGAATGCTTATAAAAACAAGTAAACTAATTCAATCCGAGTAAAATGGCGATTTTTCAGTTGAAGAGACCCATTTTTCCAGTAAGTAGTACACTGGTGTAGCAGGAAGATAGGATCTGCATCATCAACAAATAGAGTTGGAACTTCATAAACACAATTTGGGAATTGCATTAAAATCTTGCTCAACTGTAAAAACTTGAACATTTTATATATTGCATCCGTCGCCTTACAAACTTCAAAAACAATAACCCTTATGAAACATATCATATCAGTGCATGGTGAGACCAAACTTTTGTACAAGATTCTGCATGTTTGCAGCTATGGCCAAACTATTACTAAGAGACTCTCTAAAGCTTCGAGCTCGAGATTTGACTTCGTCGCCGGCCGTCCATACCATCTCTTCCAGCCCATCATTACACGTTTCCTGATCGGTCACTGCAGCACTGATCCAAGTCTGGATATCACTGATCTTCTCCTTGCTCAATCCCGGCCGAGCTTTCATTGCGGACACTGAGTCATTGAGTCGACTCAGGGCGTCATCAAACAGGGTCAAGCAGTCTTTTAAAGCCGACTGAGAGTGGAGATCATTGAGGGACTTGAATGAAGAAGAGAGATTCGAGAGATGGGTGATAGACACTTGGAGAGAGAGGTCGAGGAAGGATTCTGGGTTGGGGTTTTTAGAGGCGTTGAGAGAAGATAGATCGTTAAAACACAACTCGGGATACCGAGTCGCATTGCAGATGGTCTTGATTGACTCAACTGAGTCTGTGGGGTCTCTGTCTTTGATTGGTTCTTCGTCTTCCAGCTTCAAAGCAGCAAGGGTTAAGATGATGATCAAAGCGAAGAGGAGTATAGCAGAGAAGATGATAATGACGACGACGGCTGAAGAACGTCTAGGGGAGATTTTCGGCCGAGGGTTTTCGTCTTCGAGGTGGCTTTGGACCTTCAAGTGGTTAACGGAAGCCATTGCTGAGCTTCCTATGGTGAATCTTTGAAGAAGTTGAACGAGTTTTATAGGGTTTCAGAGTTGTTTTCTTTAGTGGATTGAAAGATTGCAGGCAAACCGCAACCAAAGCTGTGGATTCTACAATAAGACTTCATCTAAATCTGTCAAATTTAGAAACCAGACACTAAACAAAGACAACCAATTGGCCAGCATTTTGAATTGGAATTAAATAATATCACCAAATCCTAATCTGCTAAACTGGCAATCACAGTGGATTCACAGGCCACCCGTTTGATTAAATCCGATAATCAAATTCAAACAGTCATCTTAAAAAAATGTGGGAGATACCTTTAAACTCATACTTCACTTGAAAACCAGACAAGATTCAACAAATTAACAATGTCCAACGATATTATTAATCCGGATAAAAACACAAGACATTACTTCCTAGATCATGGAAAACTAGCTTTAGATGAGAGAGTTCTACGGTGACTATAGCAACAAAAGATCGAAAGTCTCATTACTCTTCATCTTCTTCATCTCCATCTCCGCCGGCAGCCTTCTTGGCAGCGGCCCTCTGATTCCTTCTCTTGACTCTTCCAGGACGTCCACCACCAAACGGACTTGTGAGAGAGAAATCAATGTGCTTCTGTGAATCAACCCTCACCATAAATGAAGGAATGTTGACTACCTGCCTTCCAACCCTGCACGACAAGAGGAAATTGAGATAAGTATTGACCGGCAAATGATATAGTTATGATGCAGTAACATAACCATATCCAAAAAGATTCAAACAGAAGTTTGAACATTCAAAAGTTTAGGGACCAATCTAGAATGAAGGTTATAGCTTAGGGGTGAAATTTGAATATTAAGAAGTTTATGGACCAATTTACAATGACGACCATAGTTTGAGAACGTGTGATACAATTGACTCTATTTAAGAAGAACAGAGACAATAATGATTCTAGAATGGGCTCTACACTCCTAAATTATCACTTGCCAGAATTCAGAATAGAAAATTGAGAGCACATATAGTATTTGTCAAGAAATTACTTTATGGAATAAACTATAGAAATAGAAACCAAAGATAAAATGAAGGCTCCATATGTAAGTGAATGATAAATGAAGAATAAATTCATGTAAACACCTGAAACAGAAAATCAAAAATTTCTAGATACCTAAGTGGTAATAATTAATCACCATATCTGCTTTAATCTGCTTTTTTTCACATATAATATCACAGACATAAACAGATAAGTTGTAGTTCTCATCTTAATCTATGTTTATAATTACCTGTGTTCTCAATAAACTTATCTCTTGGGTGAGGCTCTGAATTGTGTGCTTTGGGTCATCAACATGTAACTCTGGATTTGCAAGATCAGTATGGATTGAAGCTCTTGTATAAGGAAAAACCGGACTCGACTTCCTTGAGGAAGGGGATGATCCTCGACAAACTGTTCTTAAACCAGACGTTGATGATCTCATAGAATGCAACTTAAATAATCCTCTACCATGTTTGCAATTTTGGCTCCTGGCCTGTCTGAATGAATCAAAGGATGCAAGCCTGGCTAATTTACGGAGAAATATTGGGCTTGAAAAATCTGTCTAGTAACTCATTACCATTATGATGTATGACTTCCCTTGAAATCTTGGTGAGTTCAGGAGTTGATCGAGACTCCATTTTCCTATTTAATTTGGTGAAACAATCATCACAGACCCGACAAGGCTTGTTCCTAGGAGCCAAAGCAGCTTTTAGAGATTTCTTACTGCTGCATAGTCTACAAAAGACAAGCCCACAGTTGTAACAATTGTGGCGCTTTCTGATGAAACTAAATGGAGTTCGACAACCAGAACAGCTAAAGTGATCAGCCCCTAGTGCCCAGTCATGAAAACAAATGGCAGCAGTGAAGTTTGAGCCACATACCATTCTCATTACTTGTTTGTTTTTCAAAGCTTCAACAAGTGTGGGAACGTTTCTGTCTTCCTTGTCTTCGTGACCTAATTGACCATTTGCACCCTTTCCCCAAGTGTAAATCTTAGCATCTGAACAACGAACAGCAATATGAGAAGAACCACATGCTATCTCCTCAATTCGGCTGTTTTTGATATTGCCCTTGACACAAGTTGGAAGCTTGCTACTTCCAGAGCTTCCAAGGTTTCCATGACCATCACTCCCCATGGAATAGACTTTCCCTGTGCCAGTTAGAGCAACAGTGATATTGCGGACACAGGCCACTTGAGAAAAGCTAGTAGTGTCCGACAGTGTTACTAAAGAAGGAACTATTCTGGGTTCTTTATCACCATGTCCAAGCTTCCCTTTATCCCCATCACCCCAGGTGAACAGCTTTCCGGATGAAAACTCATCAGATAGCTCAGGAAGCACTTCAGCAACTGCAGCAGTGTGCCAAACTCCACAAGATGCCATCAGCGTTCGTAGTCCTCTAAGAGCCTCGACTTCTCTGGGTAAACTTGTGCTACTCCGGTCCCCATGTCCTAGAGCACCAAAAGTTCCATCTCCAAATGTAAATAATTTACCTGTTGATGTAACAGCAGCTGTATGCCAAGCTCCACAAGAGATATATGACACATGCATACCTTTCATCTCACCTCTTACCTTTCTAGGAATCCACTTACCAACTTCAGTACCGTGCCCTAGAAGACCAAGATTGTGAGAACCATCACCCCAGGTATACAGGTCACCTGATAGTGTTACAGCACAAGTATGAAATTCCCCACAGGCAACTAATCGGATAGATGACCCGGTAAGACCACCTATGAGCTTCGGCTGAGAAACATCAGCTTCAACGCCATGACCAAGCCTACCGCCAGTTCCTTCACCCCAACTAAAGATCTGCCCCTGTTTTGTGACTAAAACAGCATGCTTATTCCCACAAGAAATATTTCGAGCATCTAGAAGCACTGGTGATTTGAGAGCCTTGGGTGAAAGTGCATCCATTCTGGTAACAGTAGTTTGAGTTTTGTGACAACCACCAAGAAGTCCATTACCAGTTCCTTCTCCCCAGATAAAAACACCACCGATTGCATTAAAATCTTCTAAAGAAGATCTCTGGCTGAAGAAACTACTTCTAAATGAATCAACAACAGAGGAGTTCTCTAACCCGCCTAATGATAACGAACTCGCACGCTTGGTAATTGGCTCTGTCTGAGTTAAGCTATGTATTACAGAAGTGTATGATAAAACCTCGGAAAAAGCTTTTCCCAGTCTTCGCTGTGGAGAGCTCTCGTGTGAGAGTGAAACAGGTTGGGTATCTCTGGTATCCTACAATGAGCAAAGCATGGACAGATTTAATAAAGAAAAAAATAGAAAATGATTGGATTTTCTGGCACTCTATAGTAGGAAACCTTGTAGATGATGTCACTTCTTGCAGGTGACATGCTAGATACAGAATATCTTTGTGTACAGCTACATTGACTCTCTGTTGATGTATTATCACTGATTGAATCACTTTTTGGCCTGTGATTGTCACCTTCTGAAATTAAGACTCTAAGAACAGTAAACCAGAGCTCAGCTTCATCCCTATCCTTGCAAATCTATTAACATTACCCATTAAATAGAGTTAAATTGTTATATATCGGGACTCAGATTATGGTAGCAAATAAATTCAATGTTCAAAATCAAAATATATGCTTTTTTAAGCTTAAATATATGTTATATTAGAAGGAAAATAATTGGAAAATGTGAGTTTTAATTTTTAAATTAATGAACATGATAAGTTCATTCATATATTCTCTCAAGTCTCAACCATAAAAAGGAAAGGAAAGAAATATAAAAGCAAGAAACTAAATCTCCTTTCTACACAATCCTAAGTCCTAACCATGCTTGGAAAAAAGGGCTAAGAAACAAAATATGAAATAGTATACTTTTAGACACACAAGGACTCTTGCATTGACAAAACTAATTAGATCAACTGTTGAGAACTGAAACTGCAGATTTCAAAAACTATTAGAAAACAATAATAGTAATAATAAAACAAAAAAAGTCTTAAAATTTAAAGGGTTAAAACAAGTTTAACGTGAGCCAACAATAATATATCATAATATTTGAATGCAACAAAAATGCACTTGCTCTGCATGTATTAAATAAATAGTACAGTTGAAGCTGAAAGCTGAGAAACAGTAAATTGTCGCCAATGTAATCTAAAAGAGTGATGACAAAAGGTCAAGAGAAATACAGAATACAAACCAAATCCAAGGATCTTTTGTTATAAATAAGAGAAAGTGACTGATGTTCTTTATCAGGCTGAGGGATGCGCTTGAATACAGCCTGCAAAACCATCCAGAAAAGCTTTTGTCACTTTTGTATCCTGTTCAGACTGATCTAATCTTTTTCTTTCCTTTTTTTGCTCCATAGGCTGCTCTAGTTTAAACAAATGAATTTCAAGAAGATAAGTCACATGGTTCAGATTACAATACTGGAAAAAATGTATAGAAAAATAGGATCTGTTAGGTTTTAGAACCTCCTAAAAGGGCAGCATCTTCAATAGTCACACTTAGTAATTTCCTCAAATGACTGGTATTAAAACAATATTGACACACGGGTACAACATATTCACGTTGTTAAAACCTATATCCACTGAAAGTGAGCACATAATAGTACAGCTCAACAGAAGAAGGCATTGAAAGGTTCCTTCATGCAAAATGTGTAATTGGTTAGATGCTCCTAAAGAGTCAGTAGCTTCGATCGTCATTTTTTGTGCATAAGTTTCGAAGATTTAAGAGTATATTTAAACTCCTTTTTGTTCAGTATGTGAATAAATACTAATACTCTTAAGATTGGGTCTCTGTGCTAAATTGAGCACCTAAAAGTTACAGATCACTGGAGAAGGCATTGAAAGATACAGACTTACAGTACGCTCTCCAGGTACAATCTTTGAAACTTGGCTTAGTCTGAGTTGTTTCTCTGTTTTGTCAGAGTACCAAATCAGTGATTTCTCATCCTGAAATGTAAAATTAAAAAAATGATCTTAAATCACTATAATCATTCTAACTAAACAATTTGTAATTATGTGCTCAAGATGCCTTCGATTTGCACGGCTATTCAATTCACGTAGCAAAATTTGCTTTACCAAAGAAGTAGAGGAGGAAAACCTCACAGATGGACAAATAAAAGTGCTATCAACTATTGTTCTACATGTTCATTTTACAAACTCCTCACGCCCAACTTAAATCATACATTTAAATTTTGTGATATCTAAAAGTTTTGTTGCTCCAATTTCTTCTACTAGTGTCCTGTATCACATTATATACAGCAGAAGCTATCCTAACAATAAAGCAAGTGAATTGCACACAATGGCATGAACTTAGATTCTCTGGAAACCTTTGAACTTAACAAAATTTCAACCCTTTGTCATTTCTCTAAGTAATCCTTAAACTTTAGTATTTTTTATGGGACTCAAAATACAACTTTACCACTATATTGGCTTTTAACTTTACAAATTTTAGGAATAAATCAAATTTTATCGTTTGAGGGGAGCAAAATACAATTTTAACATTATTAACTTATAATTTATAATTTTTTGATCAACTTAAATATAGTTTTACCATTTTTACCCATTCCTTCCCCCCGGCCATTTCGCATCTGGAATGAAGAAACTATTTTATGTTATATTCACATGAATTTAAAGCCACAGCACAAAGCATATATCTTTATGAGGCTCCAAGGATTAAGAGAACACTACTAGAATGTCGCTAGTGAAGAAAAACAGAATGTGTTTCTGTTTCTTTTTTATTGAAAAATTATTATCAACTTATAGAGGTTTACAGACTTTTATAGACTAGGACTTTTAGTTACATTAGGAGTCCTACTAATTATTAACTTCTAACTCTAGTCTTAGGAGTTTGACTTTAACTAAACATAGTTCGATTACAATAACTATTCTAGTTCGACTAGACTTACAATTCTAGTTCGACTAAACTTACACTCCCCCTCAAGTTGGAGAACATACATTGTATAATCCCAACTTGAATAAAAAATTGTCGAATAAGGCTTTTGGCAGTGCTTTTGTTAGTACATCTGCCACTTGCTCCTCGGCTAGAACATACTCTAATGAAGCCATTCCACTTGTCAACTTCTCTGCGATAAATTGTCTATCTATTTCAACATGCTTTGTTCTGTCGTGTTGAATAGTGTTCTTGGCAATTTGAATGGCCGATTGATTATCACAAAAAATCTAGAAATTTTCATCTTTGGTCATTCCCAGTTCTTTAAGCAACTTTATTAACCAGATTCCTTCACACATTCCCAAGGCCAATGCTCTGTATTCTGCTTCTGCACTGCTTCTGGAAACAATTGTCTGCTTTTTGCTTTTCCAAGTCACCAAATTACGCCATACATAAGAGCAGTATCCACTGGTTGACCTCCTGTATGTTAGTTCACTAGCCCAGCTTGCATCTGTGAATACTCTAACAGTTTTATCAGAACTTTTCTTGAATATTAAACTATGTCCAGGTGTACCTTTCAAGTATCTCAGAATTCTCTTTGCTGCTTCCATGTGTTGCTGCCTTGGATCTGTCATGTGCTGACTCACAATATTCACTGGAAAGGAGATATCTGGTCTTGTTAGTGATAGGTAGATCAATTTCCCTACTAGCCTCTAGTAGAGTCCTTTATCTGCCTTTGGACTTGGATTGACTTTGTTGAACTTTAAGTTTGCATCCATGGGTGTATCTGCTGGTTTCCAACCCAACATTCCTGTTTCTGTCAACAAATCCAGAACATACTTCCTCTGATTGATCACCAAACCTTTGCTAGACCTTGCTATCTCCATTCCTAGGAAATATCTGAGTTTTCCTAGATCCTTGATTTCGAATTCCCTGCTCAACAGGGTCTTTAATCGACTCAATTCCACTTCATCATCTCCTGTCAATATTATATCATCCACATAAACAATAAGGATAACCCTTTTATTCAATGAGGTTACCTTAGAGAACAAGGTATGGTCTGCCAGTGATTGTTTATATCCATTCTCCAAAATAACCCTGGTGAATCTGTCGAACCATGCTCTTGGAGACTGCTTAAGGCCATAGAGAGATTTGTCAAGCTTGCACACCTTCTGATTTTGTCCAGCACCTTCTAGTCCAAGTGGAATCTGCATGTATACTTCTTCCTCAAGGTTACCATTAAGAAAAGTATTTTTAACGTCAAGTTGATGCAGTTGCCAATCACAGTTTACAGCTAGGCTTAACAAAACTCTAACTGAATTTAATTTAGCAACATGGGCAAATGTTTCCTTATAATCGACTCCATAGGTCTGTGTGAACCCCTTGGCAACCAATCTGGCTTTATATCTCTATATACTGCCATCTGAATTGTACTTAATGGAAAACACCCATTTGCATCTGACGGGTTTTTTACCTTGGGGAAGATCTATAATGGTCCATGTACCATTCTTTTCAAGTGCCTCAATTTCTTCATCAACTGCTTCTTTCCACTTTGGATTCTGCAAAGCTTGTTCAATAGTCTTAGGAATTTGTTCTTCATCTATCTTTGTTGTAAATGCTTTAAAAGATGGCATCAAATTCTCATAAGCAGCATACCTTTGAATAGGACGCTTAGTACACTGTCTCACCCCTTTTCTTTTAGCAATAGGTAAGTTTTCAAATTCAAGAAGATGAGAAGGAATACTAGCAGAATCATTACCTCCACTTTCTTCCCAAGCAGCTGGACTAAAATCCAATTCTTGGCAAGTACCAGATTGCAGAATGGTTTCTGGAATGCTTCTCCTTTTTCAGGTGTAAACCTGCAGTTGTTTAGGGGGCTGTGAAGAAGGTCCGGTTAAATTTTGGGTTCTTGCAAGCGTGACAGTAGGTGAAGTATGTGGTGTAAATAAGGTATTAGGTGAGGAAATAGGTAAGATATTAGGTGAGTAAATAGAAGTCTGAGGCTCAAGCGATGAGGGATAAGTAGGAGGTGGTAAAGGAAAAGAAGGAACCTGTTTTGGAGAGGGCTGGAAATCATCAAAACTCTCCCCCTAAATTTCAGCCGTGGGAAAATATGGTTCATGTTCAAAAAAGTTAAGATCCAAAGAAACAAGAAATTTACGAGAAGGTGGATGGTAACATTTGTAGCCCTTCTTTAGTGAAGAATATCCTACGAACACACATTTTAGAGATTTAGGATCAAGTTTAGACCTGGAAGGATCATGGTTTGTAACAAACACGATACAGCCAAAAGTTTTTAAAGGAAGTGTAGAGGACAAAGGCTTAAAGTGAGGAAAACAATATAAAAGAACATCTCTAGGTGTTTGGAAATTTAAAACTCTACTAGGCATGCGATTAATAAGATATGTAAAATTTAATAAGGTTTCTCCCCATAGATATTTAGGAACATTGTGGGTAAACAATAAGGCTCGGGTTACCTCTAGTAGATGCCTATTTTTCCTTTCTGTGACTTCATTCTGTTAGGGAGTATCAACAGAAGAACTAATCTGTACTATCCCTTTCTCCTTGAAAAAATCACCTAAAGATTTAGTAAAGAATTCCCCTCCATTATCCGATTTAAAGATTTGAATTTTAGAATGAAATTGGGTCTCGACCATGTTGTAAAATCTCTCAAAAACACTAGTCACTTCAGATTTTTCTTTCAAGAGGTAAGTCCAAGTGGTTCTACTATGGTCATCAATAAAGGTCACAAACCATCTGCTACCAGTAATATTCTTCACTTTCTGTGGATAAGAGAAAAAGGATGTGAGGGTTTGTAAGTAGAGGGTAAGTAAGATTGTCTTATTTGTTTTGCAAGTTGACAGATATGACATTTAAAGGAAGAAGGTTTTTGATTAACAAATAATTGAGGAAAAAATTTTGCAAGATAGGAGAAATTTGGGTGGCCTAACCTAAAATGCCATAACATAACATCAGACTGTCCTAAGGAAGTAAGACAAAATTTAGAAGATGAAGTTTTAGAATTTCCTGTACTGTGAAGAACATATAAACCATTCTGCAAGCGAGCATTGCCAATCCTTTTTTTGAAGTCCAGTGCCTGTAAAAACCACTCAGAATCAGTGAACTGGAAAACACAATTTAAATCCTTGCAGAGCTTGCGAACTGACAACAAATTGTAGTTCAGACTAGGCACAAAAAGTACGTCTCGAAGGACTAAGTCATCAATAAGAAATACAGAACCACTACCTTGAATTTGTGAGAAAGAACCATCTGCTAATTTGATAGAATTCTGAGAGGAAGAATTTTTAAATTGAAAAAACAATTCCCTGTTACCAGTCATGTGGTCAGAAGCACCAGAGTCCACAATCCATGCTGATGTATTCGTAGTAGAAAGAAGCGTAGTGGAAGAAGAGTTGGTCTGTGTACCATCATTGTCCGCGAAAGCCAGATTTCCTGCACTGCTCCCAGTAAATCTGCCGAACAGTTGCTGTAGTTGTACCATATGTTTTTTGGTGAAGCCTCTAGATGAAGTCAGATTATCCATTGAAGAGGAAAAGAGAGAAAAAAAATTAGATAGGATCGAATTTAGACTGATACCATGAAGAAAAACAGAATTGAAGAAAAACAAAATGTGTTTCTGTTTCTTTTTTATTGAAAAAATTATTATAAACTTACAGAGGTTTACAGACTTTTATAGACTAGGACTTTTAGTTACATTAGGAGTCCTACTAATTATTAACTTCTAACTCTAGTCTTAGGAGTTTGACTCTAACTAAACATAGTTCGATTACAATAACTATTCTAGTTCGACTAGACTTACAATTCTAGTTCGACTAAACTTACAGCTAGATATGCCAAATTAATCAGGCTAAGCTTGTTTCACAAGAAACTAATGCGGCTATCTTCCTTGCTTTTAGCAATTTCAATTTTTGGTTTTTCCCTTCTTGTATGAGCTCAAAAGAGGTTATGTTCATTGGACATCTAATGGAATGAAAATGGTTTAAGGCATAAAGAAGCAGACAAGGACCAGATTCAAGCAGATGTGCAGAGGTCAGACTCCAGCGTAGTCATTTTAGTTGAGAACCTTAACGAGAAAGTTATATTAAGATCACCCATGGGAAAATCCAGCCAAGATTGGCCCAAAATCTATTATTGAGATTTCATGTAGAAAAGAGCTTAATTCTTTCCAAAGAAAAAAGAAAAGAAAAGAGAATCATAAGAGTGAAGATATTTCAGGTTTGGATAAGAACTGATCACAATCCAGTGATACTTAAAAAGTCTTTGATATAAGGTACTTCCAAGAAGGCTACATCAGTTTAGATGGCATATTGATGATCACTAATTCATTTCTTATTGTTTTACATTCCCTTTATAAGAAAAATAAGAGTAATGTATTTTCTGGGAAGTTCATAACTAAGTGTTCTCAGGGTAACATGATATTCAATGCAATTCCAGTATAGAAAACATCAAGAAAAGAACTAGTAATTCTTATTATGATAGTCAAGGCAACATAAATTTGAAAGTCGGAATGGACAAATTTTAGGCCTTCCCCAACGTCCATACTTTAGTAGATACATTCCTTTCTTAAGGGTTGAAATGGCCTGCAAAAAGAGCTTATAACTCAGCCTATAAGATCAGAGAAAATATTCTACATTAAAATACTCTCCGATCAACGTTATACATCACAATCTGCAGAATCAACATAAACTAATTTTGCTGCAACAGTCATAGCTAGCAAAGTTCGTTACTCGGACCAAGTTGTGACATTAACATAGATTCATTTACAAAAACCCATAAAATGGTAAGTACAGAGGGGAATACCTGTTCAATATCCGTATCAGAAGAATTCCTTTGGAACTCAGCCATTCACCTGAAGATATCAAGTCCAACCCTTGCATAGAACAACAGCAAACTCCTAGAAAATACCGAAAGAATAATCCCCGCATCCGCCCCATATAAAACTTTTCCTTGAGTCTACAACCAGAATGCAGTTCATACTATTCCATTACGAGAAAGCTTCAAACGACAGTATCTCCCTATCTCAAAAACTCCAAGTCAGACTATAATTTTCCAAAAGCGTTGAAATAAATTGTAAAAACTCCCTCCCAAAATTCCAACCATCACCTAACTATTCTATTGGGCTTACCTACATCCTGTGCAATTACATAAAAAGAAATCGATACGCCGGATGAAATTTCAACCCTAAAAATTGAATTTGCGTTAATTCTGATTCATATGAAATTAAGCATCCAAAATCCCTTCAAATCTTTTTCCCTCTTCTTTTTTGGTTCAAATTCCATTCAGTTAGCAGCATAAACTTTTAGATCATTTCAATCTTCATCATTAAGCTTTAATAAAATCAAGAATTCAATCGAAAAAAAAAATAGTTACCTGAATAATGAATTATCTGAAATTTAAAAGGCCAATACATTGACCGTCAAATCGATTCAAATTTAAACTTTTAAAATCAAAGATCACAAACGAATCAAAATTAAATTTGATTTCTTTCAAAAAAATTTTAAAATGGAAATTTTGAGAAACAAATCAAGTGAGTGAGCATCAACTTTGTTTTATATTTTCCCTCCTCCGATTTTAACTGTTCAACTTTTTTTTGTTTTCGTATGAAAGGTTGGTTATAAATACTATTTTAGGTTAATTGAAATGTTATTTTAAGAATGATTTTTATATTCTATGTATTGTTTTTTATCAAATTCAATAAATTTGTATTAATTCAACTAAAATATTTTATATTCTAATATATATTAGATAAACATAAACTATTATATTTTGAGTTGTAAAAATCCATCTAGTGACGAAACTCAAACGTTATTCATGAAAAAAGTATCTCCTCATAAAGAAGGTCGAAATAACGAGCAATTGTTTATAATTTTTATAAAGGTTGAAAGTTATGACAAAATGCTACTATAGTTTGAATTGCGATTTTTATTTTATAGCAAAATTTTTTTCAAATTCAAAATAAAATATAGACTTCATTGACCCAGTTAAAATTAAATTAAATTCATCCAATGCACATCAAAACATACTACTGACTCGTCAGTTATTTCAAGCAATGTACAAGCGTTTCAAAGGGCTGGCATTTCCTAATTTTAAACCAAAAGCAGCAAGTTCCCAATTTTTGCAGTGAAATTTACAAGTTGGCTTGGGTTTTCTATCATCAATGTTCTGTCACTCGTTCCTAATGGCCGATTGCTCCCCAAGAAGTTTAGAAGGCCATGAATCTGCGGGGGTTGGATATCGAGCATGTGGTTTGCTGACAATGGAATTTGGTTTAGCGGCATGTTGTGTCACTGGATCGAGCATAGGATAAGTCTGGATTTCGGGATGAATGGGAACAACAAGGAGAGCCTGTGGTTGTTGCAGAGCAGGTTCAATGGCAGGCAAACCAGGATGATCTCCATGAATGAGTGAGGGAAATTGGGTTTGCTGAAAGTCGGGAGAGGCTCATTCAGGTCGGGTTTAGATTGAGCCACCTTTGTCCCTATCTCACTTTGCAGCTCCCGGATTTGAGTTTCTAGGGTGGAATTCTCCTCCTTCAGCTCATTCTTCTCAACGTTCACCTGTCGACATTTCAGATTTATATTCAAAACATGGATCTATGGAAATCCAGCAGTCACTCCCGACTCCCAAGAGCGATTAAGCAAAATTATCAAAGACAAGATCAGGAGTCTTACATAGTGAGATTCGGTAACAAAGAAGAATTTTCCTTTTTGAGGGACTTGATTTGGCTGAATAAGTCCTTTAATAGTCGAGTTGCTTCGCACAGAATAGAGGCCTTCCCGTTGTTCGGTTGATTCGGATCTGCACAAAGAATTTTCCCAATGTTAGATATACCATAATCTACGAACACAAAAAGAACCAATTTTACAATCCGAAACCTATTCGGATCATAACCGAAATCATGTTTACGACACCATCGAAACAAAGTTCTAGTAATTCTTAAAGATCGATGAGATGGACTTAGGACATTACCGAGAGCATTCGCCAAGTCAAAGAAGAGGTCGTTCATATGCTCACGCTTGAGCTTCTCCCTCTCAGCCTTGTGAATTGTTTTAGGAACCTTTCCCTTGGTCTTCGGAGCACAAGACCTGCATCACAAAAACTGTTTTCAGACAAGACAAACTTACCTCATTTTTTCATTGCCACCATAACCAGATGTTTCTGATATGCTTAAAAGCACACGTTAGCTAAAATACCATTTCTAGTAACTACTATGTCACTAAGAATCAGATTTGAGAGTATGAGTGTATGGATACTAATTCGACACAGGTACATTCATATCCCTATATCAATGGTGGATGAGATTTCCGGTCGGATACTTCAAGAAAAGTGAAGAATCAGATCAACATAGCCTATATGCTGTTATGCTAATGTTTAACCATCAAAAAGGCTCAAAACTAAATAAGCCAACATCAGAAATCAGGAAAGGTCTCAGGAACTGATGGATTACTTTGCTCCATAATCTTTAAAACCAAAATCTACAATGAGTCAAGGCACGGTCACAATCTATGTTACTCGAGCTCAAAGATTCGGGTGGGAGTATCGGCTAAAGATTAGTATCCAACACGGTATGATCAGATTTCTTAAGTTTTCCAACGTATCTAGAGAGACCCATTGGGGGTCATATCCCAATACTAGTGTGTCGAACACAAGTGTTAATTCAGAGCAACATAAGCCATGAAATGAATTCAGACACAAAGCAGAAAAAATTACAGAACAAACAGGTAACTAACTAACTAAGGTTGGTTCATCAGATGTTCAAAAACACTAACCTGTCAACAGATGTATTCTCTGCTGCATTTGTCGGCTCAGCCAATGGAGCTGCTGGAGTCTCAGAAACCATGGTTTATCAATAAGTTCAAAAACCACAAAAAATTGACCTACAAACAACAAGAAAATATACAATTCACAATCCCCTCCGTTGATGATTCATGAAACTAAATCAACAAATCAGACGCCAAACTTGTAAAATAGAAACAAAATTCTTGAGTATTACTTTGTAATTCAATGCATGATTCTCAAATCAAAGTGTTAACCCTTTAATACTAATCAAACACAAAAAAGGGGTTTCCCAGATTATCAGAACAACACCAAAAAACCCCAGAAATTCCATCTAATATACTGAAATTTTTGGATCAAACAAACAAATAAGATTCATACAAAAAAGGGTAACTTTAAAAACCATAAAATCATTCATCTCAATGAATCAAAACAAATAACCCAAATCGAAACCAAAGACCCACGAAAACCCATTTCAAGATCACGAAATATAAGTGAGAAGACAAAGATGGTGGAATAACCTTTGAAGAACAATGAAAGAAAGGGAAATTTAGCAGTACGGCTGCGGAAGAGGAGAAAGAAAGACGAAAGCTTTTTTTTCCTGTGGAAGTGTGAGTTTTAGAGGAGAGAAAGAGCGTGGCGGGAGAAAAGGGTACACACGGAGGCGCGTGGCTAGCAACTGGTTAATGGTGAATCGATACGAGACACGTGGAGTCGACGCGTGCGCGCCTCTTTTTCACTTTTGTCGGGCTTCCTTTTGATTTGTGCCATTTTGCGTATTGCATATGCTTCACGATTCACAGCTCAGCCTTGTATGGAAATATTGCAAAATAAAAATAATGGCCGACGGATCCATAACTTTTTTTTTTAAGGTGGGCATACTTACGTTAAGCATTAATAATATAATGTTTTTATAGAAATGAGTAGAAATAAAATTTAAAGTGAGCACATTCAATAAAATAAATAACTAATGAATAAATTTTAGATTTATAAGGTGAGAACAATAAAATTTCAGGGCAGACGTATTTTATAAAATAAATATCTAGTAAAAAAAATTCAGATTTCTAAAATGGGCACGTGCCCACCCTCAATACCACCTACTCCGCCGCTGGCTAAATATATATTTTAGTATATTAATTTGATTTTAGGATTTATTTTGATATTTTAATTATTTTTATTAATTAGGTATTTAAATTTTTAATTTCGAGTTTTAATTTAGGACCTGAATTTTTTTGTCCAATTAACGTTAGATAAAAGTTTCTTATTAACTAACAAGTGTTAGGTGTATTGGTAAGGCATATTGCACTCTCATTGTGAGGACGTTAGTTCAAATTTTAAAGATGATATTATTAGGAGGGGTAATCTCGCACCTCGAATATAAACGTTAAGATGAACATGTATATTGTCAAAAAAAAATTATACATCAACTATTTTATCGTAGTTCAGTAAATTTAATGATTAATTTAAATTTTTTAAATTCTTAATGAACAAAAAAGTTTTTTTTTTGTTTATTTTTCTTTGTGTACCTTCCCTTATTTTTACAAGAATATGAATGAATTCCTACAAAATTGAAAATCCTTATTTTGAGAAAAAAATTATTATGGGTCATTCACACCACGTCATTTATGGAACCAACTAATAAAAATTATCTATCTCATTATATTTTTTCATGTCATGTTTTTTATCAAGTGAATATTCACTTGATAAAAACTATTTTTAAAATTGATTTACAGTAAATATGAATGAAAATTTACTTGGTAAAAATATGACATAAAAAATTAATAAGTTAATAATTTTTATTGATTGATCCTATAAATGACGTGGCAGGAATGACTTATAATATAATTTCTCCCTTTATTTTGGGGGAAAGAAGAGCAAAATTTGGAGAGGCGCGTGGTGGGCATAAGATAGCATACCTTCGCAGACGTGGTGGATTGGTTGAATTGAAACCGAAGACTACGTCACCTCAAGCAATGGATAGTTTCACAAAGTGGCGTGTGTTATCCACGAACGTGTACAATGTATAAAAAATGAGTAAAATGCACAAATGGTCACTAAACAATCTATAATAATACAAAATGATCATCAAACTTTCAAATATTACATAATAGGCATTAAAGTTTAGTTTTTTGTTACAAAATAGTCATTGAGCCGTTAACTGTTGTTAATTGGGTGGCGTGTCAGTTACATAAATTTAAATAATATAACATTTAATTCTCTATATTGACACATTTAATCAAATTATTCCTAATTTAACCATCATTATTGAAGTCTAAATTGATTGAATGTGTAAATATTGAGAATTAAATATGTTATTATACAAATCTTTGTAACTGTCATGTCTCTCAGTTAATGACTCAATGATCATTTTGTAATAAAAATTAAAGTCTAATGCCAATTTTGTAACTTTTGAAATTTTGGTAACCATTTTGTATTTTTAGGGATGATTTAGTGGTCATTTGTGTACTTTACTCTAATATAAATAATAAGAACAAGAAAAATCTCAAATGACTCAACCATATAGATTGTTGGAGTAGGCCTAATGGACATTACCTTTATATAATTTAAGGTATGGTCCAAACATTGAAGTGTTCAAGCATTTGGGCTATATAAAATCAGCAAGGGATTTAAAATTTTTGGGTTGTTTTGATTGAACTCAAATCCAATAATAAACAATTATATTATATTCATAACTTTAGAATTTAAACCCTAATGTTGTTTAAGGTATGCTCTTATTATTTACTTAACAAATAAAATTCAAAACTTAAATTATCGTTTCCAAACGGAGCATTAAAACATCAAATTGTTATGTTGATCAATCGATGACAAATGGCCAAGAGGGGAGTGAATTGGCAATTAAAAATTTGGAGGGAGGAAATTAAAATGGTAAGAATGAAAGGACACAATTTTGGTTTAAATCCTTGTCATTTTTGTGAGACTTTTGAGTACTTAAAAAATTATTTACTTTTGTAATTTAATCCTTAAATAATTTGTTATATCAAAATCAAATATAGGTTTTACACAAAATCTCAAACACATAATTCAAATATATAGTTACAGTAATCACAGACAAAAAGATTAGGGACTAATGTGAAAAGGTAGCCAAGTTCAAGGGCTAAATGAAGATTTATCCCGAAAGGAAAAAAAGGGAGGGACCAAAGATAAACCCTAACCATGAATTAAGGGAGTGATTAAGAGATGTTATGGGGCCTAATAATAGGCTTTGATGAGTGGGATTAAGGAAACCTTATGGACCAAAATGAAAAGAATTTGTTGATTGTGATCACCCACTAAGCAAACACTAAATGACTAATTGCAATGCCCCAAAGCCTAAAACCCCTACACACTTGCTTGAGGGCTGTTAGGATACATGTAGGTTTAGATGGTCTAATCATGCCACTTTAATAGATTTTGATAAGGGCCCTATGTGATTTTCGTATATTATTAAAACTTAATATAAAATATGATATGACATTAAAAATAACAAAAGAGCACACATAGACGAAGTTAGGAACTTTGTGAATGGGAATCAAAATGAAATTATAAAATTTTGGAACATCGAAACTAAAATTTTAGTTTACAAGGGTTTGAATTAAATAGTTTATTTTCAGAAGAGGCTAGAAATATAAAAAGAAATAATTTAATCAAAGAGTTAACAGACTTAAATTGAATTCTAAAGATTTTAGAGGGACTAAACATGACATTTACCCATATAACTAAGGGGTCAAGGACCAAAGCTTCTATTTGCCCTTAATTTCGCCCCTGTAAATAAAAAATTATATAAGATGGAATCATTATAACATGTTAACATTCATAACACCTGCAAAATAAAATGAATAAAATCTAAACCATGGTTTCAATGAGAAAGGAATTTTTTTTAAGAAATTTGAATTCGAAAAATTTAACTTACACAATATGTGTGCACTTTATTAAAGATTAATGTTGAACAAATATTATCACGAAATTACATTAATAATGCTAAAAAAGAATAAGGAAAATGAGCCTTAACTTTTTAATCTCTAAATTTAGTAACTTTTTTAACTTGATACTTTGAATTTTGTTGTCCATATTAATCCCTAAAATTTCGAATTTTTTTGTCACTTTAATGATGACATTTTGAGAGTATGTCGTGTGCAAAATTTTAGAGTACCAATTCATCGAAAGGACAAAAAAATAGAAAGTCGTCAAGTTCAAATACTAATATCGGCAAAAACAATTAGGGACCAAGTTAGAAAACTTATTCAGTTCAGGGACTAAAAATTCGTTTACCCCTTTGTAATAACTGTAGCAAATGAGAGGGATAGGTCCACGTGCACCAATTGTGTACGAAGCAGACCACTTCCTATTATAAGATGGTCTAGATTTGACACCATTTCCCTACACAGAAACACTGTATCAAAACATGTGTCTGTAGGCTGTAGTTGTAGTAATTGGATTCAACAATTAACATGCCACACAGTCGTACCCTAATTTTTTTTACCATGCACGTGCACCTTTACTAGTTTTACACTTTTTGTATAAACATAATGCTAAAAAAAATCAATTATTATTTTGGTCTTTATCTTTTTGAAGCACTTTAGTTCTCAACAATTTATTTTTTGTCAAAATAATTTCTCTGTAAATGAATATTATTAGTCAAATAACGATAAATGGCTTGAAATGATGTGAAAAACTTACATGACAGTGCACGTTGCAATAGTAGTGTCATATAGGCAAATATATTAACTTTATAGAATGACACATCAATAAAAAAATAATTTTATAAATTGTATAAAATGTAAAATATTTTTCCTTTTGACGTGTCATTCTGCTAAGTCATTTCAAGTTGTTTATCGCCAGCTGACTAAATTTTAATCTATAGAGGGGTCATTTTGACAAAAAAATAAAATGTTGAGGGTTAAATTGATTAAAAAAATATAGACCAAAATGACAACTTAATCAAACATTAAAGGTATTTTTTAGTATTATGCCTTTATAAAATTATAATTTATTTGATATAACAATTAAAAAATATAACAATTTCATATATATCATTCATCCTTATCATATATATTGAGTTTTGAATAAATTAAAAATTGTAACAATTTGTTCGATATAAGAAGCTTTCAACCATAAAAGTTTAAAAAGCGATTTTTTGAATCTTAATTGATATAATGAAAATATTATATTGACGTGAAACTTTACACACATGACAAGTAGAATAAGAAAAAGTTTTATATCGATTAATGTAAATTGAATTTTATAGATGTTCATTATATTGGTGGTCTTTTTAGTTTGATTTTTTTTCAATTTACACCAATATCCAAGTTTCTGACAATAGTTAGTGAACTTATCATTTCATCATACTAGACTAATTAGTAATTGATTACAACTTTTTTTAATATATCTCAATGTGTCACTACGTACATAATATATATTAAATATTTTTTAGAGTTAATTATACCACATGTCTGCAAGCTATGGCACTCGTTTTAAATTGGTTATTAAACTTTTGAACATTCTAATTTTATCCCAACTATAACTCTCATTCTAAATTGGTCCCTCAACTTTGGACCGTTCGAAGTTCATCCCTAAATTATCATTAAATGTTAATCACGTCTCATGTTGATAAACCCATTATAAAAAATAGTTAATTGTCAAATAAACATTGATGTATATTATATAACAATATAATGCGATATAAATAATAATTTAAGGATACAATTGAAATGCTAAAAAGTTTGGGGGTAAATTTAAAATGAAGACTATAATTTAAAAATAAAATTGAAATATTCAAAAGTTTGACGTCCAATTTAGCATGATAGTGATAACCCATGGTTTAATGATTTGATTAATCTGCTGATAAAGTAGTGGGTTAATTATGGCGGTAGCTTTCATTAAGCTTTTGCATTAATGCATAACGACAAAACCAATAAAAACAAACTACTAGCAGAAATTGTTTGGCTTTAATCAGACATTTGAAAAGTATCTTATTTGGATTTATATTTATGCATCCATAGTTCAAAATTTTATGATTCTCAATAAAAAAAGATTGTTTCATATTTTTAATAAATGTTATTTGAAGTGAAATTCTGGTAAATATTCTAAATCCATCAAATTATATATTTTTACTAAATAAAGCTTACATTTTATTCAATAATGATATGTATATGATATTGCATAAAATATTGGGTAAAGTACACAAGTGGTCACTAAACTATCTTTAAAAATATAAAATGGTCACTAAACTTTCAAAAATTACATAATAGTCATTAAACTTTAGTTTTTATTACAAAATGGTCATTAGATCGTTAACTATCGTTCACTGCAGACGTGGCAGTTACAGAAATCTGTATGCTAACATATTTAATTCTCAATATTTACACATTCAATCAATCTAGACATTAATAATGGGGTTAAATTATGAATAAATTGATTAAAAGTGTCAACATGGGGTATTAAATTTTATATTATTCATATTTTTGTAACAGTCACGTCACCCAATTAACGACAGTTAATGGCTCAGTGCCCATTTTGCAACAAAAAACTAAAGTTTAATGCCCATTCTATAATATTTGAAAGTATGATGACCATTTTGTATTTTTAGAGATAGTTTAGTGACCATTTGTGTTCTTTACCCTAAAATATTTAGTAAATAAATATTTGATGAAAAAATAATTTTAGTATATATCTTTTTATAGGTTATTTTTCCGTTTGATTTTAAATGGTTTTTATTTAGGGTTATATTTTTATACACAGTGTAAAAAAATTTACACCTCTTTATATTTAAATTATACAATCTAAAATTTAAATCATTAATTTTAAACCATAACCCTAAACCTTAAACCATACAAAAATAAACCCTTAAATCATAAATCTTAAATTAAACCCCTAAAATCTAAATTTATAAACTCCTGCGAATTTTAATTTAGACATCTTATATATATTTTTTTCTCATTTAATTATATTTTAAAGAAAATATGGGTTTTAAAGCCATCTTGAGATTAAAACGAGATATTTTCTATGATAAAGGTGTCGGTCGTTTAAAGATGTTTTGTAACAAGATATTTTTGTTACTTTCAAAGAAAATCATGAAAACTAAAAAAAAACATTTCTAAATTCAAACATATATATATATATATAGTTGAAGGTCATATTATCAATATTATACTCATTGATAAACTAATTCAATTCGTGTACTATAAAAATTTATTATGTAGACAACTCTTTTAATTTAGTTTGTTGCGTTTATAACATCAAATTTTTAAATATTTTATTAGAACTCATTGAGTGATTTCAGTGGTAAAAGATGACGCTATTCATCTTATATAATTTAGATTCACGTAATTTATAAATATACATAAATTTATCAAAATTTAAAACCGAATTAAAATAATATCTTATAATTGAATTTAAACCACATTATTCATCAAATTCAATCATTCAAACAAAAGTGAATGGCCTAAAAGAAAGAAAGGAAAAATAAAATAAAGAAATGAAGGCTTCCTTTGTCCACAAGTAGGGTCACTCAATAACACCCACCACTTATCTCTATGGTGCCAACAAATATACATGTATAAATCAAAACTTTTTCTTATAAATTTACTTTTTTGTTCCTTATTAAAATAAATCAACACTCATTGAGTTTTAATAAAAACTTGATGCAATTTAAGAGAAATTTTATATTTAAAATTTATTGATGAAAAATATAATTTTATTTTTAAACGTATTTAAATTCGATTTGATTTTGAATATTATAAGATTGTAAAAGAAACAGAAAAAAAGAAAAGAAAGGAGGAATGATCCATCTGTTGGTCGTCAGTAATGAACAGCAAAACTGGGTTCCACTGGCTGACCCCAGCACCTGGAAATCCATAATAATTGATGCAGTAAAAACCTTGACATTCATGCCACTGATTATACTGAAAACGAAAGGAAAGTAAAAAAGTTGGATAATTTCTTAAACACCTGCAGTAAAACACTGTTTCATCTCTTTCCAGTCCACAAACTTTTGTTTCTCCCCTTTTTCACCCCAAATAAAGTTTAAAAAAGTTTCGTATTCAGTTCAATTCATGTTTATTCTCAAACATAGTTTCCCAAATAAAGTGAAAAAATAATGGATGCAAGATTAATTTATTTCGTTGAAGTTGTTTTTAGGGGTAAAAATAATTTTTTTAAAAACTCATTTTTTTTAAAAATTAAACTTTTTTTATTTTAAATATAGACTATAAAATGAATAATATACTGTTTGTTTTTCACTAACAAATGATGAGATAAAATAAATATGGGAAATCCTTTAGCAAAACCAGCCAAGAACAAAGAAACACTGACAGTGTAAATTTTAATTTACACGATTCAACAACTTTTTAGGGGTTATTAATTTAATAGTTTTAGGGTTTAAATGAACAAATAATTTTAAAGTTTAGGTTCAACAAATATCATTTTAAACAATTGTTTATTTAAAATTTTAGGGTGGTATTCTAAATTAACTGTTTCTTTTTAAAATTTATGATTTATATGAAATTAAATGGTGTAAAAAATAAACATGAAATGTGTAAAATAAACACCCAAAAACAAAAGTTAATATTGCTTGTCTCTTGATTTTTTTTTCTCAAATCCTAAAAATAAACCATATTAATCACACAAAAAAACAAAATTAATTTCATTTTTAAAAAAAAAATCGGTATACTAAAAAAACTCGATTCTTGTTTTTTTTTTTCAAAAAAAAAAAAAAACAATCAAACCTCACGTGTGTTACACATCAAACTACACAAGACTGATCCAATGAAGCAAAGATGATGACTTAGTTGTATATCATGTTGTTATTCATCGCCGCCGCAGCCGCCGCCATCGTCTCCACCGTTGTTGTGTGAATGTGAGCCGCTCACTTGAGATTCCGATACGCCGGTGCCGCCGGAGACGTGCCTATAAGGATTTAATCCGGCTAGCATATTTAAATGCCCTTCACTCATGCCACTACTTCCACCACTGCCGCCGCCGCCACTACTGCTGGAACCCAATTGTTGGCCCGGCAACAAGGCCATCGGAGCTGGGAAATTCATGAAATGCAGCCCACTGGACATCGTTCCCCTATGCAAACCACTGTTATTAACCGAAGGAAATGTCCATATGGGATCACCGCCACCACTCATGCCTTGATTACTAGAATTCGTTAACATCCAAAAGTTTGCCGGAACCTGGAATCGCGCCGGTGCTCGACTGCAACAAGTAACTCCCCATTTGATGTGGCGAAGATAAATCGTGTTCCGGTCTTCTTTTCCTTCCAATACTGCCTTCTTCGGCTTCGGATATTTCCATTGAAGACTCTTGTTTTGCCTGAAACATTGGATTCAAATTACTACCGGATTGGAAGTTAAGAAACGTTGTTGCCGGCGTCGTTTCAAGTCCGATTCCGGGAACCAACTCCGACGTGGTTGCATCGAGAAGTTGGAGTTGAAACCGGAGGAGCTAAGCTGAGAAGGGATCGACATGCTCAAACCGGAGCTACGAAGCGAGATATTGAGGGAAGTGAAATTTGCAGGGATGGTGCCGGTACCCGTGGCGGCGATCACGGCTGGTTCGGCTTGTTGGAGCAGCCACTCGATGGTTTCTCCATCGGTTTTGTGGCCGAGCTCTCGGGTGAGTTGGAAAACCCTAGCTGCACAAAGAGCCGGCATGCGGATCCTACGCCCACGTCCATCTACCTTGGTGTGACGGTCTTTGGTTGAAGTACGCTTTGGGGGTGGTATTTTGGAAGGCTCCGCCGAGATCTGGTGGCTCGAAGCGGAACGAGTGACCGTTGTGGGTTTTTTGGCTGAGGAGGAGGAGGAGGGGATTGGGAGGGAAGGGAAAGGAAGGGTGGTGGAAGAGGAGGAACAAGGCTGATTATCTTCTTCTTTTTTCTCTAGTAATTGGAATGGGAAAGTGGGACGGTGGTGCTGGTGGAGTTGATGGTGGTGGTGGTGGTGGTGGTGGTGATCATCGCTGCCTCCTCCTTCCATGATAGCATGAGGTTGTTTTTCTCCAACGGTGATAGAATGATGAGTGATGGGGGGGTGTGAGTGAGTCTAAAATGAGTCTTTTTGGGTTTTATTTTATATATATTAGATTTATTTAAATCTTTAATATTTAAGCTTTAATTCCGTCGGCATCACTTCTGTTTTAATATATATAAATTCGTAAATTCGAATGTACCTAAATATGTGAATTCTACCATCTATTAGTAGAAAAAATATAAATAATTTATATATTGTATAAAAAAATATTTCAAATGTGTTTTTTTAGGAAAATAGAAGAGTATAAGAGAAGAGGACAAGCTTTAATGAACAAAGATCATGAGTGGGAATTATATAGGTTAGCTTTAAAAACAATTCTTTTTTATTTTTATAATTCAGATATGGAAAAATATGGTTTTATTTTTATAATTTAGAGAAACAAAACTTATTTTTATAATTGAGTAATTCAGATATGGAAAAATATGGTTTTATTCATGTAATCATTTCATTTTGCCTTTCCCTGCAACCTTTGCCGGGATGAGGCTTTGGGATTCCTCAACTTTGATTTCCCTTGTACATATAAAATATATTATTATGAACCATTTAATATGTTTATTATTAATTTTTTTAAGTTAAAATTTTTTAACTTTAATTAATTATTATTTTAAATTTATTATTAATAAAAATGTAAAAAAATATGTTCTAGAAACCTTTAATTAAATAGTTTAAAAATATATATTTTATAAATTTAATTAATTAAAATATTTTAAATAATTGTGGTCAAAGTTAAAAAATTAACTTTTAAAAAGTCAATACTAGACATTTTAAGTGGGACAGAGGGAGTAATATTCCATGATATATCTTTGAAAATGAAGTTGATTTATTATATGTAATTATTTCATTCATTTATGATAAAAATAATTCGAAAGTTGAGTTATTAAATTGAAAGTTTTAAATTTTAGTGATCAAAATAAGTGAGAGGATAGTTGGATGATGAACGGTGTAGTTTACCCATTGTTTTATTTAGAAAAATGAAAATTAACACCCCGCATCAATAGCTTATAACGAAAAGTAACATGAAGGACTATACTGAAACCAAACTAAAATTTAGTGACTATAACACGAGTTTTAAAAGTTTGGTGACCATTTATGTAGTTTACCCATAAAATTATATAATTAATAAATCAAATGTAATTTTAATATTATTTATTCACATTTATACACTATTTTCTAATAGTCTAAAGGTGATTACAAGTTAGTATCTGTTCATACATATTCTTAACCCTTTGATAATATACACACATTACAGACAAAACAATTGAACTCAAGTCTCCTAAAATAAACATTATCTGCTTTTCTACTATGACCACTTGTTGGGTTTAGTTATATACTACTTTTTTGGTGTAATATTTAGAATTGTCATGTATATATAACCATCAAAGTTGATTTTTATGACTAGTGAGGTAAATTAATAGGTAAGTTTGGACCCTAATGGAGTGAATATTCCAAGTCCTACTTACATGACCGGCATACATCTGTTTGATCAGTTTATACTACCTCTGCATATGTATGTATGTATTCCCGGTCATTCTTTCAACGATCTAACCTCAATAATTCATTTATCTTCATCTAATTTACTACCGTTAATCCCAGTCATTTAATGATAGGATATATATTCGTTTTATACAAATCTATCAATTTTCTATCGTTAATCCCAGCTATTTATTTACTCTCATTTAATGGTCCAAACACAATTTAAAATTTAAAAATTTTACCTGATGTGAAAATCATAACCCCTACCTATATATATCCTCATTCAACGATTTAAAAAATTCTAAAATAATAACGCATGTTGAGGGTCCAAATCTTCAATAATTTTCATTTTTTTTTACCTGGAAGTGTTTTATGTAAAAGTGATGAGGTAATATACAATGAGCTAGGAAGCCTATATGCTCCATGTGCAAATCTAGCCAAAATCATTTAAACAAGCTACTTGGAAATTCCAGACTTTCATTCATTTGAACTTACCCCTTTTGTGTACTTTGTTGGCAGCTTAGACCATGGCTTTTAAATCATCGTTATTGCCGCTGGTAGATTAACCTAAGGTGAATTTCTTTACTTTTCGTCCTTCCTCCATTTACTTGTCTACCAAATTTTGTTTCAAAAATTCCTTCTCGGTGTAAAATTGTGGACTCTGATTTTTCTTCATTAATGGCTGAACCAATGTTTATCAGGTCAAGTATTGATATAGACAATTTTAATCACAGTTCTTTAAAAATATTATGTTCAAATTAAGCTACGATTTTCATATAAACCGGTGCGTATGAAGTTAATTTCATAAAATTCTTACTGTTTTGGATACCAAATTTTATGGGTAAAATCTACAACATTTAAATTGAAAATGGGAGACATTCTATTCAAGCCGACACATGTCTATATACAACAAAATGATGATTTAAATTGTGTGTTGTTTTACGACTTTTATGTTGGGGAAGAAACCGAACAACCGAAATTAAGCGGAAGCACAACCGATGTTATTTCTCTCCCTATAACTCAAGCAATAATTATGGCAAGCACAATATTACAAATATGTTCTCTAGCAGCACTAATCAACCACAAATCATCAATGCAACCACAACACAAGTAAATCGAGACACCAATATTTTTACGTGGAAAACCCCTCTAAATCAAGGGTAAAAACCACGGGACTTTAGAGTCTGATAAAAAACTCCACTATAATCAAATGTTCAACTACAAGACTACAATATCCAACCTACAACAAGCATTCAACTCCAACAAGGCTAATAACAAGTAGTCTTTAACAAAAGAGAGTAAAATGAGAGAATATCACCAAAAATGCAGCTGCTGTAAAATGGGGATTTCGGACGCTACGGGTCTCGGATGAAAATTCGACCGTACAAAGTTAAGATCACCAAGTCGCCTAGCTGCTGTCCAAAAATCAGCTCAATCGAACCACAGATGGACCTCCGATCGAAGAGTTGATCAAAACTGCTCAAAGCTGGAAATAGTTTTTCTCTCCTATTTTTCTCTCGAACGTTTTATGAGCTTTCTTCAATCTCTCAAATCTACTGAAATTAGCTGCCCACACACCACATAAAGCAACAAGAAAATTGAAAAAGTCAAACAAAATAAATATGGTAGACATGCCAACCAACAACCCCTTTGAATTTGGGATGAAACGGTGATGGGTTACCCACATAGTGGGACCCTTACCCAACAAATCTCCCCTCCCGCTATGTGGGGAATATCTTCATTCCGGCCATCAAGCAGCATGCTTCAAACTTCCCTCTTGGTAAGGCTTTAGTCAACATATCAGCACCATTATCATCAGTATGAATCTTCTCAAGCTCTAACAATTTAGCTTCAAGAACATCTCGTATCCAATGGTACCTCACATCAATATGCTTAGATCTAGCTCAAGAGTAAGTACTTTCTGCATCTCTTTCTGCATACATCAAACTGCCCACGGCTGAAGAGTAAGGAACTTTCTGCATCTCTTCCTTCTCATTTTCTGTGGAAGGACTGTGCTTGACACTCAATCTGAAGTGAGTAGCAAATGGAGTATTCACCGCTTGGCTCTGTCCATATTAAACCTTTGAAGTACTTTCTCAATGTACCTCTCTTGTGATAACCACAATTTCTTGGCCTTTCTATCACGTGTCAACCTTATGCCAAGAATTTGCTTTGCTGGCCCCAAATCCTTCATCGCAAAGGATTTACTCAACTCTTGCTTCAACTTGTCAATTCTGGAAGTATTACAACCAACAATAAGCATATCATCAACATAGAGTAAAAGGATAATAAAATTATCACCAGAGAATCTCTTAACAAAAACACAATGATCAGAAGTAGTTTTCTTGTAGCCTTGCTCCCCCATAACAGACTCAAACTTCTTGTACCATTGCCTAGGAGCTTGCTTCAAACCATACAAGCTCTTCTTCAACCTGCACACGTAGTCATCTTTTCCATGTGAAACAAATCCCTCTGGTTGCTCCATGTAAAGCTCTTCTTCCAAATCACCATGAAGAAAAGTTGTTTTCACATCCATTTGTTCAACCTCTAAGTCATAACAGGCTGCCAAACCCAATATAGTTCTAATAGAGGACATCTTCACAACTGGAGAAAATATTTCTTCAAAATCAATCCCCTTTTTCTGAGTATAACCCTTGACGGCCAATCTAGCTTTGTATCGTGGAGATGAAGACTTTTCTTCTTGCTTCAACTTGTAAACCCACCGATTCTTCAAAGCTCTCTTGCCCTTAGGTAGTTTCACCAACTCAAAAGTATGGTTATCATGCAAGGATTGAAGTTCATCTTTCATTGCTTCAACCTACTGATATTTGCATTCACTCTCCATAGCCTCTTTATAACATTCAGGTTCTCCCCCGTTAGTCAAAAGAACATATTCATCAGAAGAATACCTGACAGAAGATCGTCGTTGTCTAGAAGATCTTCAAAGTGAAACTACTGGTGGAGCTATAGGTGCTTGTTGTTGATCATTCACAATATCATCTATGGGAGCATCAAAGTCACCTATGTCCTGCTGGTCATTATTAACATCACCTTGTACATCATCCTGAATAGGATTCGGTGAATGGTCCAGGGGAACTGGATTCACATCGGTCAAGTCACCATTGTCTTGTGAATCCTCTTTCTCTGTCTTGTCAATGTCATCAATGGTCTGATCCTCAATGAAGACAACATCTCGGCTTCTCACGAGCTTCTTCTGAATTGGATCGTAGAGTCTATAACCAAACTCACCATCTAGACCATAACCAATAAAGATGCATTGACGAGTCTTGACATCCAACTTCGAATTTTCATCTTTTGGAACATGAACAAATGTTTTACAACCGAACACACGCAGGTGATCATATGACACATCTTTACCAAACCAAACTTTGTCTGGTATATCACCTCGTAAAGGAACACTAGGAGACAGATTAATCACATGTGCCACTGTATTCAAGGCTTCAGCCCAAAACGATCTTGGCAACTTTACATCTGAAAGCAAATATCTGACTCTTTCAATCAATGTCCGGTTCATTCTTTCAGCTAACCCATTTAACTGTGGAGTCTTTGGTGGTGTTCTCTGAAGTCTGATTCCCTTTCGCAGACAATACTCATGAAATGGCCATGTGTACTCGCCACCATTATCAGTACGAATGCACTTTACCTTCTTCCCTGTTTCTCTTTCAACTGATGCTTGAAACTGTTTAAATGCCTCAAAAACTTGGTCTTTCGACTTCAAAGTGTAGACCCACAACTTTCTTGAACAATCATCAACGAAAGTCACAAAATAAAGTGCAACACCATGTGACCTTACCTTTATCGGACCGCAAACATCTGAATGGACCAACTCTACCAACTTTGATCTTCTATGAGGAGGATGACTTCTAAAAGAAACTCTTCTCTGCTTCCCCGCTAGACAATGAGCACAATTCTTCAATGTGGCGTTCTTTAACCCAGAAAGTTGATTCTTCTTGGCTAAACAATTAAGCCTCTTCTCACTCATGTGACTAAGCCGTTTATGCCACAACTCAGTTGAGTCATTTACGGTTACATTCACAGTGTCTCTGGAAGTCAAAGCCTGCATCAAGTATAAATTTGAACTCTTCTTTCCTCGAGCCACAACCAATGAGCCTTTAGTCAGCTTCCACTACCTCTCACTAAAGGTGTTACAAAATCCCTCATCATCAAGCTTTCCTGCAGAAATCAAATTCAAACGGATATCTGGTGCATGTTTGACATCATTGAGAATTAACTTTGTTCCATTATTGTTCACCAAGCTAACATCTATCATGCCAATAACTGGAATCAAACCGTCATTACCCATCTTCAATACTCCAAAATCACCAGGAGTATAAGATGTGAAGAAATCCCTCCTTGACGTGACATGAATTGAAGCACCAGTGTCAATCACCCAACTAGTCTCATCGCATGCTAGGTTGACCAAATTCTCAGAACAAATGACCAATAGATCTTCATTGGCAGCAGCAACAACACGCTCAGATTTTTCATCATCATTTCGATCGTTTTTATCGCCACCGCTTTTGTTCTCTCTCTTCCACTTGTAGCAATATTTCTTGATATGGCCTTTCTTACAGATTCTTATATCTCGATCTTGACTTGCTTCGACTTTTATCTCTACCCTTGCCATCTTTTTCTCTGTTTCTCCCTCTGTTCTCGGTAACCAACACCTCGGACTGTGATGTAGAACCCTGAGATCTTCCTCTAACCTCTTCATTCAACACACCACTCTTAGCCAAATCCAAAGTAATAATACCATGTGGAGCAGAATTAATGAGTGAGACTCGAAAAGTCTCCCAAGTGCCCGGTAGAGTAGCAAGCAACCAAAGCCCTAAAATCTCATCATCAAATTTGACACCCATACCAAGCAACTGATTCATCACACTTTGAAACTCGCTAACATGGTCAGCTGTAGACGTTCATTCTCTGTATTTCAACGCCATCATTTTCTTTAGCAAAAATAATTTGTTGTTACCCGACCTCGAAGCATACAAGCTTTCAAGCTTCTCCCACAATGTGCGAGTATGTGTCTCCTGATCAATGTGGTTGTAAACATTTTCTTCAACAAATTGTCGAATATAGCCACATACTTGTTGATGCTCAAATTCCCATTCCTCATCACTTTTTGAATCGGGTTTTTGAGTAACAAAAACCAGAAGATGCAAAGCCTTTACAAACAACAAGTCTTTCATTTTATTCCGCCAAAGTTGATAATTCGTTCCATTCAACATAATCATCTTGCTTGTATTAATCTCCATAATTATCTTATACAATAACCAAGCTCTGATGCCAGTTTGTTGGGGAAGAAACTGAACAACCGAAATTAAGCGGAAGCACAACCGGTGTTCTTTCTCTCCCTATAACTCAAGTCAATAATTATGGCAAGCACAATATTATAAATATGTTCTCTAGCAGCACTAATCAACCACAAATCATCAATGCAACCACAACACAAGTAAATCGAGACACCGATATTTTTACGTGGAAAACCCCTCTAAATCAAGGGTAAAAACCACGGGACTTTAGAGTCCGATCAAAAACTCCACTATAATCAAATGTTCAACTACAAGACTACAATATCCAACCTACAACAAGCATTCAATTCCAACAAGGCTAATAACAAGTAGTCTTTAACAAAAGAGAGTAAAATGAAAGAATATCACAAAAAACGCAGCTGCTGTAAAATGGGGATTTCGGACGCTACGAGTCTCGGATGAAAAATCCGACCATACAAAGTTAAGATCACCAAGTCGCCTAGCTGCTGTCCAAAAATCAGCTCAATCGAACCACGGATGGACCTCCGATCGAAGAGTTGATCAAAACTGCTCAAAGTTAGAAATAATTTTTCTCCTATTTTTCTCTCGAACGTTTTCTGAGCTTTCTTCAATCTCTCAAATCTACTGAAATTAGCTGCCCACACACCACATAAAGCAACAAAAAAATTAAAAAAGTCAAACAAAATAAATATGGCAGACATGCCAACCAACAACTCCTTTGAATTTGGGGTGAAACGATGATAGGTTACCCACATAGTGGGACCCTCACCCAACATTTTATTCTATTATTTGAGAGAGTTTTATTGTTTCTCACAAATTAATTTATTTTGAAACATTGTAAGTGTGCTATAGAGTGTTTTAAAGTTTGAGTTTATAACAATCATTGAGGATTATTAAGAATAACTATGACGATACTGTGCGAGGAATGCCTACCACTAGCGTGTATAGTTAGGTTGAAGATTTGTGTCCTCATCAGACCAATGATCTGTAAAGGTAGCATCGTTGATTATTATAAAGTTGACAAATAAACACTTTATTGTGTTATTATTTACTTTTTTTTATTTTTTAATGTTCATTCATTATCAACTAACTTAAGCATTGTCCGGCATATCTACATTAACATATTCGGATTTGAAATTTATAATTCATATATGTTGCATTGTTAAAATTATCTCTTGAATTATATTATCTAAATCACACTACTTAAATGGATAATAGAGTCAAATGTTTGAATCCTCCTTAATTTGACGATAATAGATACAGATAGTGCTATTTAATTAATAGAATGTTCCTTTTTTTTAAATAGTCTAAATATAATTAGAAGCTAGTATATGTTCATAGCATGTTTAATTTTTTTAAACCAACATTGTACCAAAAATCTATATGATTTTCTCTAAATTTACTAGTTTTACTTATTCCGGATTCAATTCCAATATTTTTAAAATATATCAATAATTTAGTAATTTAAAAATTATTCAATAAACATGTTAGATAGCCTATATAACTTTTTTATGATTTTGGGTTTATGAATTTGGTTTAAAATTTTAGATTTTAGATGGTAGAAATTAGAGTTTAAAATTTAAGATGTTAAGATTTAGGGTTTAAGGTTTTTTATATACAAGATGTTATTTTTAAAAAATCAATTGACATGTAACATGTTATTAAAAAACAATCGACATGTTATAATACAATTGAGATCAAAACTCAACAAGTGGTCATAGTGAAAAAAAATGATGATGTTAATCTTAAAAGATTTGACTTCAAGCTACTTTATCTGAAAGATGTATTTATATTGTCAAATGATTAAGAATATGTATAAGCAGATATTACTTAAAAAATTGAGATAGCAAAAGCCAGAGCATATTTTCTTGGAATGAGTCTGTTACGCTCGACGAGCACCGTTGAGCACCACTAACGATGAGCACCATTAAATTAATTTATAAAGATTAAAAATCTAAAGGACTCAACGTATAATTATAAATTATTTAACATATAATTATAAATTATTTAAAATAAAATATTAATTAAATTATTTTCTATATATAATATTTTTAATTTTTTATATAACTAGATCAAATACTAACCTTAGTCAATTTAAAAATATAAAAAACCTAAACCCTAAACTCAAAACTATAACCCCAAAACCTAAAGCCCTAAACCCTAGATCATAAATAATAAACCCTAATCATAAAACCATAAACCATAAACCCTAAATTCAAATAGTAGATTTAGGCTTTAAGATTTAATGTTTATGGTTTATAATTTAGGGTTTCAGGTTTTGACTTTACAATTTAGGGCTTCAAGTGTATGGTTTCTAGTTTAGGGTTTCTAGTTTAGGGTTTAGGGTTTAAGGTTTATAGTTTTGGGTTTTTTATTTTTTAAATCGACTAAGGTTGGTATTTGATCTAATTGTTTAAAAAATATTAAAATATTATATATATAGAAAATAATTTAATTAATATTTTATTTTAAATAATTTATAATTACACTTTGAGTCCTTTAAATTTTTAATCTTTACAAATTAATTTAATGAAACTTAACGGTGTTTTTCGTTAGCGGTGCTCATTGAACATCGTTGAAATTTTCATTTTCTTTTTTGTTGTTTTTTTCAAATTCGAAGGGAAATTGGGATTGCAGCTTTATTTTGGACACAAGAGGAATGAATAAATTAATTAATATTGGCTGCGTGATATAAAAAAGTTATTGGAACAATGAGGGAATTTTGTTAAAAGGTGTTTTTGTTGTTAAAGGAATCAAATTACTTTAATTATTTTTTTTTAAGTTCAATTACTTTAATTATTATTTTTATTGTAAAAATTTATTTAATAAACTATAATAAATGGAGAGATTAAAGATTTATATAAAAAATTATTAATTTTGTATTTAATTTTTAAAAATTATTTTAATTGTTTTATTTAAAACTTATACAATAATATTTGTGATTTTTAATCATTTTGAAATTAATTTGGTAACCGATATTATTATTATTATTATTATTATTATTATTATTATTATTATTATTATTATTATTATTATTATTATAAAACCGTTGTGCTCGACTTTGATTTGTACCTATGAAATTGAATTTTTTTTTGAAATTTCGTTCAATAACCGTTGTCTAATTCATTGGCTGATTAATTTAGACCGAGTTTGTAGTAGTTTAATATGAGTCGATCTTTTAAACCTTGTTATCTTCATTCATAACGCTAAAATTTGAATCATTGACCTTACATAAGGGGCTTAATGCCTCACTCCGCTACATCAACTAATTATTTTTTTGAACAATTTCTATTTAAAGAAAAGAAAAAAAAATACTCATATAAAATTTTAAATCTCCAACCTAAAGAAAGGGAGGGTGTCGATAACAATCGATTGATTTAATTAGCATAACAATAATTTCAGAAACACAGATGGCTGCTTTTAATACAATTCAGGCTTTAGCTTTTTACTTGTTTTTTGTTGATTGGATCTAGTCAAAATCTCCCACAAAGATTATGCTTTGTAATTAATTCAATAAAGTAAAAATGAAAAGATTCAAATTAAATACCAATTAATTTATTAGGGTAGAACACTGTTTTTTAAAGAAAATATTTTGATACACAAGTTTGTGCAAACTAAAGTTTACTTAAGTCTTTTAATTTTAAGGTTTAGAGTTTTAGGTTAGGGTTTATGATTTAAGGGTTTAGTGTGTAAGGTGTAAAATTTAAGCTTTATGGTTAGAATTTATAGTTTAAGGTATAGGTTTTAGGGTGCTAGCTAAGGTTTGAGATTTATGTTTTAAATTTTATAAAAGGATTGTATAATTTTGTTACATAACTTGTGTATCAAAATATAACTCTTTTTTAAATAATGTATAAAGTTCAAATCATAATGACGTACATGAAAAAAATTGGGTTTAAAAGATTGATAGCATAAATCATAATAAAGCTTTAGAATATTCTATCCGTAATAATCAATTAATAAATCGAATACAATGATTATTTAAATAAAATATCATGTTACGTAAGATGAACAGTTATACAATTAAAAATTAGAAAATTATTTGGTGTTTTGCCAATAGAAAAGAAGATTTTTCACAAGTAGTGGTAGAATCATGACAAATGTTTCGACAGTAAAATTAAGAAAGAAAAAATTAAAACAATGAGACGCATATCACCATTGTAATCTTGTTTATGAAAAAAAAATCTTTTGTTCATGCACTTTAATAATCCTTAAAAGATTAAAATAAAACCATATTTGATTTTGAATTCGGTTAAATTTTAAATTTGGCCGTTTTTTGTTCATATTAGTTCTAGAGGTTGATAAAAAAAATTCAACTTGGTAATTTTTAAACTTTATCCATAGACTTGGATTTTGTCATACATTTTAGTCTTTAAACAGAATCTGAGTTCAAGGATTAGATCAGAAAAGTTGTCAAATTTTAAGATTAATGTGGACAAAAAGAAGTTTTATGGCCCAGTTGAAAAACTAAGTGTTCCTTTATCATTAAAAAATTTAGTGGGCAAATCTAAAAAATTAGTGTTTCAATAGATTAAATTGATCTCTTAATTTTTCAGAAGGGATAAATATAATTATTTTCATTTAATTAAGGATTAAAAGGAATTATTAATTTTTATAACTAAAAATTAAGTAAAATTGCTATCGTAATGTTAAGAAAAAAGTTAAATTAATGGAAATAGTTAGATAAACGTGTATAGGCAGGAGAAGTTAAATGAGTAATTAAGTAACTAACGCGTAAGTCAGGATTAATTAAGCTAACAGTTTACATTAAGACAATTTTATGACAATTGATTTGGCTTCACATGCCATATTTAATAACATTTGTTCAAATAAATAAATAAATTGTTGCATTTAATATACTTAATTATTTGATATATATATATATATGGTTAAAATTGATTGACAAGCATTTATTCGAGTTAGAGGTGTAATCAAATCAAATAAAAAAAATTGAACTTAATTATAAGTTTATAATATCAAATTTAGTTTGATTTTTTTTAAGCATGAACTTAATTTGAAATAACAAGTTTAACTGAGCTAAATTGATGTAGGGGAATTCTAACATATTATATATATCACATGTGTTAAGCTCGTGTAAAGTTGTATAAGACCCACAATTGTTGGATATTTTTAAAAATTTCTTATTAAATCTGATTAGGTCAGATGATAGTCTGACGAGCAAATAACTTTAAATTAGTCAAACTCAAATAAAAGTATGCATGATATGCTATTAGCCTTATCCACAAATCAGATCGAGTAACAATATCTTTTAAAACCAAAACTCGGTTCAAAACAATTTGATCCATAAATACTTCTATACAGTCGATATTTATCGTAACTGATTGTCAATCACCACGTCGGAACCGGAGACCGAAAACGTACGTCGGAGAGTGGTGGGGGTTGGAAGTTGGTGTGAGAGCACATGCTTGGCCACTTATGTATGTTTGGGTGTTTGTGAAGAAGACATGTTACCCTCCAACACACACAGCTTGAGAGTTGAGAGAAACCAGTGTTTTTGGTATTGTCATCAGTCTGGTGCTGGAAAATTGGAGCACCCTATTTATTGTTATTGCTGCACAACCAGCAGACAACAACCTTCCTGTGGAATTGGGGGCCTCACCATTTTTTATAAGGACATTTTTCTTGTTCGATGAATTTATATCCATTAGCTGTTCATATTTTTTTAATCGGAAAAAATATAATGTTAAAAACCTTAAACTAAATCACTAACTTACAAAAACATAAAAGATTATGTATCATGTGTATAATTTTTTCTCTATTTGTATATTGTTTTTTATATAATTAAGTTGGAAAAAATAACAATTTTTTTTATACATAAGCTAACTGTGTATATTTAGTTTACATAAGCTTGTTAAATTTAAGGTTTATAGTTTATGGGTTAATGTTGTACGGTTTAAAATGTAGGATTTATTGTTAGAGTTTAGGGTTTAAAGTTTATAGTCTAGTATTCATGGATTATGGTTAAAAATTTAGATTTCAAGTTTTAAGGAAGATTTGTGTAACTTTTACGTGTTGTATATTAAAATATAATTAGAAAATATTATTATTATTCATTAAAATAGTAATTTAGAGAAAATCTCAGAGACTCACCAACTAAAGTCGGGTGTATGACGCGAGTCAGTTCAAAATTAGTCAAAATAAAGCCTTGTATACCGGAGGGGAAAAAATAGTAATTTGGAGTCGGTCAAGATACACTAATTTGTAAATGATTTTTTTCAAGTCTCGACTCAATTGGATCGAACCTATCGAATTAGACGAATAATTTGATCAATGGACATGACTAAATAAAATAGACTAAATGTTTAGGGTTACTCATATAAATGCTTAACGATCCAAAAACATCCTAACATTTTCATATTTGATCGAATAAGAGCCTAAACTTCGAAATAATCAAATAAAGGTTTAACGTTTTTAAATATATTCAAATAAATAACTAACATTCTAAAAAATCATATTCAAATAGGGTTACATAAACAATCCCTAAAAAATCAAACACTTAAACATTTAACCAATAGAATAAATTAAAATTTATTGATATTAGATTCAAAGTTCAAACCCTGAATGCGAAAACCCCCTCTTTTTCTTCCAATCAATAATATTTATTTAAAAATAAAAATATCACCAATTAATCCTGAAAATGTATTTTTTTTGGTTTTGATCCAATATTTATGATTGAAGAATACAAGTAATTTTTTTAAATTGTCCCTTAGATTTAAGACTATGACAAATGATAAAGTTGAAAAAGAAAGGGAAATAATACCCCCAAAGCCATGACCCAAGCAGCAGGGAAGCCATCAATATTTTATCTTGGTTTCCCCCAAGATTGCCGACAATGGACTCTTTCTATTCATGACAATGAAATTTAAAATTTAATTATTTTTTGATACCGCACGATTATATAAAATATACGAATAAATAATTTCAACACATTGAAAAACAAATGAAATATATCGAATTTTTTTCTGAGGCAGTCTTTTTCAATTTTTCTAATTTTTTTACTGAGTTTTCTCCGATGACAGTTTTACCGTCAATTAATTTTATAAATAAATAAATCCAATCGTTTTGATGAATATTTGTGTTGTTTTATTTTTTGTTTTGCTTTTAGTTTTATCTGCTTTACTTTGATTGAAATATGTTTATATTTGTTTTTCTCTCAATTCTTGTATGCTTTCGTGGAAATTTATATGTACATAATTTTTGTAGTTTCTATCTCTGTATGTTTCGCAGTTTCTGTAATTTTGTAATTTTACTCTATCCTAGTGACATATATACCCGTCTTCATGGCAGTTATCTTTTTTTGAGATGATCGGTTGTCTTATCAATGTTTGATGTCTTTTCATAGTTGTTTTGCCGATGTGTCTGATGCTTGCATCGAAGAGTATTAAAGATTTCATGAAACATTTCAGTCAAAGTTTTACTGTTTTTGATTTTTGTTTGAAGATTTTGCACATTCTTCTATAGAGTGAAGAATTTTGTTTTAATTTTTCATACCCTATTCTTTTTTTATGTATTTTATATGTTTTGTGCTTTTGTTGATTTGGGTATAACTAATTTGTAATCTTTTTTCTTGAAATAAAATTCAACGGTTGTTCTTGTTTCAAGACAATTACAGTTAATTTTAATTTCAAAGTTACGATGTCATTACAGTATATTATGTTCTTAATGTATATATATATAAGCGGATACAAGATTTTATTTTATATTTTAGTATAATACATGTTTATTTTGTGTTTTATGTTCGAGATTCGTGACTCTCTTCCAATAATATTGTCTCTAAAATTCAAATTTAAATTCTCTCCCTGTGAGAGCAATGTATATTGCCATTACATCAAGATATAGGAGAAAAACTTTTAAAAATTGTATTAAAAATTTAGAAAAAAATTATAAAATTTTAGAAATACAAAATTAGTTTATAAATAAAAATATCTAATTATATAAGAATTTAAATTTTTTAGAAAATACGACCATCTCTACTCTCTAACATCACGTCCATTTTGCTACTAAATGATTAAATATCCAAGTGAGAAACAATTAAACAAATATTTCGATTAATGAACCCTAAAATAGTAAATATTAAAGAAAGACAGTATATCTATCATTTTCTGGCCTACCTCCAGATGTTTACTATATCCATATGTACTCCAAATACCCAATCTTCTATTTTTAAAAATTTAAAATATTTTCCCTTTAATTGGATAAAATTTTGATGGGAGCCCACCCACCTTACGTACAAAGCACATCTTTTTTTTTTATTTAAATTTTGTGTCATTACATAGATACCAGCAGAGCCACTTACCATCACGTGAAATTCGTGAACCAATTTTGCTGTTTTTTATTTTATCATTTTTTCTATACTATCCAAATTATATTTGATTCTTGAAATGTTTTTTAATAACTCAAATTACACTCATGTGCGTAAAATTTTAAAACAATGCAATATCTATACTACATTAAAATTAACAGGACATCAATTCATATAAAAATTATTAAATTATTGTTTTTAAAAGTATAATTATATACATTTGTTAAACATAACATTTATATAAGATTGTTTGTTAAATAAAATTTAATAAAATCCAACGCTTGTAATATCAGTGAGAATGATATTAGTAAATATGTATGTTACTTTTATTTTATATGAATTCGAATCTCGACATCTGTCTTTAGAATGTAAATATCTTACGGCATTTTTTTAACAATATAATCTGCCTATTGATTTCAAAAGCATAGATTAAAACCTTTCAAAAAAAACATAGATAAAAGAGAAAATTAATTGTTGGTTAACCCGAAACATTAAGTCACTTTAAGTAAGGTTAAGGTTTCAAATTATAATATTATAAATTGAGTTGAAAAATTCACCATATAATAATTTTTGCAACAACCGATCTAAATTGGTCGGTTATTCGGTCTAATACAGTTGGTTATACAAAAAATAACACTGCAAATTTAAGGCTATCTAAAAGTAAAAATCTTCCACAAAACTATGTTCGCCTTTTAACACTTCCGGCGAGTTCATCATCCCAGGCTTTGAATGGTTGCCTAAACCCTTGCCAATAACCATATCATAATATGATTTTCTCTTCGAATTAGCGGAGTTTAAACGAAATCTATAGGCAAGAACAGGGCTCCGATATTGTTCCATGTTGCAATTGGCATCTTAAAGAAGGTTATCCTCTCGTATTTAGAAATTATTACGAACGACTCAAGACGAGTTCTTACTTAAGGCATATAGCTAATTATTACAAGGCCAAAAGTAATTTAAGTAATCGTTATCATCTTCATCGTCGTCGTCGTCATCCTAGTCGCCATCAACTTTTTCCTATTAATAGTGAAAAATAAAAAAAACAAACAATAAAAGACGAAGGAAAAACATATTGGCCAAAAGAAGGATGTGAATCTAAATGACCTACAACAAAACACTAAATATTACTACATCTGTAAATTCATAAGCAAAAGTATTTTGATGAAGCATTCTAGAAATTTCAACAAGATGAAGAAAACGATTAAAGGACCAAAGTTTTCTACAATAATTCAGATCCAACATAAATACGACATTCAATACGTAGCCACTCAAAACAACATTTAACAAAATCCTAAAATTAAAATAAAACAAAACATTGTCAAGCAATTTCCCTGGATTTATTTCTCTGTTGAAATTAAAAATCAACAGATACATGCTTTGAATATAAAGACATATATGCGTGTGTGTGAAAGTAAAATTCAATAAAAAAAAAAACAAATGGACCTTCTTGAGTTCGTCTTGGATCTCTTGAAGTTTCTCGATGGAAAGACGAGTGCGGTGTCAATTTGTTCAGCGTTCTCTTCCACCACTTTCTCCTCTAGTTTCGACTTCTTTCCTTTGTCCGCCATTAGAAAAAAATGAACCCTAGGTTTTGGCCGATTATCTTTCTCTTGTTTTGTGCTCGTTTATGCGTTCTCTTCCACTACTTAACCTAATACTATTTGGAAGGAGAGAAAAGTGCGGGAGTATAAAGGGTAAAGCACGTAAATGGTCACTAAACTATTCTACAAAATACCAAATGGTCACTGAACTTTTAAAAGTTACATAATAAGCATTAAATTTTAATTTTTACTACAAAATGGTCATTGAACCATTGAATGTTCTTAGATAGGTTATGTGGCAGTTACAAGAATATGTATAATAGTGGATTTAGCATTTCATTTACGCTTGAACTTAGAAAATATGAAGAAATAAAGGTGAACAGTTTGGCCAACCGACCAAATATGTTTGCTCAAATTACATGCCACTTGAATTATTATGTTTATATCTAAAATTGTCAAGCTTAAAACTATGCATAACCTATGATTCTTCATCATATTTATTATATATTTTTATAGGCTTTATGGTCGTTTAAGAGTTTGCATTAAATACAATATTTTATTTAAAAAATCTTTATCATTCAATGTATTATAAAACCTTAAAACATTTCTTTGAAAAAAAATCTCATTTAATGTATTAGGGTTCATGGGTTATGTGTTTAGGGTTTAGGATTTTATGGTTTAGGGTTATGGTTTTAAGGTTAGGGGTTATAGTTATTGTTTTAGGGTTTATGGGTTAGGATTATGATTTTAGGGTTTAGTAATACATTGAATGAGTGTTTTTCAATATAATCTTTTAGGGTTTTATAATACATTGAATGATTGAATTTTTTTAATAGAATATTGTATTTAATGCAAGCTTTTAAATGACCCTTGATCTATTCATACAAACCCATTTTTATATAATGCTTAAAACTATCAATAAATCACTTAATTCTTAAATTAAAAGTTACAGTACGTTTTTTTAAATATAATTCATTCATTTTCATAAATTATGGCCATATATTTTTTTTAAAAATTAACTAAACCATTAGGTAAATACAAAATGCAGATAGACATCAAAAGCGGCGATGAAAGATAATTACTGACATCTACTGATTAGCTAGTGGTCAAAGGATACTCATTTTATCTTATATTGTATAGGTTTAAATCTTAATATGGAAATGTAATAACTTGTTATTTAATTACAAAAATAATTACTAACAACTCTAACATATTAATAGTACATTACATCATATTAATTAACCTTCTTTATCATAACTCAAACACAATATATTTAGAGTGACTATGAGTATTCATGAACAATTAATCGTACCGGCACGACTTATTGGTACGATTACTAGAAGTTTTGGTTCGTCATTTTGATGATCTGTTATCGTCTCGTTTAATTCGATTACTGCTTAAGCGGTTAACCAATTTATTCGGTACAATTACTCGGTTAAACATAAATCATTTTATAGATTTATTACTACTAAATTTAATAGTTTTAAAAAACCAACCAACTAAAGTCTTCAATGTTTATTTTTAAAAAGTCTGTTTAAAACAATTAAAAGTTTAGAAAAATTATATTAATTACACAATTATTAGTAATAATTAATAATTTATATTAATTATACAAATATTTGTATAATCAATAATGTGACATCATTATAATTTTTTTCAAAGCAAAATTTTTTGTTAAAATCCCCCTTCGCCGTTTGAGTCAATCGGAATCAAGACAAGAACACCAAAAGAAAAAAAAGTACTCCAAATTTATTTCATTTCACGATCACAATAACATGAACACGAGCTCAATAGAGTTGTTCAAAAGAAAAAGTAAATAAAACAAAAACACGACAATATGAACCGTAAAAGGAGTTGCAAGATCAAACTAATGTCCCAAGACACAAACTGTCCGGAAACACACTAGAAAACCCAACAGAAACAAAATGATGCAACACATATCCCACTATATCTCAATACTAGAATAGATGCACGTTCGAATAGATGTACACTACACGTTTGATTATTACTAATAATTTAATATCATTATAAAATATAATTTAAGTATGGTAATTACACATATATTAGTAATAATCAATAATTTAACATTCATATAAAATTAAATTTAAAATTTCTTATCGGTTTTTTCGGTTAACTGTTTAGCGAAAATTGTAACCATTATCGACTTGTTTAACCGTTAATTTTAGTGGTACGATTACCGTAGCGTTTCGGCTAATTTTTACCGATACAATTTTCTACTTTTTAATTTGATTTTTCAGTACGGTACATCAGTTCAAATTTTTATGAACATTCTTAGTTTTAAACATCTATTCCGACGAGAGAATCAACTCAATGGTCCAAATCATGTAGAACAACAAGTTAAGAAAATAACCACTAACCGTACGGACAACGACAAATCTAGTCTCAAAAAAAAAATTGAAAAATAATAGTAAAATGTGTTACATCAATAGACAAAAGCTTCATCGTTTTCATAAGAAAGTGAAAGTCTTATTAATCAAAAGAGAACAAAAAAAAAACTCAGTTTTGCTAACACCTGCAAAAGAGACGTGAAAGAGAGAGAAAAAAGATAGAGTAGAAGAAGAAATAGTAAGAGATGGAAGAGACCGACAAATGATCTTTATGTCGTCTTAAAAGAGTCGATTTTGAATAAATATTGATGGTCGGTTGATCAGAGCTGTTCACCTGCTTTATTTTTCTTTTCTTAAATTTTGGGTTCAAAACTTAGCAGGATCATTTTTCTTCTCCTAGAATTTCTCTCTCCCTTTTAGGTAGAATCAACTCAAAAAAGTCGGTTTTTGGCTAATAAAAGGAATTTAAGACAAGAAAGAAATTATATTTTTTTTTTGGTTCAAAGGAATTATATATTTTTTTTGTTATGCACTTAAACATTTTTAAATTTGTAACGTCTTAAATGTTACAATAATAACAATATTAATTAAATTAAAATTCAATCGGTATTTATTGAAAACTAATGATCCAATAAATTAGAATTGGTAGCTTTTTTAATAAGTTTATACCTTATTTTAAAGGGTTTTGCTATACACAACACTACTGGTTGCATATAAGAACCAACAAGATTCATATTACTAATAGTTATTTTACTTTTCAATGGAACCTACAAAATGAAAGTAATTACATCCCTAAAAAGTTGTACTTCATTAATTTGGGATGTTTAATGTAATTAATACTCACCTAAAAGAGTTTAGAGTTTATGATTCAGGATTTAAGTGGTTATATGGGTCCAGTTTTAGTGTTTAGGGTTTATGATTTTTGTGGTTTAGGGATTTATGTTTTAGTGGTTTTAGAGTTTGTTTCTTATGTTTAAGGTTTATGATTTAGAGTTTAGGGTTTTATGATTTAGAGTTTAAGGTTTAGGGTTTAGAGTATACTTGTTAGGTTTAGTGTATATAATTTAGGGTTCAGGGTTTATTGTGTATAATTTAGGGTTCATGGTTCATGGTATATTGTTTAGGGTTTAGGGGTATTCAAATGCCATAAATTTTATGTTTGTTTTTAGGATAATTAATGAAATAATATATTTTTGCCGAGTATTCATTATACCAACAATTAATTCTACCTTAGTAGATTCCATTAAAAAAATAAACATTAATTATAGAAATCTAGTAGATTTTAAACATAATTCTTAGGGCTGTGTACAGCAAAACTTTATTTTAAAAGGTGTCACAAGTAGAGTTTTCACAGTTTGTTTTAACATTTTTTTAGAAATAGTACAAGAGTCACATGTATTAAGAATTGGTAATTAGTATGATGTTTCAATCATTTGTAATCAATAGAAACAGTTGGATTATCCTCATCATTATTTACTATGCAAACACATAAGTTTTCAAAAGCAGTTAATTTTTTTATTACATAAAAAGGTATTATATTCATATAAGAAGGCACAATATTTGATGACATTTGGTTTTACATAAAAAGTTAATTTTTTTTATGACTAGACTAAATATATGACATTTGGTTTTACGAACATTTTTATGCACAAGGATTTTGATCTAGCATGAAACTATACTTCAATAAAAACAATTCCAATTTTAACACAAGCTTCGAGATGGTCGAGTTGTTTTAAGGCGCTAGTTTTAGGTACTATACTTCAATAAAAACATATACAAATAATTCCAATTTTGATCTACCATGGGTTTGAATCTCATTATTGATATGATACACAGTTTTTTTTTTTTAACTTTATCATCAAAATATCTTAAAAATGATTTTCTATATCCAATTTTACATAAATTTTAAAAAATATTTAATTTAAACCTGGATCTTCATTCTTATACTTCTCTTGTAGTTATAATCTTTGAAACCACAAAAACATTAACTATAATAGAAGTTCAAATTACAATATTTTGAGATACGATAAAAGTTATAAGCTTTGTTCGAAAGATAAATTTTATCTATCATTGACCTTCATGGTAGAATTAATAAAATATATGAGAGACAGCTATTTATCTTCCGACGGATATCAACGATTCATCATTCATTCTAACTTGTGAATTTAGCCAAAAACAAAACCATATTATAACCTTTGTTTTTGAGTTAAGTTAGACAGACCATCCCATATATGAACGAATGTTTTATATATTTGCTTAAATAAAGGTGAACAGTTTAGCTAACCGACTAAATATGTTTATTCAAATTACATGTCATTTGAATTATTATGTTTATATTTAAAATTGTCAAGCTTAAACTATGCATAACCTATGATTCTTCATCATATTTATTATATATTTTTATAGGCTTCATGGTCATTTAAGAGTTTGCATTAAATACAAGATTTTATTTGAATTTTTTTTTATCATTCAATGTATTATAAAACCTTAAAAGATTTCATTGAAAAAAATCTCATTTAATGTATTAGGGTTTATGGGTTATGTATTTAGGGTTTATGGGTTAGTGGTTTAGGGTTATTGTTTTAGGGTTTTATGGGTTTAGAGTTTATGGTTTATGGTTATTGTTTAGGGTTATGGTTTTAAGGTTAGGATTATAGTTTTAGGGTTTATGGGTTAGGATTATGGTTTAGGGTTTAGTAATACATTGAATGAATGTTTTTTCAATGTTATGCATCACCATGAGTATAAATTTACATAATTTAGTTTGTCTAGTATTTTACCATCGTTAAAACACAAAAGATAATCACCATGGTATTTTACCATAATTCCCCTGCTTTTAGACTAAATCAAGGATTTTATTTATCACTATACCAATCTAAAAGCTCTCCACTTGATTTAGGTGGCAGTAAGCTTTTATCTTCGAAATAAAGATTGGAGTTGAAGTTCTGAAGAAATAATGATAAAAGTCAGTCAACAAATCATCAGGGACAGATCAAAATTAAAGCATGAAATAATGTAAATTAACTGGATGATAAGATAAAGAAAAGGAACATATACAACTTACAAACGAAATAAAGTAACCCAATTTCAGATCTTTGAATTCTTCCACTTCAATCGAGCTAATATGCTTGAATATCTACAAAATAATTAAATTGAAAAGAAGAAATAAGAAAGCAGTTAACCGAGACCACATAATAGGCAAACATCATCCAATAAAGCAAACAAAAAAAATCAAATTTGAGCAGAATCTAGGAAATAATTGACACAAAACCTTCTTGTCTTCTTCAGACAAAAGTCCGGCAAGAGCACCATGACCCAAAAACTGTAAGTGAAGAACCTTTTTCTGAGTACAGATAGATTTAGAAAAAAAGGTACCCGAAATTAATAGAGTTAATAGATTTACTTACTGCCTTCAACCATAAATCAGGAATTGATTTGGCAATGTCACTTCGCTTATCATATACCGGCTTGCGTATCTCGTTGTATTTCTGCTCCACTTCCAAGACTTTCTCACTGGCCTCCTCATTGATCTACAACATACCAAAGTGAAACAAAACACTAAATATTACTACATCTGTAAATTCAGATCCAACTACAATAATTCAGATCCAACATAAATACGACATTCAATACGTAGCCACTCAAAACAACATTTAACAAAATCCTAAATTAAAATAAAACAAAACATTGTCAAGCAATTTCCCTGGATTTATTTCTCTGTTGAAATTAAAAATCAGCAGATACATGCTTTGAATATAAAGACATACATGCGTGTGTGTGAAAGTAAAATTCAATAAAAAAAAACAATGACCAAAAGAAGGATGTGAATATAAGAAACAAACAATAACAAACGAAGGAGAAATATATTGGCCAAAAGAAGGGTGTGAATATAAATCACGAGTATAAATTTACATAATTTAGTTTGTCTGGTATTTTACCAATAAAACTCATTTAGTTTTACACTAATCCATGGCCATTGGATGAGTAAAATGGATGAATGAGATTGACAGTAAAAAATGTAAAGATTATCATCTGAAAAAAAAAATAAGGAAATAATCTGAGCCATTTAATACCCTCATCCAACGGTCCAAAAACTGTGTAAAAGTAATTGAATTTTACATAGTGTAAGTGGATCCTAACCCACATATATATATATAAAAATATATATATATATATGAAGATTATCACTTGAAAAAAAAAAGATAAAGAAATAATCTAAGCCATTTATTACCCTCATCCAACGGTCCAAAAAATGTGTAAAAGTAATTGAGTTTTACATAGTGTAAGTGGATCCTAACCCATCTCTCTCTCTTTCTCTCTCTCTCTATATATATGTGATAATTATTCCATGCACAAGCGCTTGGGGAAACTTTGTTCACATAAGCGCCTTAGTTTTAGGGACTCTGTTTAGGGTTTAGAGGTTTTTAGTGTAGTAGTTTTGAATTTAAGGATTGTTGATAATATTTAGGGTTTATGGTTTATAGGTTAAACCCTAAACCCCTAACTATGTTACCTAAAACCACAAACCCTAACCGTAACCCCTAAATTATAAACTCCTACACTAAAACTCTAAACTCGAAAACCAAGGCACTTTTGAAAATGTTTCCACAAGCCCTAAAACCTTTGGGTTTAGAGTTTTAGTTTAGAGTTTATGGGTTTTAGTGCAGGGGTTTAGAATTTAGGGTTCATGGTATATATGCATATATGTGTACCTTTTCATCACCATCGCCATCCAAGTCCTGTTCATTACCCTTCTGAATCAAAAAGGGTAAAAGAAAAATTACATATAGGACATGCATTTAGATTTTACCTCATCAACCATTTCATCCCCGTTTGAGCATTCAAAAACCACGTAAAGAAGCTGTGCATTCACATGTAAGAAATTTAACACAATGTAGAGTTAATATGTAGCATGGCTAAGAAATGAGGATCAAATAAAATACTATCATATAAATGGATGCAAACTATAGAATAATGCAAATCACTATCAAGGTTCAGAGATAATATAACTTGTAAGAAACTAAAACTCAGACAGAGAAAATCGATTGTTGAATGTGATAAACAAACCTTTTTTTTAACGATTTGCTGTTTGTTTCCTTTCTTCTTATGATTAGCTCCATTTGCCACAAAACCTTTTGATCTTCTTTAGACAAAAGTTAGCCAAGAACATGATGACTCGAGAACTGAAAGTGAAGAATGCATTTCAATTTAAAACCTTCTTCTGATTACATATAGATTTAGAAAAAGGTACTCGAAATTAACAGAGTTAATAGATTCACTTACTGCCTTCAACCAGAAATCAGGAATTGATTTGGCAATGTCACTCCGCTTATCATATACCGGCTTGCGTATCTCGTTGTATTTCTGCTCCACTTCCAAGACTTTCTCACTGGCCTCCTCGTTGATCTACAACATAACAAAATGGAACAAATCACTAAATATTGAACCACCATGCCTAATGATTTACTACTAAATCTGTAAGTTAATAAGCAAACGTTTTTCGATGAAGCAACCAAGGTAGGGATGTCACGGGTCAAGTTTTTGGCTCACCCGAATCCGAACGGAAAATATCCTAAACCCGTCCCCGACCACATTCTTTTAAAAAACCGGCCGAACCTAAAATTTATATACATAAACCCGACCCGACCTATTAAAAAAATTCAAATTTAGGTACCTAATAGCAAAAAAAATTAGGGACCTAATTGTAAAAAAAATCATTTTTAATGACCTAATTATAGAAACATATAAAGAGAGGGTATTATTACAAATATTCCTAAAAATATAAGGAAAAAGTACACTATTAGCCACGGGTCGGTAGGGGTGTAAATGAAAAGAGCGTTCGACGAACTGTTAGTATAACGTTCGTTTATGTTCGTTTACAAAGCTAAATAAACGAGTATGAACAAAATCTTTATGTTCGTTTAATAAATGAACGAACACGAATAGAGGTGTGTTCGATTCGTTAGGCTCGTTTATAGGCTTTCGCTTATAGGCTCGTTTATAGGATGAAAATGCTTGTGGATACATCTAAATACTACTTTTTGTTGTTGCTAAGGATGTTATATAAATTCATGTTAAATGTAAGTTATTTTGTTGCTTCTGTTTTATTTATTGTTAATTTAGTTAACATTTTTGAATATATAAACGAATAATGTTCTCAAAGTGAACAAGTTCGCGAATACTTAAATGAACATGTTTGCGAAGACTCAAATGAAGACGTTCCTGAGCACTTAAACGAACATGTCTAGGAACACTTAAATGAACACATTTGTGAACACTTAAACGAACATGTTCGCGAACACTTAAATAATACTTTTGTGAACACTTAAACGAACACGTCCGCGAAAACTTAAATGAACACGTTCGTGAACACTAAACAAACAAACACGAACACCTTCAAAAATAAATAAACGAACACGAACACAATAATAAAAATTTAAACGAGCACGACCAAACATGAACCCCTTTAAAAATAAACAAACGAACACGAACATAGTCTTGTTCGTTCAAGCTCGGTTCATTTACAGCCTTACGAGTCTAGTCGGGTCAGTTTTTTTCACCATAAACCTGAACCCAACCTCACCCTCAAGTAAACCAAACCCGACCTAAACTCGAATTTTTAATAAAAAAAATATGACTCGATCGAACAAAAACCCGACCAGATCAGGTAAAATGTCCATCGCTAACAAATTGAAAAAAAGATTATTTCAAACAAATTCAAAGCCAATCGTACATAGAAAAATATCAATCACATAAACGATTTCTTTTAACATTTATTTCATTGACTCACAATTATAATTACAATAATTTATTTTGCTAATATTTGTTGCTCTTTAACAGGTTGTCAAAAACATAATGATCTGTTTTGAATCAATTATCAAATTAACATCAAATGATTGTGTCAATTAGATAAAGAGAGGAACCGTGACAGATATTAAAAATCAGTACGCAGTGATTTTTATTGGGCGATGGCTTCCGTCGTAGCCATTAAACCCTTACATCAAATATTTACTAAGTAATTAATTGATCTATCAATCCAACACATATTAGAGTGTAACAGATAAGGGCGGAACTCCATCATATACTTTTCGGCATGTAATAATTGTTACAATTTTTTTTTTTTTGCCTGTGCGGTATTTAGATACATTTTAGTGATTAAGTTAGTCTAAACTCTTTAAAGATGCAAGCTAAGTATAATGAGAAAAAAACAAAACAAATATGCTTCAATTAGGAAAAAAGAGAACTCAAATATTGAGTCCTTGAAAAGTGTATTTTATTGATTTGGATAATACTTTACAAGATGTTAAAATTTTTAGTTTTATTGGATTACAATGATCAAATCTACTTATTTATAGTCTTACACCTTAATCGACGGTGGAGATCACTTTAATCATATGATTAATATTTTGTTTTTAGAAAAATTTATACACCTTAAAAATATTTTACATCCTCTAAAGCTTTTTATATAATCCTACAATGGTCTAATCTTAGAGAATTCTCCATAATATTCTAGAACATCGACAATCTTCCATCATACTCTAAGACCTTCTAAAATGTTTTAGTTTTTCTAAATATTCTAGACCCTTCTAAAATATTCCGAATCCTTTCAACATGTTCTAGAACCTTCTAGAATTTTTTTGAGCCTCTTAAAGGTTTCCAGTATCTTCGTAAAATTCTAGAACATTTACCCGGTTGAAAGTGCCACCACGGGATCATCATCCGAGTGGTATTGGTTGTCACATTCCGATTAGATTATGCAAGAGAAATATGGTGAGGAGCAGATTTGGTGGAAGAGGAACGGTCACCCTGTTCGTTAGCAATCTTCCAACAAAACTACATTGGAGTGGATTAAGACGAACCTTTGGTAGACATGGCGATCTGGTGGACTCATTTATCTCGAAGAAATTAGACAAAAAAGGAAAACGATTTGGTTTTGTTAGATTTTCAAATAGGAAGGACGCTGACAGAGTCATTGAAAGATTAAATGGTTTCGAGCTTTATGGGTTCAGATTGTTTGTTGCTGTAGCAAGATTTAATGGTAGAACCACTTATTGGAGAAAGAAAAGGGAGAAGACTGAAGTTTCATCGAGAAGGGGAGACAATAACGTGAGAACCCAGAATGCAAACAAACCACCGAATGGAAACGTATATGCAATCCGCGACCAGAATGATTTAAGAAGTCAAGCAGAGGGTCAGAAAGATAATTCAACGGGTAGAGGATCAACTACAAAAACAATTCAGGGCCATGGGGAAGAAGAATCTCTTTGGAAATTAAGTAAATGTCTTATTGGTTCGATGGCGACGATATGCTCCACTGAAGATGTCAGAGAAAGACTTCAGAGATGGGGGCTCAGTGATCTATCGGTCAAAAGTTTGGGGGGTCACAAATTCCTCATTGAAATTCTCAATATCCTAGAAGAACAAAATTGGTCCCTTTTAGAAGAAGTTTTTGTCCAGATTGAACACTGGTCAGAACGAACAACATGGGTGGAGTTAAGAGGGAATCCTTTACATTGCTGGAACTATGAGACGTTCAAAAGAATCACAGGATTATGGGGAACTCTTATTGCCCTGGGAGAAAACGCTACTCAATCTTTCGGCTGTGAAAAAATATCTTTGCTGTTATCAACAAACCAGCTTCAGAGAATTGATGAATCGATCGAGGTGGAAGTAGGAAATAACGTTTTTAAAGTCTGGGCCTCAGAAGTATCGAACATGGTTGTTAAGAAGTGTCTACAACCTTGCGCCCTAAGAAACTGGAAGGAGAAGAAGCCGGTGTTGGTGACGGCCGGGAGCTCTTCAGACTCAACGGCGAGTTCGATCTAGAAGAAGAAGTCCAAAGGTTCTGGTGATGATAGCCGTGAGAAGGAGGGAACATTAAATGAGGTTTCCTTGGGAAGCTATTCACATGATCTGAGTATTAATAATTGTAACCCAAAAGATAACCAGACCATGGAAAAGAATGTTCTCGTTAAGAACTTCGAGGCGGTTGTCGAGGATGATAATTCCATCCAGATGTGAAGAATGACTTTGGGTAAATGGTTATCCCAGCCCAGAGGAACCTTGTATGAAGAATACTTTGACAGATGTAAAAGTGAAAGGAACGAACTTTCCAGTGAAGAAGCCTTGTTAAAGCAAGAATGGGCTGGTTAAAGCAAGGGGATGTCAACACAAAACTGTTCCAGTATGAAGGTTAGCAGTCTTGATGGGAGGTTTTGACAAAATAACCGAACTAAAATCGCCTCTCATTGCCAGTATGATGTCATAATAATTGCTGCGTAAAAAAATGTATATTAAAACCAAACCTTGAGGGCAACCTGGCTCCTGGCTTTCCTTAATACACGCTGGTTCAACCCAATCGTAAGCCATCACATGCATAGAACCATAAAGAACTTTGCTGAATACAGTCATCCCGGGATGGTCATGTAGTGGAATAACCGCAGAAGTAGGAAAACAGAATATACACGTCTGCATGGAACATAATATGTTTAAGACGCTAGGAGTAAAGTACAAAGATACCGGATTTTACATGAACTCTGATTCAGCAGGGGCTCAAAAACCGGTACTAATGTTGTAGTACTAATACCTCCAAAAGAGGCCTATGGAAACTCAAAAACAGGAAAAAGAAACAATTCAAAATTTTATATCTATATAACTACAACCTTGTGGGCATGGACGCAACGGGAAGGTGCATATAAGACCAGAAATGGAAACCTTGAACACGAAAAATATCCAACAGAGGATCGATCATATGAAACTCTAAAGAGAGGGGCAAAGAATCATAATTGTAAATAAGATTTATATTATAAGGCTCACTGTAAAACTATCACATTCATGAACGTCCACATATGTTATCGGTTGAGCCCATCGAACCACTCTATTCAGTCCATAAAACCCATGCCCTCGATCATCATTTGAACTTTCCATCGGCAGGGCTAAATGTGTCTGCAAATGACATAATATAAAATTGATATTAATCATAATTCCATTCATAAAAAAAAAAAAAAAGTAGCTCAAAACTTTACCTATAGGATTATGATCCAATTCCGTTTTGACTTCATAATAAGTAAGTCAAATGAGAATTCAAGACTTAACTAATTAGAAATCCTAGCCATTGCAAATGACATGCCAGATTTTCGACTACTCATTCTTCTTTGACAATCTACAACTACATTGATCACCTATGTTACTCTGATTTGGGTGTGAATGTGGGGTATAGATATGTGTTTGATACGGATATGTTCGATTTTTTCAAGTTTTTCCACGTCTTTAGAGCGTCCTCAGAGGATCATATCCCCATACTCACGAGTGCTTCAAAATAAACTAAAACAACGGTTTCTTATATTTCTAGCATCTTCGTGTAAACCAGAGATACCAGGTATTTGGGTTCTCATCATTATTTACTCTGCAAATACATGGGTTCTTATATTTTTATTAGAGAGACACATTCATAAACAACGGTTTCTTATATTTCTTATATTTCTAGCGTCTTTAAAGCAGTTAATTGATACGTAAAATATATGGCATTTGGGTTCGTGAACATTTTTAGGCACAAGGATTCTGATCCAGCATGAAACTATATTAGAATAATAACAAAACATTGATTTCCAAGTCGAAAAATAGTGTCAAGATGGCCGAGTTGGTCTAAGGCGCCAGTTGTACTGGTCCGAAAGGGCATGGGTTCGATAGTGAGTATTTATAACTGAAACCAAAAACAACCCGAACCGAAAGCAACCAGAACAGAAAGTAACCTGAACCGAACGCAACCCGAATTTAATTCCTCAAACATGTATGTTTTATTATCATTTTGTATTATATTACTAATTAACAACTACCTTTAGTAATAGTTTAATGGTTTAGTATCATTTTTCTTATTTAAAAGATCATCTTATTCAAACTGAAAATGACCGATCTGATATTGACCTGACCTCAAAAACAACAGATCCGATATAGACCAAACCTAAAAAGTCAACTGATCCGATGTAGACCCTACCCGAAAAGTCAACCGATCCGATATTGACTCGACCCGAAAATCAACCGAATCGAAATTCACCCGACCCGATCCAAAATAACATAGACCCGAACTAAACCCAAATCAGACTCATCCGACCCGAACCGAAAATAACCCGAATTAAAAATCAACTCGACCCGCAGTGACCCAACCCGAATCAAAAATCAACTCGACCCGAAATGACCCAACCCGAACCTAATCCGAACGACCCGATTGCCACCTCTAGTTGGGTTGTGATCATGTGCATAAAAAATCAAAATAAACATGGCAAACTTGACCCGAACCGATTTACCTGAAACTCGATATAGACCTAAACACGATGGTCTAAACTTGACCTGAATTTGAACTAAAACGGACTCGAATTTAGTTAAATCGAAAATAACCTGAACCGAAAGCAACCAAAATCGAAAATCAATCTGAACCGAAAGCAACCCGAATTTAATTTCCTCAAAATATGTATGTTTTATTCTCATTTTGTGTTATATTACTAATTAACAACTACCTTTAGTAATAGTTTAATGTCATTTTTTCTTTAAAAGACCATATTCATATATTGACTTAAATTGAAAGCTACGCGATCTGATATTGACTTGATCCGAAAAGCAACCGACTCGATCCAAAATAATATAGACCCGAATCAGACCTGAACTGAACCTAAACTGAAAGCAACCCAATCTGAACGACCCGATTGCCACCTCTAGTTCGAAATAATTTTTTATATCTAATGAAAAAGAAGATGATGTTCATGCTAAGAGATCCGTGTTCAATCGCCCTGCCTACAAGGTGTGTGTATTGTCAAAGGGTTAAGAATATATATGAACAAATACTATATAGTAGTCACTTTTAGAGTATTAAAAGAACATAAACTTTCAAAAGTTTTTAATTTAAAGCTGGATCTTCATTCTTGGATCTCTTGTAGTTTAAATTCTCTGAAATCACAAAAGCATTAATTATAACAGAATTTCGAATTAGAATATTTTGAGATACCACATTACATTAAGATAAAAGTTCTAAACCTTGTTCGAAAGAGAATTCGTAAACAAAACGAGACGATAATCTCTATTTTTGAGTTAAACCCTATCTATCAAGTTAGACAGACCATCCCCCATATGCACAAATCTTCTGAACTATTAAAAAAATTCAGAAGTTGCCCTAATTTCCTTTTGGAATACTTGTAGTGTTTGTAAACACAAATTCTGCAAATCTCGGTGTGAGTCGAATCATGATACAATCAGATAACTTTGAGGTGGTGTATATATATGTTTCAAAATCGGTCGAAATTTGTATTGGTAACTTCAAGTGCTAAATTTTTTTTAGACATCTTTGATGTTGATTGTAAATGTTAGGGGTACATTATCCCTTTAAAGGTTTGTATCTTATTTTTTGTTAGAGGGTTAATTACTGGCATGATTACTTATGTATTCCCGCAATATAGAATTGGTCACCGATTTTAAAAAATGACTAATAAGGTTACTTACGTTTTCGGGGCGTAAACTTTTGGTCACTTAGCCGTTTATTGTGGTTAACCTTTGATGGGAGGTTGATCTGAAACAATAAAAAAAGAATAAATTACTTAAACAGTTCCTAAACTATTATTTCACTCCTATTTTGACCACCGAAATAAAAATAATTTGTATAATTATACATCTAATCTTCTCTATTTATAATATTTTATTTCTTCTCTTCTCCACCATCTTCCATATTTTTCTTCATCTAACTCAATCTCTAATTTCACGAAAGTTCAATGTTTGTGTCACAAGTTTTGAAATGGCCATTAAAGAGAAGTCTGCCTTGCGTCGTTTTAACTGGCGCTATTTAAATCAAATTCAGGGATTTAAATCTGTCACAGCATTTTATTGTAGTTGCCGACAATAACATATGAATTGTGGTTGTTGTAAACCGTTATTTACAACGATAACAGTTTCGAACGACACCATTACTGTTATATAACGTAAAGACCGCTATCGCGGTCCGTATTTGAATTCCTCATCAAATTGGAACTCAATTCAAAATTAAAGAGTAAATAATATTACTGAGTTAACGCGGTAAGATTCATTGACCTGGTAAAAACATAAATTCAATCCTGTATAGTTCAACTTCAAGCTCAATTAGCAGGAGAACCTTAACAATTCTCAAAGAAATCAAAAACATTTCATAGACAGTAACTACTTATAAAATGAAAAAGAGGGCTTCCAAATAAGTTCTGGACATCAGACAACATGGTCTGAAGACAAAGCAACATCAGACATAATAAAACAAGACAAAACCATAGTCTTCAAAGTTTAAACCAAAGCCAACTACTATGGCCTTTACCAGTCATAAAAGTTCTATCAAGTAGAAGGATCAAACATAATATGATATCAATAGCACCAGACAACCACACCCTTGTATACCCAAGGCAAGTGCTGCCATATGAATATTGTAAGTCCCGGATTTAATATATGCAAGGCCCTGCTCCATTAACAAACTAGAAAGATAGAAATGAAGCCCCATCGAATTCCCAGATTCGCCTTTTGCATGTTTTAGCTGTCGCATCTTTCAGTTCACACAATATTGTCACATTGAGCCTGACAGTGGAAGGGAAATGGAATCAGTCGAATATACTTCGACGTACATCTTATTGGAGTTGAACTAGAACAGTTTTAAAACGCATACCTTGATTAGATGTGTGAGAAACTTTGGGGCATTGTGAGCAGCAGTAGTACACCCAACAGCTCGGGCGCCGGTGCAGAATTTGCTTCTAACCCCATCACGATCCTGCACCATCAATGGGGTAGAGTTGATTGGTTGCTATTCAGAATCGTCGTAAACTTCTCCATCATCAGAAAACTCATCAAATGATCTCATGTCAAGTTGGTATCGGAGGATGCCTCCAATACCGCCGAAGCCACGGCAGAAGTGAGATCCCTCTTGTGATTTGTTGGTAACAAACTCGAGACTACAACCAAATCGCTTGTACTCATTAGCAAACCACTCTAAAAGTGACATCTTCTCCTGGACCTCCAAATCAGCTGAGGTGGTTGGATCCTGGAAGTTGGTCATGTTCGCTTCCTGCTCCTTGTTCAAATGTTTTATGACAACTTCACCGGTAACACTGTTCTTCAAGACGCACCTAGTCATGTCCAGGTTTTCCCACACAATAAGTATCTCAACCGCTCCCATTTCCAAGGCCTTCAGTGTGTCGTCCACGCCAAAAACATACTTCCCGGTATCTTGACTGATTTCCTCAAAGTATTTTCCTATTAAGCGCTTCTCCTGTATGAATTTCACATTGGACAGGATTTCAGAGGAAAGCTCAATTGCCTGGTTGAAGCCATTCTCTCCTCCATAAGAGACATCGACCACATTTAGAATCTTAGCCTGAAGTCGCTGATCAAACATATCTGATTGACTCAGCTCAGTTTTGAAATCAGCTGACCCAGCTAGGATTAATCCGGAAACATTAGGCTGACTGGTGGCAGGATTGATAAAAAACTGTGTGGCAAGTTCAGCAGTCTTTCTGACATAGTTGTGGCGCTTTTCCATTCGGAGCCGAGCAAAACGAAGAGCTGATTGTCCTCCTCTCCCATGCTTCTTAGGAAGATCAACACTGAACTTATGAAGAACCTCTCTAGAGTTACCACTTAATGTCCCAAAAAGAGTCCCGTTACCATCCATCACTATAAAACCAAACTTATCATCTGATTCCAAAAGTTCATTAAGTGCCTCAGTGTGAAACTTGTTGTCACAAAGATAAAGAGATGCATTTATAGGCCTAAAAGGCTCGAAATCAATGGTGACTTTCTTCTCCTTCCCATCTTCAGTCACAATCGTTCCTGTGTAGAGCACGAGCCCATTGGGAGGAACCTTACTATAAAGTTTGAGCCTTTGCTGAGCAGAAGTGATTGCGCCTAAGACAGATTGACGGTTGACTCTGCTTTTGATGTTTGAAGCAGTTCCAAATTCATCTCCAAGCATCTTGGTAACCCTCGATATCTGATCGCGTGGAGGCATTATAAGAGATATCATGCTGGTGCCATTGCCTCTAGCTGCTTCAAGAGCTTTAATAAGCTTCTTGATCTTCCATATCTCAATATTTTTGTCAGTCTCATGACTGTCCGCCATTGCTAGGTAATATTAGTAACTGCTGAAAAAGTATTAAAATTATCAACAAAACCAGAAACAAACCATAAAAGTACTAAATCTAGCAATCGTGTCATATAAGGCCTAGAAATTCTCACAAATAGCATGCCATATCAATTAAACAAAAGAGCCACAACATGAATCTTAACAAATAATAGAGCTACATTTGCCAAAGAAAAAATCAAGTTCGAATAAAATCTTAACAATCAAAGCAAACATCAAACAATTTTCCGTATGCCTTCGCTTGCTACACATCTAACATGTTTATATTAGCAAATGAAAGTTCAAATGACCTAAAATAATTAATAGAAACATACTATTGGCCGTCAAAAACTTCAAATAAACTAACGAATCTATAAAATCATGAATAACAATATGATATTGGCAACACTAACACAAAAAACTCTAAATTCAGGTTGAAATGTATTAATACTTTAATCGCATCCGATAACTAATACAATAAATTCCTACTTATAATTCTTAACAGAATTTCGCCCAAAAAATACAACGCGTACTAGGGAGGTTTTTTTCCTTTCAATTTATTAACCTGTGTTAATAAAAAGAATATATAAATATCCAGATTTACAAAACACTGCAAAAAAATAAACTAAAAGCTGAAATTCAAAGCAAATTACGCGTAAGAACATAACAAAACTGACGGATGCAATTTAAATTTAATTCGCAAAGTTAAATCAAAGAATAAGAAAAAAATCATACGTAGATCTAAAGCTAAAATAAAAGGAAAATACCTGTTTTTGAATGGATTAAAAAAATATTGCAATCTAGGGAGAAAAATAAAGAGAGGGAGGAACCTGAGAAAATCGACTCCGAAGCGGTGAATAAAAAAATGCTGCAAATTTGTTTGGATTCCGGAGCGCAGTTCGATAGAATTTATATTATGCAAAGAAATGCCCTAACAGGCTAACACCCCTGCTGGCCTGTTGCAGTGGTAAAATAGTAATTAAATTTTTTTTATAATTTCATGATAAAAAGAAAATGTTTTTTTTATGTCGGGCCTACAAGCAGTGATGGTAACATGTCCCGAACCTGCCTCGATTTATAAGATATTAAATCGGATTTTGTCCCGTCTCAAATTAAAATATTAATTTATCTGTCCGTCTTGATATATTAATCCCTAAACTTGATCCTGACTCGCTTTGACCCAAATTTTTTTAAAATTTTAATCTTTATCGACGATACATGTTAGATAAACCAACCTTCCACCACAATCACAAATTATAATTTTAAGGAACTTTAAACTTATATAAAAATTAAAACAAAAGTAATTTTAAATTACCCACATGTTAAATTATATATTTAAAAGAATAAACTTGAATCATTGAATGTTAGAATGAATATATTAAAACTTGAACAACATCTAACAAAATTTTACGATAAGCACAAACCAAAACCAAAAATAAAAAATAGCTTAAAACTCATAAGTGTTTATATATAGTGATTTTTTATAAATATAATAAAAACATATAAAGATATATCGGGGCGAGAAATTTCTAGCAAACACCCGAACTCGCCCTGCTCGACTTTATACTTTTTATGCCCCGCCTCGTTTCCTATAAATTTTTAAAAAAACTCAATTTAGTCTGGTCAAAGTCAGGTATTTTTGTCATTCCTACCTACAAAGATAAAATTACTTGGATATTGTCCTGGAAAAAAGACTCGTTGATTTGAGAAAAAAAGGTGTTAAGAAGTGTTTACGAGTTTTAAAAGTCGTCGAAAAGATAAGACGAGTTTAATTTTAATTTTTTAATTAAAAAATCAAAAGATTTAGTCGAAAAAAAAAGAAGAAGATAAAATCCCCTTCAGTATACATAGTGTACTGCATGTGTCCTTAAATTCTTAATGCATTTTTTTGAACGAGTTCTTAATGTCGTATGAAAAAGACGACGACTTTGTTAATCACTCTAATAATATCCTTAATTGATAAAATAATGTCTATAAGAAATGTTGTTGAGAAAAACAACATTATCCCTTCAAAAATGATGGTTTATGAGGTTTATTCGGATAACATTAATCATAGATAATAAATATAATTATTAATTTAAAATAATAATCAAATTCTCGATAATTTCACTCTTATTGTTTCGGCGATTTTAAAAATTATATTTAAAACGAATCTGTGGAGAAATTTTGATGATATACGATAATTTTTTTAAATAGTCTAAAGATAATTACAAGATAGTATTTGTTCATTGATATTATTAACCCTTTGACAAGGCACATGCACCTTACAAATATTGCGATTGAACTCGTGTCTCTTATGATGAATATCATCCGCTTTTTCACTATGACACTTATTATGATGATTTTTATCTCTTGATGATTTAAGTTTAAGCAATATTATTTGTAGGGATGAAAAATAAATATAAATAACTTGCTAAAATAATGTATTCAAAATTAATTATTGTCAAAATGTTAATGTGTATAATCAATCATAATGAACTCATATAAATGTTTACAATATTAATTATTAGATTTAACTTGAAATAAAGTTAAAATATAATTATCGATTTGAATTTATTAATAAGTCCACCCAACAAACGAAAGACGCCACAATACCCAATAAGAAAGACGCCATCCACCTCATCTCGAAGTCTAAAATATAATTATCGATTTGAATTTATTAATAAGTAATTCAAAATACTTTAATTTAGATACAATTTCGAACAATCGTGAACGAAAACCGAAAGTTAAAAAGTTTAGGCAGAGAATATATATAAAACTTTAGTACAAAATCATTCAGCAAATATAAAATACTTTACCTAAAACATCATATAGAATAAATGGGAAAAGGAGCTAATATTTGGATTTAAAACCAAACCAGTTCATGGACCACCCGCCCGTACCAAGACCGAGGAATCAAACCGAAGCAGGTGACTGACAGCCCGCCAATTGATTGGGCTTCTTCATTAAATCCATCGGCTATTCGGCTATATACCCAACAAACGTGTATTATTTTTTTGAGAAAACTACACGGGTGATCACGAAACTATCCCCGTGTTTATGTTTTGGTCATCAAACTAAATTTTAAGTCATTAATAGTTTTGAAACTACTGTAATTAGGTCCTTGCCCCTCCAAAATTTTATAATTAAGTCTTTGCCCCTCCCAAAATTTATTGTTTAATTAATTTTAGGATCTAGTTAGTTTTAAAATTAATGAAATTAAGTTTTGACTCCCAATATTTTAGTTTAATTACATTTTAAGTCCTTTAATTTTAAAATTAGAAAAACAAAACCCTAACTCTCTTAATTTTATAGCTTAATTGCTTTTTAAGATCTTACTTGTTGGGAAGCGCTGGTACACCCTATGGTGCAGCGAAAAAATAATCTGGCGTAATCCACCAGTGATCCATGTACAAGGGAAGAATTCGGGGTGAATAGGGATGAAATGTTACCTCAATAAATTTAGAAATCCGCAGTTAGTATAGTAGAATCCAAATCGAATCTGAGTCGTCACGATAGCGTTCCGACTTCTACGCAGTCTACCCGAACGAAATGAACAATATTTTCTCTTCTCTAACTGTTAGAGAGGTTTTCCGAAAAGCATTTGTTGGCTGCTAGACCTTATGCCTTTATATAGCATTTAAAAACCTAATTCTAATTAAATTCGGATTCTTTAAATATACAATATATTTAACCGAATATAATTAAATATGTAGAATCTAATTCTACTTTAATTAGTTTTTTTAGTGATATATATTTAATAGTGTTTGATAATTACAATAACTTATCAAATATTAACATATATATAAAAACGAAATTATCCATAATTACAATAATTATAACAATTTCGGTTTCTCACTAATTATGTGTACAACAAGTTTGTACACATGCTATATAGTTGATATTTGTTCGTTTCAATCATACGGTGCGACCCTTGTAGGTTCATGTAACGTTAGCAGTAATATCCAGAACAATACTAATATTACAAGCAATGAGTGGCATCTAGCAATATATCATTGCTACTTAAGTTACATGAAATCGTGGTTCGATTTAACCTTTTTTATGGTTAACTTCTTTTATGTATTTCATCATTTTGTCCTCACATCTAGATCGGACACAAGCCATAGATTAGTCACACTTGTATAGTCCATCTAATGTTTCTTGATATCTTGAGTATACTATTATAAATGAATAACTATGATATCCTATATCAATTTATTCGAGCATGGCCATGCATTTTCTAGTCTCAATCAATCAAGTGGCATATGATATTACTCCTATTATGTAGGAGGGACAAATCCTATCTTGATCAACCATATTTTGCTACATGGATTGTGACGTATCCAATATCAGTCTTTATAGTGTAGTCAAATACGACACACGTTTGACCGTATCAAAATATGTCACTCATGATGTTGAAATAATGATGATCTCAAGTCTGAGGATCATACATGTAGCTATCACCATGAGCAATGTTGTGACTGTCGCATAATAATCCAAGAAACATGCTCATAGCGGGTTAGTCCAGTATGTTGTTCCCTAACACATACTTATGTATTGATTTTGACATCTCTATGTCAATGACAACACTTAGACATCAATCAACTACATATTAGTCTTAATACATTATTGTTGTCCAAGCCCACAATAATTCTCGACTAAGGACATTCAAGAATAACTATATTATTCTAAAGACTTTATTATAATTCAGTTTATTTATAAATACGCAAAATAAGACTGAAATAATAATAATGACTTCTTATTAATAAACAAGATAAAATATGTATGTCTTTTACAACCATCTCATAATTGGTCTTTAGGCATACTCTAACATTACTCTCATTTTAAAAATAAACAATTTGCCCCTTCATGGGTGAACCCTGGCTTTGTCCTTGCCCGTAACCTAAGGAAAATGAGCAGTTTAGCCAACCGGTCAAATATACTTACTCTAATCGTTATTCCAACCTATTCGTTTTAATCTTTACACTTTCATATTATCATTTGGATTTAATTTTACATTGCTTTTAAAAAATGTAACGGAAAAGTATTTTCAAATTGTTCGATTTAAATGGTAGGTGTTTAACATTTTAATCAATAAGTGTTATTAAATATGTCTACTTTAAATATTAATTATACAAATATAAAAGAATTAATGATGTAAAAAATAAATAAATAATTTTATTTAAATTCAAAAAAAAAATATTTTAAACCTAAAATGCCGCATCTATTGATGTGGCCTAAATGTGGAAGCTTGCCTCCAAAGCAGCAACGATTTATAGCTTATTAAATAGTAAAAGGACATAAATGTCGAGCAAGCAAGCTAGGAAAATGGGACCCCAAAAATAAATAAACAAGGACTTCGAGAAATATTCCCATTTGCTGTATTTCTTCTTTGGCTTGGAGTGAACTCAATATATATATGAACAAAAAAAAATCAAAATATCATTCGTACTTTCATAATTTCACATACGGATTATTTGCATCAGATGTCCTTAAAAATGATTAATCTTCTAATTTAATTTGAAAATTGATTAAGTCTGTAAAAAATCAACATCGTATCAATTAAATCATTCTGCATCCATTAGCTTTCAATTTATAAAAAAAAACTATCAATTTAAAAGTTGTTTAAATATTATATCAGGAAATTATAATTATTATTATTTTATTTTCTCTTTGTTGTCGAATGACACGTGGCTTTGGGAAGTGTCCAAATCAGCCACCAGTCCAATAAATACCCTCTTTGATGGTCATTATTATATCAAAAACCCACTCTTTTATTTGGAGAAATAATCCCTTCTCAATTTTATTTTAAAAAAATAATTCTTAAATCGTCCGGGTAAAGTAAACTCATATTTTACAAAAAAAAGAAAATAGTTTGAACCTCGTTTTTTACAAAACGCGAGTTTCATGTTGAATAAGTTAATAAAAAATAATTTTTTACGTTTTTTAATATGAAACTCATTTTTTATAAAATGTGAGTTCACTTTATATGAATGATTTGATTTTTCTTAAATAATATTAGTAAGGATCATTTCTCTAAATAAATATTAAAAGGAAGTTTTTAATATAATAATGCCTCTTTGATGCATGATAGAAAGTCAAAATGTTTATTAAATAATAATTCACGACATTATCAAATAGTCTCCAAGGATGCCATTCCCCGTGATAATAACATACGATTTACTTTAGCTTCTTTTTTTATGCTCATTTTATAATCAATCACATATTTTTTTTAATTATCGATATTAATATTTATTTCGTTTGATTAATTTAAATCAAGTATTATACATGTTGATTATATAAATAAACGTTTTTATCTAATTTACTTTACTTACAATATCATAATTTAAATTTTATATTTATAAGTTTTTTAATTAATTGGTCATTTAATATGTACTTATTCTATCAACAATCAATTAATATAGTAAGATGAAACATCCATGTTAAACCTTATCTACGGACATTTAAAATGAAAAAAAATGTTAAGTGGTCCAATTTTGATATGCAATACCCAAAATCCATGTATACAATAAATCCTCCATAACAACATTCACTTTTATATGTCGGTAAGAGCTCCTTCTATAATGTCTTGAATTACAATGTTTATTTTATTTTAAAGAATATATAAATATATGAAAAGATAAAATATTAAAAAAGTATTTTTTCCAGTATTTTCTTAGTTAAGTAACTTTACATTCCTTATATTTTTTGTAAGATTAATATTATAATAGTTAGTCATTTGATTAATGTAAGAGTTAATTCCATTATCCGTTTCCAAACTATGACACTCATTATAAATTGATCCCTAAACTTTTAAATATTTCATTTTCATGATCAAACTATGACTCTCGTTTTAAACCAGTCCACAAACTTTTAAATATTTCAATCTCTTCTTCAAACTAAGATTCTCATTCTAAATCGATTCACAAATTTTTAAACATTCTAATTTTATCCCTAAATTATCAGTATATCATAATCATATATCTCATGTTAATGAAATTGTTATGAAAATTATTAATTTTCATACAAATATTGTTGTGTATTATGTAATAGTATGATGCGACATAAGTGATATTTGAGGATTAAACTAGAATGTTCTAAAGTTTTGAGACAAATTTATAATAAAGGTCGTAGTTTGAAGCTAAAATTAGAATATTAAAAATTAAAGACTAATTTAAAATAAAAGATATAGGTTGAGAATAAAACTAAGACATTCAAAAACATTAAGACTGATTTAAATCGAGAGTAATAGTTTGATAACATAAAGTGCGATTACTATTAATATAATTATATAATTGGTAATACTATGCATGTAAAATCAACTCGGTTGAATCTGTGTCAACTCAGTCGAATCATAACATCGACAAAACATCTGGCCACCAGATCCTCACACGTGTACCTACTAGAGATGTCGGATGGGGTAAAATGAATAATCCAATCCCAAAACAACTGGTGGAAGAGCCACGTCAGGGCAATGGCGGAATTTCAGAGTAAAATTTTAAAAAATATAAAGATTTAAACAAAAAATTTTAAATTTTTTGAAAGTTTAATTAAATATTTAATAATTTTAAAAGATTTAATAATTAAAAAAATCAAAATAAACTATTTATATATTTTTTTAAATCAAACAACTAAATTGTAATTTTAAAAAATAAAATATTTATAACTAAACCCATATTTAAGTGAATTGGGATGTATTTCACTCATAAAACTATTATTTTTTATGTTTAACGGTTGAAATTTTAATTCAAGCAAATAATTCAACATTTTGAGTTTACTTAACTTTGAATGTAAGATTTTTACGAGGATAAAATATACATAAAATGTTTTTAATAAAATATTAATCTTAAAAAAATGAAACATAAAATTTATTTTAATTTATAAGTGTCATGTATAATATAATATAATACATTTATGGGGATAGTAATGGGTCTGAGTGTTTCAAAAGCAAATAAACCAGTGTATTAATAATAAATATAGAATAATAAATTAATAAATAAATTGCTGTCATTATATAATAAGCTATTGCCTATTGGAAATTGGAAAACCGAACTCTTACTCTTCCTTTATGCCTCTCTCATCCCATATAATAATTAATAAATGAGTAGGGCATGCATTCTTCATTGCTTCGTTTCTTTGATTTGAAATTAGGTTATTAATTGTCAATTACTATCTTGTTACAAGATTATTTAAATTTTCATTAAAGAATTAATTTTTGAAGGAGGCGTTCTTTTTTATTAATAATAATAAGGGTACGTAACGTTAAAAATCTCTCTAACTTAAGCGAAAAAAAAATATCAATGATAATATTACATCAATAAACAAAAAATGCGAAAAACTCGACAAACATAGATCCATCAAACAACCAAGAGTAACAACATACTAACTTATCAAATAACACCAAAATTAGCCGCGATCAACCTGTATCAATGTGAGTGCAGTCATCATGTACCAAAGCAAAAACTTCATCAGAAGGAGATAAAAACATTCGGGACTCAAAAGTATTCCGTCAAAATAATCTTGTCACGGCATCCACGACCTTATTCCCTTGTCATTAGGAGGAGACAAACACTCTTTGATTTTATCATAAAATTAATTATGATTTTTCCTACATTGATTTTTTAAATAATATGAAATACTACTAAAAATAATAGCTCAAATAATTTTAACAAAATTGCTACGTTAATAATGGTTAATCTTTAATATACCAACAATGTATTGAAATCTACTAATTGGCTTAGTAGCTAAACATTTTCATGTTGTCCCATTTTGTATGAGTTCGAATTTCAACATGAAAATATAATCTCTCTATTTAATCAAAAAATATATACTAACGATGTATTAGTGAACAAATGTAATATTAAAAAGGCTTATGGTTTCTAGAAAAAATATTTTCAAGTAATAAAAATCGAGGTGGGCAGAACAATATATATAGATACAAAATTAGGATGAAAACATGGGAGGTTAAATTGTCAAAAAATTGATTACAATGTATTATTTGTTCATAGATATTTTTAATCCTTTAACAATATATATATACTATGTACACATAGCAATTTGAACCCGTGTCTCTTAAGGTGAACATCATCCACTTTTTTTACTAGGATACTTGTTGGGTTTATTAGTACTATTGTATCGGCTTCAAATAAATTTAAATCATTTTATACAATAAACATAAATTTAGCTTGCCAAATTACTTTTGGAAGATATAGTGAGGAAGTGTTTTGTATTATATGGTTAATATTGTGATATAAATGGAACAAATGAATCAGGTTGAGAAACTAAAGACTATATATTCCTGCTATTAATTTTTTTTTTTCGAAAAACTAAAGATTATAAATTCCAGCTATTAAAAAACAATTTTTGAATCAGGTTGAGAAATACTTTTGACATAAAAAGCTACGTGTCGTGCATTAAATTCAACCTTGATCATATTTTTTACTCCAAAAATGTTTTTGGAAAATAATGTGAACCAACGATCAGTTGGTCCAAAAGAATGAGGTACTAGATATCTTAAATAAGACAAGGAGTTTGAATTTGGATATTGTGAACGGAACAAATTTAGTTGAAAATATCGTCTTTATAATCAACCTCGGCAGTACCCGATCTAAATTAATAAATCAAATTATTAAGAGTGTGTAAGCACATCCGACTTTTGGCAAACAATGAGTAAATGCTGTTTGCTATCTGTTTTGACTCATTCGGATTTGCATATCCCAATTTACCTCACCACCAAGGGCGGGTGAGCGTTAAACACCTCCTTTCTCGGGGGAGCATGCTATTGTACTTGTCTATATATACACAAATCCAAACCCTTGCCCTTTTCAGCCTAATCACAAATACATTCTAGGCTTTCGAAACTCCACTTATATACATGCATATCTCAATCTCTTAGCTCCATAGCAAAGTTCAATATCATCACCTTCTTCTTCATCAAAGAAAAAACAAAGTGAAAAAATGGGTAGACCTCCATGTTGTGACAAAACCGGTGTGAAAAAAGGTCCATGGACTCCGGAAGAAGATATCATACTCGTCTCGTATATCCACAAACACGGTCCAGGAAACTGGAGATCAGTTCCTACTAATACAGGTAACTATTCTCTCCGTTTCCTTAATGAAGTTTCAGTTAACATTAAGTCTCGAGTTCGATCATTCGTATTTTCCACTTTTTGTTTGGGTTAGTTGTTTCATTAAAAAGTGCAATAAATATAGTCAACTTTCATTTCACTACATTAATATTTGTTTGATTTTTCTTTTCAGGCTTGCTTAGATGTAGCAAGAGTTGCCGGCTTAGATGGACTAATTATCTCCGGCCGGGAATCAAACGTGGTAACTTCACCGAGCAAGAAGAGAAGATGATTATCCATCTCCAAGCTCGTTTGGGAAACAGGTAAGAACATAAACGTGACGATGTGATTGTAATTTAAATTAATGAAAATTTGTTGTTAAAACCGTGGTTTTTTTTTTTGTTTGGGTTTGCAGATGGGCTGCCATAGCTTCCTACCTTCCTCAAAGAACAGATAATGATATAAAAAACTATTGGAACACCCACTTGAGGAAGAAGCTTCAAAAGGGTCAAAACCAAGATGGGGTTTCTTCGTTTCAATCGGTCCCAAGGGACAGTGGGAGAAAAGGCTTCAAACCGATATCCGGATGGCTAAACAGGCGCTTTCCGAGGCATTGTCGCTCGATAAACCGAGCTTTTCGACGGACAAGGACTTGAATCCGTCAAATTCAAACGAGTCATGTCAAGCATCGACGTATGCGTCGAGTGCCAAGAATATATGTCGGTTGCTCGAGAACTGGATGAAAACCACACCAAAACCGGTCACCGCTTCTGGTGGTGGTGGTGGTGATCATCGGACAAACTCGGCTGAGACGGTGACTCGTGGTTCTTTCGCCAACGGCTCCTCCAGGACCAGCTCTAGTGATGAAACGACACCGCTTCGTCGGGGTTTCGACTCGTTTTTCAGCTTCAATAAATCGTGCAATTCTTCAGATAACGTTTCACATGAATCTGTCTCGGTGGAGGAACATAATGCAAATTTGATGACGGCGGAAAACAGCGTCGTTTTCGACGATGAAAGCAAGCCCAATTTGGGGGATCAAGTGCCTCTCACGTTGATAGAGAAATGGCTGTTGGATGATGGGTTATTTTGAATTAGGGTTGTTCGTTTGTTTTTAAATGTTTATATTAGACTAATAGTGTATAAAATTATGTCATCAGTGTATATTTTAAACTTTAGAGTCTAGAGGCAAAATGATTACACCATGCCCTAGGAACTATGAGTCTATGAAGGATCAAGAAGTGTATATTGCTTAGGTTTGCTGAGAAAGAATGGAGAAATGTATATTAAGTATATCTAATATATACTAGTAATATATATAATCCTAATAAATTAGAAATATTTTGCATAATATATACTATATATAGGTATATGTGTTGTTCTTGGGCCTTACTTTAGGGTGTAAATTTCATATGCAACTCCAAAAAGAAAAAAAATGATTTAGAGGTAAAAAAAAAATTAATTCTTTTATTCTGTTTTTCTTAAACTTTTTGGTACAAATTAACATAACTTAAAACAAATAATTAAAGATTTTTGTTGACGTCAATCTTTTTCTTAGGTCTTAAATTTTAATTTCGGTAAGAGTAAATTCTCTTCCCCTCTCCTAAGTAAAATTTGTTTAAAATAAATAAATAAACTTTTGGGTGTAAATTAAAATCGATTGTAACTGTTGACGATTTAAAGGATGTTGTTGACCCCCTTCATTCCACTCTTTTCCTTCTACTTTTTTTTCTTTCTTTATTTTTTGTATTCTTTTCTATTTTTCATTTTTTTGATTCATTGTTTTCTTTATTTATTTATATTCATAAATTAAAACGGTCTATTTCAATCTGATCGATATTTATAAAGAATTCGACTACAAACAACCTCTATTTAATTTATCTATTTTTACATAATTCTGATTTATTTTACAGATCTAAAATTTTATTTCTTTTAATAAGTCTTCCCATTTTTTATAAAAATAATAAAAATTTTACTTTGTATATAATAGTTTTGGTCTTGCTTTTGCAAGTTAGTTTATTTTTTTTTCTCTGATTAATTTTGTCGGCATTTCTCCGGTGAATGGATACAATTCATTTTTAGAATATATATATATATATATATATATATATTCGTTGGATTTAGTGAGATGCTAATAAGACAATTCATGGCCTTGTTAAGGTAGTCTCATGTCAAACATACTATTTTAATTGAAAAAGTTATTTTCATAATACTTTGGTTGATGTTAATGATGATAATCACCCGATTTTTTAAAAAGACTTATGTTTGAGTGTATTGAGTAACTCATTAATACGAAGTTATGTGTTTTGATCGACTCAAAGAGTTGAATTCGATATTCGAATATATCTATTGATAATGTTTCTTATTTTCAATTACAGAATCATCCTTAACTATGATGTTGAATTCTGAATTGAAGCAATGTTTGACAAAATCATTACCAAAGTTAAGCCAGCATAAACAGACTCTTAAGTCAACAATAATTTAAGAAACCAGTTAATAAATAATTATTGTAATTAGTCTTTATCTTATTTTTCAAAATATCTGTGACTGTGAATAAAAAAATTTTCAGACCAATCAATGATCGACACGTGTAATAATATTTTTTTCTAAAAAAGAGAACAAAAGTTCTTCTTCTCCACCGTGCTTCTTGCCAATGAAAGCATGCTGTTGAACAATGATAAAGCGTTATTGAAGCGCTGGGTTTGTGTGTACGCTCTAATAATGGAATTCCAAAGGAAATCGTTTTTTTTTTTTAGTTACTTGGTCGAACAGGTTAAGAGCAGAGCAAAGGAGGCGTAGGAAAGTCAAATGAAGAGGAAGATACAGGGCTAATTATGTTATTATACCTTAAGTTAATGGATATTTTATTTTTAAAAATGACACATGTTATTTTTTAGTGGTCCACTAATACCACGTCAGATTTTATGACAAAAATGAACAAAATATAATAAAACCAACTTTATATGTTTGCAATTTCAAATTTCATTCTTCGTGAAAACTAAAACTTTTATATAATTGGGGTTTTACGTACATGAACGAAACTATATAAAGGTGCGGGTGTAATTGTCCCTGTCCTCAAGATTTTTTTTCTTTTTTTCTCTATATTTTTTAAATTAATTTATTTATGAATTTGCCCCGATTTTTAAACATTCATGTTTTGTCGTTTAACCTCAAATTTTGACTCTGTCTATAATTACGTATATCTGCTATAAATTGTTTTTGTGATGGAACCGAAAGAAATAAATCTCTTGGAAATAAATCAATTTAAATTCTTTTTTTGTCTAAATCCAATCAAAAACTAATCAGACAGGTCACACAATCCATTAACATGTTTTGTATAAACCACATGTGCCTATATTCAATCGTTCTCATTATGTAAACCTTTTCGCATAACGAAAACTAACACAAGTGTATGAAATCTAATATTTTAATGACATTGCATATACATGTAACCTCGGATCAACATTAACTTGATGTAAAAACGTAGGGATGTATGAATTATCGAAATAATTATTTTATTTTCTATTGATGTCGAACTTAAATGTATGCTTGAGAGATAATAATTCATACGCTGACAAGGTATGTATGAATTATCGAAAAAGAGAGAAATCGATCGCGGTGGTCCCTCAAGTTGGTCAAGTCCTACGAGCGGATAGAAAATTAGATCTATATATGAATCTCACATGAACCGTCTCATTCATCTTAAGAAAAAAAAGTTTGGTTTCAAAACTCAGTCCAAACATGAGAAGTACGACATGCTAATGGGCCTTGGATGATCCGCATCTCATGTCAGGCGTCAATGAATAAATCATGGAGCTAGGTATGACCAAAATTGATAGACTTACACTTAAATCCCTTAAAGGTTTGAGAAATTATAAATTAATACAACCACAAAGTTAAACATTAACCCCTTCAAGAAATTATAATTCACTCTTGACCCCTTTAATACTAAAAATATACAAATTCGATAAAATAGAAACATAATTGAACAAAACACTATAATTCGAATCAATTTTAATTTTGTCAACTGCTTTTTTGCCCACCATAGAATATATAGACAAGAAGCATATGTATGTGTTGAAAAAGAGAATGGGGAGGTTGAGGTGAGGCCCAAATGACCTAGAATCAATCCAAATGCCAACATTAAAAAGTTTGTCTTTTTGTAGCATACAACAGACATTTGGGATTGTTGTGATGGGCTAGAAATTGGTCCCATTCGTTTTCTTTTAGTTTGAGAGGACCATATACCCACCCCCACCAATCATATATACTTTTTTTTTTCATTTTTCTTTTCCCACTTCCATTGTGGCCCAACCTGCCTTTAGACCTAACTTTGGCTCAATAATCTCTCACGTTTGTTTGAACCGCGATACGAATAATTAAATGTTGTCAGACTCACGATATAAATAATATATTGTTAGAGTTATGATCTAAATTTTATTTAAGTTGGTCCGAGTATTTATAAAGAAGTAGTGACAAAAATGGAGTCTGCTTAGGCCGACGAAGAGTTGAGAACTCAATCGAGTAGAATTACTTTTTATGCAAATTTCCTTTGTAACCAAGTAATTTATTCTTATAAACTTTAGTATTTACTCATTTTTTTTGTTTTGTGATTGCTTTTTTCTGCCATTATTGTTTCGATAGTTATAACATATAGTTAAGTATGGCTTATATACTGGTTATTTGGTAATTATACCGGGGTTACACTTATATATATATTATGTTGTAACCTAATTGTATTATCAAGTTAATAAAAAAAGAACAGCCGCTCATTGCTTCCCGTAGGCATAAACACATTGCTGAACCTCGTTAAAATCATGTGTTATTGCTTGTTTAATTTCTTGTTCGTTTGTCTTGTTTCTCAACACATATATATATTTTAGAAAATCATTCAAAGATGGCCCCATGTGAAATAATAAAGAATTTATATATGGATTGCACTGAATATGAGTTCAAGCCTGGGATAAGTGGTTTGTTGCACCCACCAAGCATGAAGTATTTTAACCCTGTAAATAAGTTTAATTATAAAATAAGTGTTCAAATTATATTTTTTAATAGGTGTTTAAAGTATATTTTGGTTGAAATATGTGTTTATAGTTTTATTTTTTATTGAAATAGGTGTATTAAGTATTTTTTTGCTGAAATAGGTGTCAAACTAGGTGCTTCAATTGACTTTAAAACAAGTCAAAAATAAAACTTTAGGCATATATTTCAGCCAAAAATAAAACTTTAAGTACATATTTCAGCCAAAAAATACTTTAGGCACCTATTACAAAAAATAAATATAATTTAAACACTTATTTTATAGTTAAGCCCTGTAAATAAGATCAACTTGAACCTGATCCGTCTCATAAACACCTCAATTAAAGAGTCATTTTGTTCATTTCTATGTCCATTTTATAATTCATGGTTGTGACTAATTGTTGTCCTTTCAAATCTTATTATCTCTAAAGTTTGAACATAAATTATCATTCAATAATTTTCAGGATTAAATAGTAATTTGACCATTCAACTATATTTCATCAAATAATACGGCTATTCAAGATTTTTTTATTATCAATTTAACACCTCAACTATTTGACAGTCTGGTATATCGCCCACTACCATTACAAATAAGTGACGTAGAATTATAAATTTAACTTCTTTTATCGAAAATCTTAAAATAATAAATTAATATATAAATTATTCAAGTTTAGTAATGTTATATTAAAAAATAATTTTATAATCTAACTAATATTAATAGATACAAAATATTGATAAATAATAAACTATTCAAACAAGTATAGAATATAATCATGTCTTTATATGTCATTTTTCTTGTTTAAATAATCAAACAGCTACTAGGTATTAGTTAATTTTATCTAAAGCTTTTATACAATCAACTAATACAATCAGCTAGTTAAATCAACTAATATAATTAGCTATTAGTCATCACCTAATGTAATCTGCTATCAACTATTAGCGGATATCCGCTAATTGCCAAACAATGCCATAGTTTATAAAGTTGAAATATATATTTATATTTTTTTAACATGGATTTTCCACATCACTTAAATGATATGTATATCTTTAAAGTTATATTTCATCATTATTTTGATTTTTGAAGATTTTTTAAAAATTTATTTTGCAAAATGTTTAGCTCATTAGCCTAAAAATAAAGTTGTATTGTATTGACCAATCAAAAGCCCTATATATCCTAGGACTCATTTGAGGAACCATATGATAATTAGATTTGGTTGTAACTATGTGTAGTTACACATGTTTGGTTAATTATTATAATTTGTAGGTCTTGTTGAATTGAGTGTAATTGGAATTTTAATTGCACGCTTCGATTCTTAGGGGAAGAGAAGCGAATCGAAGTAATTAGACGCATAATTACACTCTTTAACTGTATAATAAATATTATTTTTTAATATATAAACTTATGCAATTGTGTAATTAAAATGTGTACTACCAAACACGACATTAAAAATTAAGACGTAATTACTCTATTGGTCAAACATGTCTAGGAAATTATAATTCCTTGTAATTACATTTTTTCCATGCAATTATATTACGTCATCCAAATACATTCTATATCCAACTCGTTACTTGACCAATAAACCCACATAGATTCATCATAAAAAAATAATATATACATTATATATATACTAGTCTGATTACATAATAATATTTTTTTTATTTTTTTTAACTTTTAAATAAGGCTCACACACAAGTATTCAAATTTAAACTTTTTAAAATAAAAATTACTGTTTTTTTTTTACCGAAATCGCTCGTTTAATTGAATCCAACTTAATTTCAAATACAATCAAACACAGCTTTTTTTTTTTTACCGAAATCGCTCGTTTAATTCAATCCAACTTAATTTCAAATACAATCAAACACAGCATCAAGTTCAAACACACTTTGCCAACTATATCCACCTACTAGTGATAGAAAATAATATAATATGATGGAAAAGTACATCATTTGATTCTTTGGACAATGTGCTAAAGACTAAAGTCTCAATTCCAAATCCTTCTCCAAACCTTGTAATTTTCTCAAACCTTCGTATATATTGTGGGGATTATTATCAAATATATTCTCGTTATATACTATTTTCCCAACGAACATAGTTAAAATAGTAATTAATGTTCTATTCGTTTATTTATTAAAAATTTTAGTATGTACAAATATAATATTTTATATGATTTTAGTTTCGCTTATACAAAATATTTTTTTTTGGCTGACGATGTATAAAAAGTTACCATATTATAATCCCTCGAGACTATAAAAAAACACTAAAAAGAGATACATGCATTCCCAAGCTTGGAGCTAAATGATTCACGTTGAAAACTTGTAAAATTATAAAATTGTGATTTGATATTTTTTATGTATATCATGGGTGTTTCTTGATTTTTTTTAAAATAATAAAATTAGTTTTAAATGTTTAATAGTATTTTATTTTATCAACAATTAATTGATCTAGTAGTAATTTAATTTTCTCCAAAAACTCACATTGACAGGAAAGTTTGACACCACAATATAGACTCTTTGCCTTAGGGTTATAGTATGTTCAAAGAGTTAAGTTGTTCGCCTATTAAAAAAGTACGTGAGTTGAGTTTAGAACATTGCGAGACAATTCAATACAAATTTAGTGTGAGCGTTAGAGCATTGCGAGGACCTTTTTTTAGTACGAGAAGAACACATCTATGGTGTCCAAGTTATCGTGCCCACAGTAAACGTTGGGTAGCCAAGTGCTGAGAGGATAACTGCCGAAAGCCTCTAAGTTGTAAACCCACTCTAAGATCCTTTGAGCAGAGTTAGAGGTTGTGAACGGAGAAAAATTGATTAAACAAATCATCCCTACAATAAATCTTTGTAGTACAAGATTTAAATTAATCAATTAATAAATTAAATACCGATTATTATAAAAAATACTATTTCATTTTCAATAATTCAAACCCTGAGATATGTTTAAAGCAAATGAGAAATGTGATTGACTTTGAATAGACGCAAAGAAAGAGTGGTTGATTGATGCATGGTGGGCTGGCTGCCAATGGTTTTAATTATTAGAATCTTAGGTACTTAGACAGGAGTTGTTGCCACAGTTTCCTGGGGCCATAGGGCCCTGCCTTTTTAAGGCACACTTATGTGAATGTGACCCACTAAGTCAATTTAAACAAGCATCCATCCATCTTAAACCCTTTTTTGCACTAATAATTCATCACTAATTTTGATCACTACCTCATCAGTATTTGTAATATTCAGAGATGGTGGCAGGTTGGATATATATAAGATGCATCTCGGATGTCTGAATTTGATATTTGGGTTCTATTTTTTTAATTTGACACTCGAATTTGATACTTTATTTTAGATTGGTATATTTTTTTTTATTGAGGAGATAACATTAGGTTATTGGGCAGGATGGACCGAGGGGTGTTTTAAGGTCCCATGTAGTTCTTTGAAAATTTTAAATATATTTATTTTCTTTATATTTTCTATCGACAATCTTAGTTTGCACCCCTAAAATTTTATAATTTTACACCCCTAAATTTTTAATATAACTCTCTAACAATTCACACCCTATTATATAAAGTTTTGCGTACTTCCTTGGTTATTGGGATAATTTGTAGGGTTAGTATTTCTTATAGTGACAATGTAAAAAAATTTACACAATCATGTCTATTTAAGTCTAAAATCTAAATCTTTAATCCTAAAATCTTAAATCTTAAATTATAGCCTTAAAACCTAAACTAAATTTCTAAATCTTAAAATAAATCTACTTATATAAACTAAGTTTCACACTGACAACGTATTAAATGTTTCTAATTTATATTAAATCTAAAATATCTCAAAGTACCAAATTAAGATAAAATGTCAAATACAAAATATGATATTAAACATTTGGTTCAAATTTTTAACTGATTATGATTATAACATTTAAATCTTAATATTATTGAAAATTTTAATATGCAAAATAAAAGAAATCAAAATATCTTCAAATCCAAAGCCAAATCCAAATCCAAATCTAAATCTAAATCCACACTTATTTTTATTAAGTGTTGTAAATTAATTCCCTATTATCTTCAAAGGCAGTTGGAATATCATATCTAAAGACAATTCAAGGTCATTTCCAATGTTGTGCAAAGGACAAGATTTTCCTCCACTCACTCCCATTTAGCTTTTGTCCAATTCTTTATTAGAATAGTAGTGTTACACATTGCATTGCAAGCTGAAAGCATGCCTTTATTTGTCCTTCCCAATTTCAACCCCCCCAAAAAAAAACTTTGACGTATAATAAAATTCCATGTACATAACACATAAATTAATATATTAATGGTTAAATTCAAGTTTCAAAAAAATATTCAATATATAAAGGTGCATAATTTTTTATGTATGAGAACATCATAAAAGTTAAATTAAATTCACTTAAATTTATTTCATTTCTGATAACGTGACACTATTTAATTAAACAAAGTGATCTTGGTCTCAAAAATTTTAAAAAAAATCTCATTTAGTTAAACCATTATGCTCCATTTAAAATTTTGGATTTCAAGTTTTAGATTCGAATTTGATTTTCTACGTAAACGATAAGAATAAAATATATACGTCATAGATAAATAGTTAAGATTCGATACAATATAATATGTAATTGTAAAGTATAAAAAATAAATTTATCAAACCCAAATTTATAATAAGGATTTATAATTCACTACTAAATAGTCCTCTAACAAATCTATGGATTCGAGAAATAAGGGTGGATGTAAAATTTTTAAGTATTTTGTTATTCAATCACACTTTCTTTAAATCTAAATCTAAATTATGATGGTATATAAAAATATAAGCCATAAGTACCAACAACACTAGCTGGTCTAGTGGGATGAAGTTTTAAACTCCTTAAGATCAGTAGTTCGAATATTTGCATTTGAGTTGGAGGGTCACCTATAATAGACCTTTGCAGTATTTGATTCAAATTATTCGATTAATGAGTAGATACCAATGATTATAAAAAATATGCCATAAGTAATAAAAAGCAGTGATGACATCCTTTTTCCATGGACTAGAGGACTGCCATTGAACCTTATAAATGTGCACATGCTAGGGTTAGGGTTAGTCATCAAACCCCATAAATCTAGGTAGTTTTTTTCACGTTTCTTTATTTTGTAGCTTAACTCGAGGAGAGCTTGCACTCTCTTGGAGCTCTCTTCTAGTGTTGAATGAAAAAAAAACCCATTTCAAAGAGGAATTAGGGTTTCTTGTTCCAAGGGATGAAGAAATGTCAAGTGGTGCTGAAAAGTGGAAGAAGAAGAAGTTGTAGCACTTCGTCGTCGATGATTACGAATGTGAGATACGGCGAGTGCCAGAAGAATCATGCGGCGAACATCGGAGGGTACGCCGTCGACGGCTGCCGGGAGTTCATGGCGAGCGACGCGGAAGAGACCACCGGGGCTTTAACGTGCGCCGCTTGCGGCTGCCACCGGAACTTCCACAGAAGGGAAGTAGAAACCGAGGTAGCCTGTGAGTATACCTAATTCTTCATGTGGTCAATAGCTAAAGAAACAACAAAAACTAGAATTAAAAAACCTTTTATCAATATGAATTAATTAGCTGAATATTGTTGGTTTGGATTCTTTTGATATCATTCAAGTAGTGTGCTCTTGAAATTTGGATGATTCAAGGTGTAAGTTATTGGTTCCTTTTCCATTTTCATTATAAATTTCCATCAAAATTAGTGGTTGATTTCGATAGTTTATTACAATTATAAACATAACGAATACAAAACCGAAAACACGACTTTAAATATCCGGTCCACTGTAATAAGATGCACATGGTGATCATACATACATATACATATTGAATGTTGTGTTGCTTATGAAGCATGAGCTGTCTTGGCAATCTATTGTAAGTTATGTTTTGGATTCAATGTGATGACACCCTATTTCTTTTAATTCTTCTTGCAACTTGGAATTTATTAAGTTTCGATATATATGCAATGAGTAGATTCAATAAAGTCGAGTTTATAAATTATTTGTGGATAAGATAATATCATTTGATTTATTGACGATATCTATATTATTCGTGTCGAATATAAATTTATAGAAGAAATTGTAGAAATTTATTTCAATCTCTGGACAATGAAACAAGTTATTATAAATATAGTGTCCCTGTCCTTGCCTTTTACTTCATATTAAGATAATTTATCCTTGGGAATAATCATTTAGCATTTGGAATATATTTTTTATGTTTCAAAAGGCCCACATGTACCCAATCATGTTCTCTCCAAATTGTTTTTTTTTTCTTTTAATAGTTTCTTTAAGGTCACTAAAGCTTTTGAACTTGTAGTGGCCTCCATTTGGGGTAAGTGGGACTTAACACTAAAAGGAAAAGCATACAATATAAGAATATATCTAATAGTTGTGATACAGAGGATATAATATTGAGGACACGAGATCGAGTATATTTAAGTGTTTAATATTTTTATTTATAAATGTAAAGTAATTTGAGTAATATAATCATTGTATGTTAAAAATCAATTGTCAGTTGGTTTAGTGGGATAATACTTTAGGTTCTTTAAGCAAGATCAAAAGTTCGAACCTTGACGTTTGTGAATGAAATAAATTAAGGTTGGAAAGCCTTTGCAATACTCAATCTATATTAGTCTAAAAATGAGTTGAATATTAATAATTATACCGAAAATTTGTATGTTAAAAAACTAATTATTTTAATATTTTTTGGAAGAGTCAAGTTTTTTTGTTTAATCATCTATATCAACTCATTGACTGACTAATTTGGATTGAATATTATAAGCACATTATGAGAGTGACCCTCCCAACTCTATTTACTATTCACAATATCAAAATTCAAATTTCTAACCTTGTATAAAAAATCTAATATCTCTTCCGCTAGACCAACCAATTGAAATGATACAAAGGGTTTATAGGTCGGATTGAAATGATGTCCAATTAAAAAATGGGCTCCAATTCCGGGTGGACCACCGGACCTGAGTAGAGCCTAGAAAACTAAGGGTTAAGTTTTTCGGGTTGAAATGGACACAAAGCCCAAAAGAGTGCACAAATAGTACAACAAACCTTGCCCATGTTTATTTATTTTTTAATAATTCTTTATTTTTATATTAAAATTTATCGCATATTTCGAAATAAAATATGAAATACAATCTTCTAAATAATATAGTATACAATCGTCACTACAAATACCAATTTAACATGGCCTCGAGAATGCGAGAGTTAATCGATGTTACAATTAACTACAAAAACGTCACTTGTTCGAAATATGTATAAATATTAATATGAAAAATAACTCTCGCATTATCGAGGCAATGTTAAACGGAAAAATAACTAGAAAAATTCATCCTTGAAATAAGAAGAAAAAAAAAGGAAAATATATTTTGATGGCATTCTGAGTGACAATTTAGAGGAAAAAAAGTACGACATGATAAATGCGATGAACACAAACTATCCTCTTTCTACATTACACGGAATCTTCATCTTCTCTAAAATACCTGTATTCTACATCTACGTCCAATACATATTCGGACGTTATATGGAGGTATGATCGGCCATATATATGGAAAAACTTTTAAAAATGAAAATTGAATAGACCTATGTTGGACACATACCTATATCCAACACTTATCCGAGTCCAAATTACATAATCTTCTTCACTACAGAAGCTTCTTGCCAGAGAAAACGATTGTCACGTTATTGAACAGGCTCCTGTTGAGGTGTCAGTGAAGGCCCTGGTGCTATATTGTAATGTATGGCCCGAGGTTGTGCTGCTTGCATCATTGCTGCAACATTGGCTGCTGCAATAGCTGCGGCTTCCTGATTCAATCGGAAAAAATAAAATACACAAAACTAATTACCAAAAGAAAGTTTTCGAGTGAAATACAAATTAAAATAACTCGAATCAGCTAAAACAGCATGAGCCAATTTAGCTTATGAAAGCTCATGGATATTATTAGTTCTAGGAATAACAAGTGTTCAGACGTGGATAATGGAGATATGACCCTCGAGAGATCCTATAAATACATTAAATAACTTGGAAGAAGTTGAAGATTCTCGTACCGGAGACACATTCGTAATGAGACTCGAACCTTACCAACTAAGAGTCCATATCTCGGAAAGACAAATCAATATTTTCAGTATTTTTCTTCTGTGATCTAGATCAACCTCAACACAATCAAATAAAACAGTGCTGTCATTTTTTCAAGAAAGTCGGAACCATTACCTGTTGCTCCCTACGGCGCTGCAATATGCTGATAGCCCAGGCCACAATGTAACAGGGAAGAAGAAAGCCAGCAGCACGAAGCAGGAAAAGCTAGATGGCAAAAAAAAAAGTTAGAATCAAACAAATAAAAAAAATGTGAATTACAAAAAGATCAACACAAAATCGAGCCATGCTTACAGAGATATATTGAGATACATCATCGTCCGCATCTCCACCGGTTAGGTACAAAGCATGCCTCAAGAATAGAAGAGCCAGAAGCTGCAAATAAACAGAAAAATAAGATCTAAACAGAATAAAAACAACGATATTAACAGTGATTCCTAGTATAGATTGGAAAATATTTAGTGAGACCCAAAATTACAACTATCTTACAATAGATAACGCATTGCATAACACATAAGATGGCTTGAACATTGATATTCAATCTATTGCTTGCAGCAAAACTGGTAGAATAAAAAAAAAAGTACAGAATCACCAAGATTTTTACTTAACATGAGCCAATAAGGACCAATTTTACTCGGGCTTAGGTTTGAGTGTCGGATACAGGTATGTACGGATTATCGATATGTTCGATTTTTTTCTAACTTTATCCAGAAGTTTGTATGGTCCTTGGAGGGCTATATCTAAGTCCATGTCGGGCATAAGTGTTGGACATACTTCAAGCAAAATGTAGAGTCAAAGCAACATAAGACGGTTCATAATTTGTTTTGTTTTCATAGAGGAAACACAAGCTTACAGTTAGGGTAGCAGCACGGAAAAATTCAGTTCCACTAGAATCATTATTGGAATATTCATCATAGCCTGGCTCCAAAAGATTGTGTTCAGCTGCTAATGCTAAGATCCGTTGGTTGTGTAAGTCCAAAGGAGCACCAGAGACTGTCCACTCACTGCATTGATAGAAAAAATAGGAAATTCAAAGGTCAAAGGTAATTAGCATAAAATAGAAACCCATCCTCAGATCACTGAACAGGTTCGGATATAGATCCTCACAAACAGGAAATGATCCAAGAAATATCAAAAAAGTTTCAATTACAGTAACAAGACCAACATTGATAACAAAACCGGGAAAGAAAAAGCTAACAAAGTTTGAGTGACACTGATCTTTATCATGTCTATGATGGGTAAGTACATGCAAACTTGTGAGACTTGCCTGATATCGTTGTAGCAACCTCTGGCTGAGGAGGTGGTGGTGACATATATCCCGGTTCGTAAGACTGCAAATTAAATATTTTTTGCAGGAAAAAGTTAGTAAAGTGGCCCAATAATTCAACTCAAACTAAACTATTTCAATCAATGAGATAGATGATAACTGTTTGTTGTCAGAAAGAAAAGTTTAACAAAACCGAGATATCATATGAATCTTCCAACAAATACATAGATAATCACACATATTTTGATATGCCACATGGACAAAAAAAAAGTCACTTAGATATCATATGAATCTTCCAACATGCACCAGAGAACCGTGGCTCAAAGATTTGTAAATGCAACATTACCCCATTGTTGTTAATGTTCAAAACTAATCAGTGATTCACCAACAAAAAAAGAAAGGAAAAAATACCCTTTAAAATCACGACACTTGTTTATATTCATGAATTATGAAAAAGGTATGTGTAAAATACGAACATAAAAAGCAGCAGAGATTGTTCATCCTAGATGAAATGACAAAGACAACAACATTTCCGGTGCACGGTTATACCTGATGACATATCTCACAAATTATATTTCCCTTCTCATTGCACCAACGCTGAACGCATTTCCTGTGAGCAAACTGGATAACAAAAATGTGTCAGCTACTGCACCAAGACGAAACCATATCATAATTAAGCTGGGACACTATATAAACCAAAACAAATGAATACCTTCAAACTGCCACTGCACGAACAAGGTGCCTCCAAGTTCTTAATGCTGTCCTCATCCTGGCAGATTCGACATTCAACCGTCTGGAGCAGTGGTTCTTCTTCGTCAAACGAACCATGTTCTTCAACTTCCACCACATCAATAGCACAAACATCTTGCTCAACAACTATAGAAGAATCGTGACCCAAAGATCCCACATTTGGTTCCCCTTGCACCGATTGCAAAATTCCGGGGTTTGTAAGGCGGTCCACGCATAATACGAGATGATCACTCATTTTTATAAGAAAGGGTTCTAATAACAAACAAAAATGCAGCAAAAAAATCCCATTAAAATAAGAATAAACATGAGGCTGAAAGTAAAAACTGCAAAATATACTTCAAAACTAACATATAAGTCTTTGACTATAAAATTTAATGCTAGATTCAACTGCTTGCAGCATAATCACAATCAGAAAAACAAAAGGATAAACAGCTTCTACTCAAAATTTTCTTTCTGAATTTCCACGGAAAAAAACCCAGACAATTTCCTTCATTTTCAGGATAACCAAAAAATCCAACCATGATTCTCAAAATTAAAAAAGAAGAAAAAAAATCAAAATCATGATCAGAGCTGAACAAACCCATTAATAAAAAATCAAAACATAAAAATATAAAAAAAGAATTACCAGTCTGAATCTGATATGTTACTTTCTTTAGCTTCCGTCTTTGGAAATTTTTTAAAGACTCTAACCCAAAATATTTTCCTTTGTAAAACCCAATGTGTTTCCTTGCTTGGAAATTAATCAAATCGATAATCGAAAGCTTTCTCTTTTTTTATCCCTTTTTATATATTAAATAAATATAATTCGGTAAAATTAAACTAAAAAAAAGTTAACTATTTTACCAGTATTCGGAGGCTCGGTTTAAACGAAGGTTGAGATATTAGGCTGGGTAACGTCCGTCCAAAGACAAAATTTTTAGGGTAAATTACAGAAATTTTATTTTCATCACAAAATTTTACTCTTAAATTTATTTAGTCACTAAAATTTAAACATTAAATATTTTTGGTCATTTTTCGTCAACTTTTGTCAGCTTTATGACATGGACGCCTCTATTGTTCTTCTTCGTTGGACATTATCGTCGACGGTCATAGATGGTAGTCGTTCGATTTTAAATTTTACCAATCTTTGTCTTTTACTAATTGTTTTAATTTAACCTTATTTCAATTCGAAAAGTGTCTTAAAATTTATAAATAAAAAAAATTTTCTCCCCTTCATCGAATAGAGCTCGTTTTTCAATATATTATTTTTTTCGTGCCGACGAAACTTTTTACAATTCAAATTTTAAAAAAATTTCTCTGTTCGTCAATAATGGATGCCATTTAAAAATTAAAAGAAGAATGACAAAAAAACATTCAATTTCTAAATTTTAATGAATAAATTAAATATTTTTAAAATTTCAGTAACCAAAATAGGTTTGAGATTTAAATTTGGTGATAATTTTATGTAATTTACCCTTTTTATTATTACGTCATTTTCGTACAGTTTATCACCGTTTTAGTGCCTGTTTTTCTTAACCTGATTTCGGTAACAGACGTTAAATATAATGGCCTATGGGTCCAAATTTTCCTTTTTTTGTCCCCTTCATTCATTTTCGGATAAAGATTATAATAATTTTGTTCATAACGGATAAGAAATATATGATCCGAAAATTTTGAGAACAAGTGGAATTGTTTGATGGGTTAAATTTACTACAAGTCCTCGAACTATTTTTTTAATTCTAATTTGATTATAAATTTTAAATTTTTCTGACCGAGTCTTCAGATTATTAATATATCAATCAAGTATTTTCATGAGTTAAATGCAAATCGAAATTTGACGTGGAACATATTAAGTCACATTATTCAAATATTATATGGACAACTTAAGTATGATTTCTAGTAATAATAATAATAATAAAAGAGGTTTGATATTTCAAAAAGATAAATTTAATCTTTTTCATATAATTAATTATTTTTAACTTTTATAAATAAAATTGGGAACTGCAAATCAACTCAATTGAGGAGGAATGACTAAAATATCTTTTAATTTTGTTTTAAATTTTAGTTTAGGGTTTATAAATGTTTAGGTTGTATGGTTTTTAGTTGTGTTTAGAATTTTTATAGGGTTAAGTTTTTTAAAGGGTTAAAACAATTTAAAAATTTTTTTTTAAAGCTTGTGTTTGTATTAAAGTTTTTCCATTATTATAAAGGTATAATTTTTACTATTTTTCATCACATTGGCATTGTACTTTCATTTCATCCTCACTTTTAATCTTTTGTCATTAATCGTTAAAAAAATTAATCATTTAAAAAGATGTTATGCATTACAATAATTTAAAAACCTTTAAAAAAAATTAAAAATTAAAAAATGAAAAAAAAAATCCTTAGACTATTACAAAACTTTAAACAAACAATAAAAAGTTTCAAAGTTAGTTTTTCAAATTATATATCTAAAAAATGTAATTATTCGTCTGATTTTTTTTCTAGTCTTATGTTTTTTTTTGAAATTTTAAGAAAATGTAAAAATGTAATTTTAAAATATAATTATAAAATAAAAATCATAAAAAATCTTAAATGATCTAAAAAATAAGAAATTTTTTCAATTTATAAGGATTTTTTTTGTATTTTTAATAACTTTATGAATTATAATTTTTAATAAATTAAACATAATTTGCTTTTAGTAAATTAAAGTTAAAACATAATTACAATTTCCAAAATTATTCTAAAATTTGAGTTTTTTAAAAGATTCTATTTGACATTTTCATATATATATTTTTTGGAATTTGATTGCTTTTTCTATAATATTTTAAAATTTTAGTATTTTTTTAAAAAAAATTAAAGAGTTTTTAATGGTGACACGTGACAAAATAAAGTGATGAACGAAATGAAAGTAGGATTAAAATGACAAAAAAATATTAGAAAAAACTAAAAATAATAATATCACTATAGTACATGGGCCAAAACGTATATTAGCGGAACCAAAAACCATCCCTTCTACTGAAGTCCTAATTCCACTGCCGTGAAACCTCAAGGGTTTTAGCTTTTGCAACGGCGGAGACCGGTCCACGGACTGCAGACATGGACCCTCAAAACCCTTGCCCTGCCAACCTAGAATCCCGATAACAGAGTCTATTCTAAAGGGGTCAACAATGGCGGCACAAAATCGAAGTGCCAGAGAGAAGACGAAGGAAGCGACAATGTATCCAAGAAACAGAAGGTGGAGAGGTCTGTAGAAAAAGAAAGCCTAGAGAAGAAGTCAGAGCCCTCCGATTAGGGTCGGGTCCAGCTGGTCCCAAAGGAGTTCGGGTTGTCTATGGAGATGTTTGATAACTTTTACAATTTGCTTCACTGTTGGCCTACTCAATCTGACCTTAACAAGGATAACATAGACGTCTTCACCGCCGAAGCTTCTTGCTGAAGAAAACAACTGTCTCGTTATTGATGTGGCTCCTGTTGTGGTGTCGTTGAAGGTTCTGGTGCTATACTGTAATGTATGGCCTGAGGTTGCACTGCTTGTACCATTACAGCAACGTCAGCCGCTGCGACAGCTGCAGTTTCCTGATTGAATCGGAAAAAAAGAAAATGCAAAAACCAATTACCAAAAGAAAGTTTTCAAAAGATGTACAAATTAAAATAACTTGAATCAGCTAAAACGGTAGGATCTAGTTTAGCTTATGAAAACTGCATGGATAAGATTTATATCATCAATGGAATATTTTTCCGCCGTGTTACTTGACTCTTCAGTTTCTTTAAGTGACCGATCCAGAACTCAAACCCGACATATATTCAGCCATGGGTGTGGAGTTGTGATCCTCCAAAGATACTCTAAATACATAAACGAACTTGGAGGAAAATGAACAAACTCGCACTGGACACACATTCTTAACAAGACTTGAACCTTGCCAACTATGCAGAGTAAATATCAGGAAATGCAGATATGGATTTACATTTTTCAGTATTCTTCTGTGATATAGATCAACTTGGCACAATTAAGTGCCATCATTTTTTCAAGAAAGTTGGAGCTATTACCTGTTGCTCCCTACAGCGCTGCAATATGCTGATAGCCCAGGCCAAGATGTAACAAGGGAGAAGAAAACCAGCAGCGCGAAGCAAGGAAAGCTAAATGGCAAGAAGAAACAAAGAAGTTAGAATCGAACAATTAAAAGTTGTGAATTACAAAAAGATTGACGTAAATTTGAGCCATGCATACAGAGATATATTGAGATACATCATCTTCTGTTTCTCCACTGGTTAGGTACAAAGCATGCCTCAAGAATAGAAGAGCAATCACCTGCAAATAAACAGATAAAATAAGATCTAAACAGAATAAGAATAAGGATATTAGAAATGATTCATATTTTAAGATTGGTATGAACAATAAGGATCCGTTAAATGTTTCATTGAAGTGAGACCCAAAATTATGTATCTTTTCCGTCAAAGCAAAAACAATAATTTGGGATTTAGGGCTCAACTCGATAATCTTAGTTACAAGTGGAAATGAGGCTGGTGACTATGTTACTTGGACTTTTGTTTAATTCAGATACGGGTATGTATCTGCTAGCAGTAATGTTTGATTTTTTTCTAAGTTTCTCCAATTATTTGGATGATCCTTGGAAGACCATATCCAAATATGTGTCGGACATGAGTGTTGGGTTAGGATAATTCAAACAAAATGAAGAGTTGGAGCAAGATTGGATTAATAAATTGTTCTATTTTCATAGAGGAAATGAAAGCTTACAGTCAGGGCAGCGGCACGGAAAAATTCAGTTCCACTAGAATCATTATTGGAATATTCATCATAGCCTGGCTCCAAAATATGGCGTTCTGCTGCCAACTGCTATAATTTGTTGGTAACCCAACAAAGCACCAGAGACTGTCCACTCACTGTATCAATATAAAACACAGGAAACTAAGGGATCAAAAGTGATTAGTATACCATAGTGACCCATCCTACAGATCACCGGAAAGGTTCAGAGTTCAGACATAGATCCTTGCAAACAGGAAAGGGACCCAAAAATATCAAAGTTTCAATTGCAGTTACAAGACCAACATTGATAACAAAACTGAGAAAGAAAAGCTAACAAAGTTCAAGCAACACTGATCTTTATCATGTCTATGATGGGTAAGTAAGTGCACGGTTGTGAGACTTGCCTGATATCAATTGTTGCAACCTCTGGCTGAGGAGGAGGAGGTGGCGGCGCAGAATATCCCGTTTCATAAGACTGCAAATTAAATATTTTTAGGAATAAGTAAAACCCAATAATTCAGCTCAAACAAAACTATTTCAATGAATGAGATAAGTGATGACTGTTTGTTGTCCAGAAGAAAAGTTATAACAATACAAAGATATTATATGAATCTTCCAACAAATACATAGATAATCGAACATTTTTTGATATACCATTTGACATACCACATGACAAAAAAAGTCACCAAGTAATGGCTACTAACAAAGTACTATCAATTATCAAATGCATTTAATAACATGCACCAAATTATCGTGGCTAAAATATTTGTAAATGCAAATTTACACCCTTGTTAATGTACAAAACTAATATAAAATCCGACGCTTGTTTATATTAATGAAATATGCAAATAGGTACGTGTAAAATATGAATATAAAAAGCAGCATATTTGTTCATCCTATATGAAATGATGAAGAAAACAACATTTCTCGGGCAGGGGTGTACCTGATGGCATATCTCACAAATTATATCTCCTTTCTCATTGCACCAACGCTGAACGCATTTCCTATGAGCAAACTGGACAACAAAAATTTGTCAGTCAAAACCATAACACTATAAAAACAGAAGATTGTCAATGAAACCATATAATGATCAAGCTGTTACACTATAAATCACGAAATTTCCCAACACGAAGGAATACCTTCAAACTGCCACTGCATGAACAAGGTGCCTCTAAATTTTTAATGCAGTCCTCGTCCTGGCAGATTCGGCATTCAGCTGTCTGGAGGAGTGGTTCTTCTTCATCACACGAATCATGTTCTTCCACATCCTCAACATCAATAGCACAAACATCTGGCTCAGCAACTACAGAAGAATCTTCACCCGAAGATCCTGCAGCTTCGGCTTCTTGCACTGATTGCAAACTTTCAGGTGTTGCGAGGCGGTCCACACATAAAACCAGATGATCACTCATTTTCTATCCGAAAAGAGAGGTCCTTGACAATTTGACATACAGCAATGCAGCAAAAAAATACCCACTAAAGTCAGAAAACATGAGGTTGAAATTGCAAAATATACTTCCAAAATTCAACTGTTTACAAAAATAATAAAATCCAGCAACATATAACAAATCAATTCCTTTTTTTACAAAAGTGAAAACCACTCCATATGAACATTGAACATCAGATGCTGCAAAAATACATTTCTTAGTAAATCTCTCTTTTCGTTTTTTTCCCAGCAACCAAACAATATTCCCAATCATAATTAAAGATTAAAAAAACAATCATAATCCGAACTGAACAAACCCATTAAATTTAAAAAATTCAAAACATAAAAATATAAAAAGAATTACCAGAAAATTGCAGTTTTTGGGAGTCTGAAATGCTTTTTTGGATTCCTTTTTTGTAAATACTTAACGAAAACTCCAACCCCAGAAGATTTTGCTTTGTAAAAACCAATGTGTTTCTTTGCTTTCATTTTCCCCCTTTTTATAAATATAAGTTGGTAGAATTGAACTAAAATACAAAACCAACAATGAAAAGTTCAGTATTTTACTAGTATTTGGAGGCTCGGTTTAAACGAAGCTTTGGAGTTTAGGTTCGGTAACGGCAGTCCATGGATAAGGAAATATGGTCCACGTCCGTTTGGTTTTTCTGAACCGGATTTCGATAACGGACGTTAAACGTCACGGGTGGAAAACCGGACTAATAAGGAAATATGATCCACAAAAACATGAAATATTATATTTTTAGAGTAAGTGAAATTAGTTGTTGGGTTAATTGTATTGTAAGTACTCAAACTATGACACAATTCTAAACTGATTTCAAGTTTGGGTGAAATACAAAAATCATGACTCAACTTTCTTCTCTCTTATTTTGGTCACTCAACTTTTAAATTATTCAATTTAATAATTTAACTTTCGGATTGCTCGTGTTTTAGTCACTCTTAATTATTTTATTATTATTTTGGTATGATATGACATTTTTATTATTATTTAATATAAAATAAGAAATAAACCCAACTGTTCGTCGACCACTGTTCATTGGCATAGGATGCCACCTCCAACGGCCATAGACAGTGGTCGTTCGGTCCCAAATTTTACCGGTCACTTCGTCTCGATCCCTAAGTCTGAATCTAACATTTATCTTATCAAAAAATGCTCTAAAGTACACGAAAAGGAGATCGAAAGTGAGGGAATCGAAACATTTTCGTAAAGATTCGCAAGTTTTGGGATATTTTTCGGTGAAATAACCACCAGATTCGGACTCGGCGTGTCAAAGTGAGTGCTCGATGCAATTTGGAATCAAACAGCTGTCGATTCTGATGGCCGACGGTGGTCGATGGTAATGATAGGCGGGGCTGTTATTTTAAATGTCACACCCCGAAAACCGGTCTAGTAAGAATTAAGTTTCGGTGATAAAAAATTTTGTACCGATTATGCCCGAGTAATGTAATTACTAAACCTTTGTACCCCATTTTGATGTAATGGGAGTTAATTAGGCTTAATTGAAGTGTTCAGACCTTTTTGTAAGGAATGAAAGTCTTTTAGTGACTAAATTATAAAAATTGGAAGTTTAAGGACAAAAGTGCAAACTTTAAAAAGTTAAAGGACTATCCTTATAATTATACCATTATCAAATATGAATCACCACCTTGTTTACCATTTCTACGTGAAGTATGTAAGGTGATTGGTTGAACTTGGTGACTAATTATATAGCCTTAATTGTGCAAAAATAGAAAAATGATATCTTAAAGTTTTCCTACTTGGAGGATAAGCTCCACTGGCTATTATATGGGAGAAAGGGGATATATTAGAAACATTTTAAGTTGGTTAAAAACTAATTGAGAGCATATTATAGTTGTTATCATCTTCCTCCATCTTTTCCACTAAACTTTGATAGGCACTTTAAGCAAGCACCTCCATTGCCATTTTTTCCTCAAGCTCAAGCAAGCACCTTAATCCAATCTTTGATCTTTGTTTGATTTCAATACACCATTTGAAAAGCTTGTAGATTGGTAAGTAAAACCCCTATGTTAATTTAATGATTTTATCGATCTTTAGAGTTTAACTTCAAGATTTTGAGTCTTGAATGTTCAAGCTAAGCCCATGTGTTAGTAGGTTAATTTCCTTATTCTTGATATTGTCTACAAGCTTTGGTAAGCTTGAAAAACGTTTGTGAATCATTAGTTTCGATTATAATATAATTCCTAATTTTGGACTAGCTCAAGTGGTGGAAGACAAGTCATCTTCACCATCGACTATTCCGAACTCTTCCGAGGACAAGGGGATTGTAATCCGAGAACCTTGAAGCCTTCTATTGCTAGGTGAGTGTAGTTGTGTCATGGAATTGGCTAGGTGTCATCTCGGTTGCATTTGTTTTGTGCTTAAAGTTGCATATTGTTTAAAGGCAAATAGAGCAAGCATGTGTGGATTCGAGTGGTAAGTGTGGTATGACTACTATATTGCTTTGATATATGTTTAAGCTTATACGTGACATTTAAAGTATGTTATGTGTGAAATTTGATATGAACATGCTATGTTATGTTATTTGAAGCAAAGGCTTAATATGTGATATGAAATGGCCTAAATGCACAAAGGTGAGTTTTATGACGATATGTGTAATCTTGGACACTTGTGGACATTGGATACAATTGGCATGCCATAGGGTTATTTGAGCTCACTATGTAATGAATTGGACTACGGTCCGGGCTACGACCTATATGTGGAGAGAAAATGTTGGATTGTGTAAGGGACTTCGGAGCTACGGCTCAAGGCTAAGGCCTATTTCCGATATGTATGGAGTACAAAAGAATCTGCGTATCTATTGATTGCTATGTCCAAAGAGATGGTATGTATCTGTGCTTTAAATTTGATATATGATAATATAGTACTTGACTTTGAATATGAACTATATATGATTAATGGTGTATGTTGTTATTCAAGCATGCTTACATGTCATTAATTTCATTAAGGAGCTTATTGTGCATTTGTTATAACTACCTCACTAGGCTATGTAAGCCTAACATTCATGTGTCACATGCATATCAGGATCTTGAAGAAATCCGAGCTTCGATCGTGTGGTTGCAGTTGCAAGTCACTCTCATCAACCCCATGTATGTTTACACTTTGTTTTGAGCTCTTAATAAGGTGGCATAAGGCTTCGACATGTTACATTTTCCTATTTTGATATGTGTGTAGTAGCCTAAAAGTGTTTAGGTGCTAAATGTGAAATATAGTGTGTTTGTGAAATAGTAAAACTAGTTAACTTTGGCTTAAAGGTACTAAAAGGTGAAAATGGGGTAAACATATTTGAATCGCTCTAAAATTTTGTATGCTATTAGAATTATGTATTAATAACTTGCTAGTAAAATATCATCGCATTTGGACATCATTCAACAGGTTAAATTGATTAAAAACAAATAAAATCTGTCATTACAGTACATGTTTATCGATACAGGTCAAGCTGTATCGATACGACCTTGCATATTTGGACTTGGTAAAACAAGGTGTATCTATCCACTAAGGGGTGTATCAATACGAATCATGGCAGTGGGGCCTGGGAAATAAATTGTATTGATACGGCCTTAGGGTGTATCGAAACGGGTTGACGCCAGTCAACCTGTATCGATACAGCCTTAGTGGTATCGATACAGGGCTTTAATCACTCAAGTCTAATTTGAATCTGTGCATATCCATATCGATACGGACCCAAGGTGTATCGATACAGAGACAGTTAATTTTGTTAAAAGGCTTTTAAATACAATTTTGAATAATATACAAAATGGTCACTAAATATTGTATAAACTAATTGGATAAGTAAACGACCTCAGTTTGTAATGAAATTTCATGGTCTAATAATTAGAAAGTTAAAATCCAGATTGATAACATGAATTTCAGTTAAGAACCCTTAATTTATAAAATTTACAATTTAGTTCCTAAGTTGAAAAAAGTTTAAAATTGACTCCAATGTGAGTAAGTCGCTAATAAGTTAGTTTGATAAGTCTTAAAGAGATTAATAAGACATTCTGAATAAGATTTAAAACTCCCGCTAAACTTTCAATATCCGAAAATGTCTTCCGATAATACTTTCCGACCCAGTTCTCAACTTGGTCGGGAATGGGGTGTTACATTAAATATTTTTAAATTTAATAATAATAGAATATTATTTTTATTATTTATTTTAAATTGGGTGAGATGGGTGTTTTTGATATACTGGTTTTTGGTTGTAGTTTGTATTTTATTTTGTTGATTTATTGGCTGGGTTATAGTATGTTCAGTCTACTATGAATTATGTGTGTGCTATCCTGGGTACTCTTTTTTTCATTTAAAATTAGAGAGGTTTTTAACGAGACCTAAGAAGTACCGTCTCTATATCCTCTTTATTGAAAAATGTCACGTCATACCAAAATAATAATAAAATAATCTAGAGTGGTCAAAATATGAACAATTCGAAAGTTCATATATTAAATTAAAAAAATTTAAAATTAAGCGACCAAAATAGGAGAGAGAATAAAGTTGAGTGGTATTTTTGTATTTTACCCTTCAAGTTTTCACATCATTTTAATTGAACTTTTTAGATTATAAATACCGTCTCGACATCAGCTTAATCATTATTTTGGATATCAAATTTTAACTTAAATCTGACACGGAACATGATATAATACATTATCTAAATTATAAGCATGTATGTACTTACTAGATGTATAAGTTAAGTATGTTATGTTAACAAAAAGACAATGTAATAAGATTTTCAATATATATGTGTCTATATAAACTTTGTTATTTACATATAATTAGTACAAATTATTATTTTTAAATGTAATCATAACATACGAGAAACAAAAATGAAATAATTTATGAAATTATTATTTTTGAATAATTATTGGTATCTAATTCATTGACTAATTAATATGTATTGGGATAATGTAAAGGCAAATTGCAGGGATGAATTTTACGGCCAATTTATTTCATTCACAATGTCATAATTTAAACTCTCTGTCCAATCATTTACTCGCAATTTATAAGTTGAAATTTAAAATGTAATTAATTGAAGAAATAAATTATGAAGAAAAAACATTTATACATATCCCATGAAATATATATTTATTTATCGATTAATTTATTATAAATATCTTTACATAAAACTGTTTCTTTTCATCAAATGTGATAAAATCTATTGTAAATTATAACACTAATAGTTTATGATTAAGTAAAATGTTTTATACCTTTAAATTGAAATCCCGATTTACAATATTTTATATAACAAGTAAGGTTTTCATTTAATTTTAAATGTTATTTTTTTATGAATCTAATAAGTGCTTCTAGGAATGGAATAATTATTTTTTCTAAAAATCTGTGTTCATAAAAAATACGCTTAAAGGCATTATAAGCCTTTAAACTTTTTTTTTTAAAAAATTAATTAAGCCTTTAAACTCTAAAATTTCATCAATTCATCACTTTGACCAACACTGATTGTTAAATTTAATAATTTTTATCAGTTAGCGCAACGTATCGTATTACAGTATTGTCATTAAGTATTTTCAGATCTTTTTTGTTTTATTTAAAAAATTCTTTAAAAGTTCTAAAAAATTAAAAAAATATATAAAAATAGTTTTCTAAAAGAATCTATAAATGTCACATGAAAGAAGTGTATTATGTCATGCGACAGCAATATCTAAAGAAAAAACCTGTCAAAAATTAATGGTCAAAATGGGCCAAAAGACTTAATTGATTAAATTTATTAGTTAAGAACTTAATTGAGTGCAAAAAAATTAAAGAACTCAATTATTTTTTAAAAAAAAGTTTAAAGGCTTCAAGCACTCTTAAGACTAAAAATTATAACTTTTATTAAAAGCAGAAAAATAAACAAATGTTGCATCGGGTTTTAAGTCGTCGTTGTTGACCATATTAAAAATATTAAATAATATATTTTTAATGACATTATGTTTTTAATTATAATAAAACTAGAGCAACACCAAAAAGTTTATTTCATTCACCTCATTGAAAATTTTAATTAGTTATTTTAATACATTTGATAGTAAACATAAAAAATCAATTTTTTTTACAAAAAAAAAAATTAATTAAACGAAAAGATTACACTCTTGTATCGGGATTTGACCCATACAAAATGGAGCAGTACGAGCATCTTTAACTACTAGTTAAATCAGTGGATCTCAAAAAAAATTAAAATATTAAAATCGATGAGCATAGATCTTAAAATTTCTAAAGGTTAAATTAAGAATAACTATTTTTAATGTTTAACAATTAGAGTTAACAGCTCAATAATTTAAGGGTAATTACTCTATGTATAAGTGTCTTAGTTTTAGGTTTTAGAGATTTCATTTAGGGTTGAAGATTTAAAGGTTTAAGTGTAATAGTTTTGAATTTAATGGTTGTTGATAGAATTTTGGGTTTAAGGTTAAATATTAGGGTTTATAAGTTAAAACTTAAATCTCTAACCATATTACCCTAAAAACCTAAACACTATCTCTAAATTCTAACCATGAACTCCAAACTCTACCAAAACCTTTAAATTCTAAACACCACACCAAAAACCCAAAACCCGAAACTGCTTATGTATGAGATAATAATCTATAATTTAATTATAATAAATCGAAACTGTAATCGATGGAAAAAGTGAATTTTGGTGATCAAAATTAAACAAATCCAAAATAAAATGTCCTCCATCGTAGTTTACCTTTAAATATTTGTTTATTCTAAAGATAAACCCTAAATAAACGCCTCTCCCTCTGACTTACTACTGCCGCCAAATCTTAGGGTTTTAGCATATTGCAACGTCGGACAAAGAGGCATCAGCAGATCCCTTCGTGTCCTGCTATAAATATTATTTAAACATTATGAATTACTCCATTAATTTAAACATTGTTATTTTTATAATCAATATTATTTTCATTTAATCTATTCCATAATTTGCACTAAACTCGTGTCCTGTAAAACGCGGGTTTAGTTGAATTCGATTCTAAAACGTCGCCGGTTCTGCTATAAATAGAGCACCAGAGTCTCCAAATATTCTCACAATTCATCTTCGTTCTTCTTCTTCTTACTCTACATTTCGATATTATTTGCGCTTGTTACATCAATATAATATGTCAAGTAAATATTAATGCTTTGGTATACTACGAGGGGGAAGATAATCGATGATGAATCTCTCGAAGTCGTATTCCAGTCCTCAAGTGCTATATTGCTTCCATTGCCATACAACTTAACGTATTAGAGGTTGATGACTGAAGAGAAGAAACATGTTCTACACGGTCTGTAGACGTCGTTAAAACCATTAACGTACTCATTATTCCACGTTGTGGACGACGCTGTTGTGGAATTGATGGTGGAATCTCACCTACAAACTCTTTTTGGGGCGGGCCTTGAGCTTGAGCTGTATGCAATATTTTATGATGATGATGATGATGTTATCGGAGTCCAAAATAATATGTAAATTATATTTTTATTTTTAATGAAGTTTTAAAAAATCAACAACATATAATAAATCGAATCTACATTATTTGTAAACACCACATTATTTTTAATCATAACGTTGTAAATATTTTTTTAACAAATAATTTGAACACTATTTATAATCATTATTAACCTAATTTAATCTAAAACTTTTAAATTGTAGTTTATCTCGACGCTTCAATTTCTCGTGGAACTCGCGTCCTACAGGATGCGAGTTCTGTCTTTTTATTTTATTTTTGAAATTAAAAGATAACAAAAACCACGTCGGGCTAAAAATGCGTCATGTGGAAAGCAAAGTTTTAAATCGTGTCTTACAGGCCGCAAATTACCCTTACGTGAGCCGAATGAGAGATATTTTTCTAAATGTTATTGAAAGTGGTTATTTGGCTAAATAAATTCCAAAAATAATATTTGACCAATTACACATTTTTTGCACACCCCTAACCTAAACCCTAGCTATACTATTCTTTCTAGTATTCATTATTATTATACAGTTTCACACGTCTAGGATTCCCTCTCTATCTCCTTCTCTAATTGTAGTTTTTTTTTTACTATTTTAGACTTTAGAGTAGAATTTAAATTAGTATTTGATTATTTGTTTATGATTTAAAATAATTTTATTTTTATAAAGTTATAATATAACTAAAATAATATGAAGGTATTTTTAAAATTTTAAATTAAAAATTGTAATTATCGTTGCAATCATTACATTAGAATAATTAGGGTTAGAATCAATTTTTTACAAATCATAAAGGAACAAACTATCAATTAATAATCATGATATATTCGAAACACAATTCATTTATGGTGAAATGTAAATTAAGAACTCGTATATATTAAGAAAAAGTACTTTAATACATAAGTTTGTGTAAATTTTGGGTTTAGAGATTTAAGTTGTGGTTTAGGATTTAGGGGTTTAGTTTGTAGGGTGTGAAATTTAATGTTTAAGATTATAATTTAGAGTTTAAGGTTTAGGTGTTAGGACTAGATATTTAGATTTTATAACTTAAATATAAAGGATTATGTAATTTTTTTTTTACACAACTTGTGTATCAAAATATAATTTATATATTAATGTCTCATTCGCGGCTTTTTTAATAGTCTAAAAGTAATCACAAGATAGTATTTGTTTATATAAATTCATAACCCTTTAACAATGCATTCTTTTACAGACAAATTAAATTGAACCCGAATATCAAAATAAAAATATTAAGTGATTCAGATAAAAATATTAGGTTATACTAGTTTAAATAAATTGATCTGTAAATTTACATGGGTATATCTAAATAAAAATTGAATACATATATTATTTTATACTCAAATAATTATCAGCAAAAAGTGTCTATCAGAATCCGACACGTGAAGTTAGCGCGTGTGTTTCAGTGCAAACTTAATTTCCAAGTTACCCTTACCCCACACTTCTACGCGTTAACTGCTTCTTTATATTCACGCATTTTCCCGAGAAAATCAAAACAAACAGAAGGAAAATAGATCATTTTTCCCCAGATGGGAAAGCCAGGATTGCTCGATCTCGAGAAGCATTTTGCGTTTTACGGGGCACATCACAGTAACCCAATTAACATTTTGATACACATTGTATTTGTGTGGCCAATATTCTTCACATCGCTTATACTTTTCTACTTCACTCCACCATTGTATGATCTTTCCCAAGCTGGGATTTTCCCTTCTGGGTTTAATCATGCTTTGGTTTTCAATTCTGGGTTTGCTTTTGCTCTCTTCGCTGGCTTGTTTTATGTAGTTTTGGACAAGAAAGCTGGGTCTTTGGCCGCTTTGCTTTGCTTAGCTTGCTGGATTGGGGCTAGTTTTATTGCTTTTAAGCTTGGCTATTCTCTCGCTTGGAAGGTAAATTTTTCTTCAGCCTTAGTTTGAATTATTGGAATTCTATTAAACTATTTATATACTGGTTACACACTATGTAAAATTATGAATTTTGTAAATTTTTTTTATAGTTGGGCGAGTGAAATGGATAACTGACATTAACTCTTTCTTTTTGTTCGATTGCTTTATGGTGTATGTCCTGTTCTTTCCATTCAGGTTGTGCTGGTTGCTCAAGTGCTTTGTTGGACCGGACAGTTTCTTGGCCATGGAGTATTCGAGGTGAGCAATGGCGTAATCCGCATCATTTTTTGCTTCCATTTTCTTTTCTCGAACTCTTTCAAGACCTCTAATTAATACATTCGTTCTAGAAACGAGCTCCCGCGCTATTGGACAATCTTGTTCAAGCTTTTCTGATGGCTCCTTTCTTTGTTTTGCTCGAGGTAGGCCAAGTATCTTTAGCCTTCATATGAAAATGAAAGACAATTTTCCTAAACTATGATCAATTTGTGATTGTAAACTCTTCTTCATTTGCTGCAGGTTCTTCAATCCTTATTCGGATACGAACCATATCCCGGTTTTCGCGATCGCGTGAACGCGAAGATCCAAGCTGAAATCAAGGAGTGGCAAGACAAGAACCAGAAGAAAGTTACTTAGGTTAATGCTAATAAAATTAGGTTAAGCTACTGCATGTTGTTGTGGTATTAGTATTGTAAGGCAACATTAATCAAACGTAGTAAACAGTTACAATGTATGGTATGTAGTCACTGTGAACTTATACTTGTTTTATAAATTATTTATTCTCTTTACTTTGTATATTTTTAATTATATATATTATATTATCATATTTATAAAAATATCAATATATATAAACACTTTTAGAAGTAATTTAATTAGTAAATGCTTCAAGTTCACAGTCACAAAATATGGGTAATTTAATTACTTTTATTTTATTTTTTATATAAGTTTAAAGTCCCTTAAAACTCATATTTTATAGTTGTAATGGTGGCTTGATCGGATTTAACTTTTATCATCGGCGAAGATTTTTTTTAAAAAAATTTGGGTCGGTATCAAGATCAAGTTTATGAGTTGATATATCGAGACAAAGTGAATAAATTAATATTTATATCTAAGGCGGGGTCGATTTAAAAGTTTATAGATCGGGCCGACCAAAAACTTACCTGTCTCATCCGGTTGACATCCTATTTCTCGTAGAAGTTAAGGTTGACTCGTGTTATCCAATTAAAATTAAATCAAATGATATTATAATAAAAAGAAATCTAATCTAAAATAAATTATAATTAGGAAGTTTGTTTTTGTAACTTCATAAATAGGATATAGTATGATATTTAACAACTTTTCAACCAGTATGAATTTGAATCTTTAAATATAACTTTGACTGTCATTGACCTGCCCTAGCCGCTCTCCAAATTTTCCCTACTTTTCCCTGGCCGTTCTTCCCCCTAGCGTTTAAGTTTTATTTTATAGCCTTAGTTGTCGACCTCAGATTTATTTTTATTTTCTTTTTAAAATTTTGAATAAAATAATTTTATTTTTGTAACATAATTTGTATCTTTATAGCATGTTTATTTATATCTATTTGTATGTTTAACTCTGTCTATTGGCATGTTTATCTCTGTCTTGACATATTTTCTTCTACTTCTTCGGTCGTTTTGGCCATTCTTTTATTTTATATTTTTACTAAGGTTAGATTTGACGACGCCACAGACGATCAATATGACGCTTAGTTGTAATCCTATTGATCTTCCATGTTTTGGACCTTTGGTTTGAATTTGGATACGCGATTTGCGCTTATGAAGAGTTTCTCATGGCGGTCTGCTCTGATTTGCATTTTTTCGGTAGTCTATTAATAGCTTCATCCCCTTTTGTAGTTCATTTTGTTGATGCAGTCAGGTTTCGTATCTATTTTTCGATCGAGTATTTGGATGGGTTTATAATCTTTTAATGTATGGTTCATGTCTAATCTAAAGTGGTTAATTCTAGGAGAAAGTTCAAATTATATATTTAGTTTACAATGATAGTTTGTAAACTTTTATTACAATTTTAAGTATTTTTTCGTTAATAAAACTATTGGCTTCTTTTAAAAATATATATATTTGACTTAATAGTTTTGAGGAATCGTTTATAAAGTAAATATTGTATCAAAAGTATGTAAATCAAACTAATAAATAGAACTTCAATTTCTTTTTAAAAAATTAAAATTTCAATTCAAAAGTTTATGTTCTAAAATGTCATTTTTATCGCCAAGACAATATATGATTAACACTAAAATAAGGGTGTTAAAAATTACTCAACTCGGGATACTCGATCTGTTAGCTCGTCAGTTTAGTGAAAAATAAATAAGTATTTTGTCTTTTTCAAAAAATATTCAAGTCGGGTAACCGACCTGTTAAATTTCTTCGGTTCATGAATCAGGTCAAAATCACATTTTTTTTATTATACGGGTACCCGACCCGATTATCTATCTTTGTTTTATTTTTATTTTTAGATTATTAAGGCTTTTTAGTTACAAATTAAAATATTTTATTCTCAAATATTTTACACTAATTTCCAAATCTTGTTCTCAAATATCTCATGTCGATGATGAGTAGATGATTTTAGGTTATATCTTTAGTTATATTTTTTTACTTTTAAGTTTTATATTTGATTATGTAATTTTAATTTTATCTTTGGGTTAAGTTATTATGTAGTTTGGACTTCAATTTTTTAATTTTTTCATTTTGAATTACTTTAAATTTTGTGATTTGTAAAAAAAAATGTATAAATTTAATCATGGTACCCTGTGACCCAAAATTACGGGCATTCGATATTAGTAGGTCGGGTCATGGGTCGATATGTTTAGAACTCAAAATTTCCGTTCGAGTACCCGATTATGAACACCCCTACTCAAATCATTAAAACCTATATATATATATATATTTGACAATGCTAAATTTATATATCTTAAAACATAAATTATAAAGTTTAAATCGTAAACTAATTTTAAAATTACAAAACAAAAAAAACTACACAACATATGTATCAAAATTATATTCTTAATTAAAATCACGAAATAAAAATATACCTAACATAGCGAATAGTCAGTCACGAAATAAATATATACCTAACAAAGCAAACAATAAATCACGAAATAGAAATATACCTAATAAAGCAAATAATAGATCATGAAATAATAATATATCTAACAAAGCAAACAATAATACCAGTGGTGTGTAAAAAGAAGGATTATTATTCCGTAAACACGCGATAGAAACTTTTTGTTTTCACATGCGCTTAATTTTAGGGTTTAAAATTTTAGTTTAGGGTTTAGGTTTTAGGGGTTTTAATACATAGGTTTAGAATTTAGAGTTTAGAGTTAGGGCTTAGGTTTTAGGGTAATATGGTTAGGGATTTAGGTTTTAACCTATAAACCCTAAAATTTAACCCTAAAAATAAAATTCTATCAACATTCCTTAAATTCAAAACTATTACACTTAAACTCCTAAATCCTAAACTCTAAATAGAATCCCTAAACTTTAAAACTAAGACATTTATGTAAATAAAATTTTCACAAACGCGTGTGCATGGAATAATCATTCCTAAAAAAATCTCTAATTTGAGGCTAATTTAAAGCGGTACCATTGTTCGGTCATTGAATTTAAAAAAACAAGGTAAAAGGTTTAAAAGATTACCTGGTTACAGCAAAATTCTACCGAGAGGTATATTTACTCTAGTTTATCAAACCTCGAACCTTTATCACTTATGGTAAAATTTAGGTTTCAACCTAAAATTTTACTCAACTAATCTCATTTTTTACGAAACTCGTAAAATTTTATGTTTCAACTTAAACTTTGATCAACTTAAATTGTTACCGAAAATATAAAAAAATATTACAACATAAATTCTTATTCTAGTTCACCAAAGCCCAAACACTTAACACTCATAGTAAGAACTTAGGTTCCAACCTAAAATCATACCCAACCAACATGATTTCTTATGAAACCTCTAAGATTATAATTTTAACATAAATTCTTAGTGTGATCAACCTAAATTGTTACGGAAAGAGTAAGAAAAAAATTTTACAACCTAAATTCTTATCCCAGTTCACCAAAATCTGAATTCTTAATACTCGCAGTAAGAATTTAGATTACAACTTAAAATTTTATGGTGGACTAACTTAAATTATTACCGAAAAGGTAAGGAGAGAGGTTACAACCTAAATTCTTATCATACTTCACCAAAACAAAAACTTTTAACACCTATGGTAACAATAGTAAAAGTTTCGAATAAAACCTAAAATATTATTATTTTCATAAAAAAACCATGTTGGGTTAAATTTTAGGTTGAAATAAAAATTCTTACTATTGTACGTTGAGGGTTCCAATTTTAATTAATTAAGATAAGAATTTAAGTTGTTTACATAAGAATTTAGGTTAAAACTTGCTACCTGTACAACCAATCATACCTTATATTAGCATTATATTAGCTATCGAACTCTAAAATAACCCGTAATTATCATGTAAGACCAAGAATGTTAATCAAAAGTCAGAACCCCACATGTAAAAGTTAGCGCGTGTGTTTCAGTGCAAACAAAGGCCATTAATTTCTAAGTTACCCCACACTTCTACGCTTTAACTGCTTCTTTATATGCACGCGTTTTCCCGAGAAAACCAAAACAAACAGAAGGAAAATACTTGGAAGACAAACCCGATTTAAACTTGCTAATTGTCTTAACAATTAACCAATGGATAAAGACAGCAAAAATGGCTGAATACTTGGAAGCTTCATGAAAAGATTCATGGTATGGTTATAACAACAAAGCAAAATGTGGCAGCAAGAAGATTAAGAAAGGTTTAATATTAGTAATAAAGGAAAAGATTATAGCATGAACAAGTGTCCATGAGCTGGAAAGTTCACTTATTAATGTTTGCTGAATTTTTATTAAGATTTATATTTAATATATTGGCGCTGAAAACTAAAAAAATTTCTATAAGTGTCTTAATTTTAACGTATAAAATTAAAATTTAGGGTTTACATATTAATGTTTAGATTTTAAGGTAATACGGTGAGAAATTAGATTTAAACCTATAAACTCTAAATTTTAACTACTATCCTTATATTTTAAACTCCTACACTCTAAATTAAATCTATAAACCTTAAATTAAGGCGCTGGTAAAAACTTTTTCATTTCTAATATTAGTGTATAAAATAATTATTTTTTTATTATGTCGGTCCATTTAGCATTATAAATAGGCTTGGGGTTGTAAATCGTGCAAGTTCAGTGGAGAAAAGTTGCAGCAGCAATACTTTAAACTTGGGTTTGTTTATAAAATATTAGTGAGTTATAAATATTGTGTGCTCACTTTGGCTTTCAAATATGCTCGATCACGAGAAGCATTTTGCGTTTTACGGGGCATATCACAGTAACCCAATTAACATTTTGATACACATTGTATTTGTGTGGCTAATATTCTTCATATCGCTTATACTTTTCTACTTTACTCCAGCACTTTATGATCTTTCCCAAGCTGGGATTTTCCCTTCTGGGTTTAATCATGCTTTGGTTTTCAATTCTGGGTATGCTTTTGCTCTCTTCGCTGGCTTGTTTTATGTAGTTATGGATAAGAAAGCTGGGTCTTTGGCCGCTTTGCTTTGCTTGCTGGATTGGGGCTAGTTTTATTGCTGCTAAGCTTAGCTATTCTTTGACTTGGAAGGTAAAGTTTTTCCAATTTTTTGGGTGAATTTATCGGCCTTAGTTTCAAGTATCGAATTTTGTCTAAAAACTTAAAATTTATAAAAAGAAAGCTAAGTATTGATACTTGCAAAATAAGTATCGATATTTATTAAAAACTATAAAAAATTTAACTTAAAATATTATCTAAAAAATCTTCAACATTTTAAATTTTTGAACAAATTTTAAAATTTGTCGTCTTTCAGTCGCACCTTACACATATCGTACCCCAGACATACCCATACCTTTTGCCTTCTTACGAAGATGAAAGACAATTTTCATGAACTATAATCAATTTGTGATTGTAACCTTTTCTTTATTTGCTGCAGGTTCTTCAAAGATAAAAATTTTGTGTCTGTTTTCGGTGTTCGTTTTTATGTCAAATACTAAAAATATTAAAAAAATAAATTTAAGCCCTAACCTTACAATTTACACCCTACACCCTAGAAAATACACATTACCTCAAATTCCCTAAACCCTAACCATAAACTCTAATTTTAAACCATAAACTTAATTTTTAGTGTAAGAGTATACATAAAAATACTGGAAAAAAAAAAGCAGATGATTTCTCTTTGTTCTTCCATCCTTATACGGATACGAACCATATCCCGGTTTTCACGATCGCAGGGAAGCGAAGATCCAACCTGAAATCAAGGAGTGGCAAGACAAGGAACAGAAGAAAGTTTCTTAGGTTAAAACCAATAAAATTAGGTTAAGCTACTGTTAGGGATTTCAATGGGGCGAGGCGGGTCGAGTTTTTGACCGCCCCAACTCCAATCCGAAAATTGATATGGCATACCTGGCCCCGCCCCGTCCTAATTTTTTTATAGATTTATCCCGCTTTGAACCCGCCTCGATTATTAAGAATAATATTCGACTCCGATCCAACCCGACTCGACCTCTAACAAAGATTTATTACAAACTCCTATTTCAACATGAAAATCTGTTTTAGTTGCAATTGAAACATGTAATTGGAAGAAATAAAATAAAATATTTTTTTAAAATATATTAAATAACTAAGGGTACAATAGTAATTATGCATATCAGAGTGGGGCGGGCTATTTTAATCTAAAACCCGAACCCGCCTCGACTCCAACTTCATCCTTAAACAAACCCGCCCCGAACCCGAAAAAAATAGAGCAAAAAACCCGGCTGGGTCGGGTCATACCGGGTCGGATCAGTTACGGGTAATTTTGCCAACCCTAGCTACTGCTTGTTGTTTTGGTATTAATCAACAGAGGTTTTGGACATGTGCAAGATGAGCGACCGCGCAGAGCCTTCAAGAAATGAACTAAATGTTTATAGAAAAAACAAAAAAAAAATAGTTTAATAAATTATAAAAAAATAACTTTAAAGATGACCACAAAATATATTTTTTACTAAGATAAAAATAATTTTTAAAAAACTTTATATCTCTTTAAAATTATAAATTAAAGAGCCTATTTTAATAAATTGTACATAGTTCTATAAACTTTTGAACCAATAACATTAATCAAATGTGAAAACATTTACAATGAATGGTATGTCGTTATGTGAACTTTGTAGTCACCTATTTTATCCGGCCCTCGCCCATTTAAGTATTAGAAATATAGTATATGTTATTTCATTTGATTATTGTAGGATCCAAAAATAAAAACCCAAAAAATATATATGTTAGAGTCCATAAACAAAAAATAATAAAACCAAAATCCATCCATTTATTACAAAGAGGAGCCCATGTTTTATAAGCCCAATTCAGCTTACAATAAAAAAAAACCCTAAGGGCTTATTTATTTTCCTTTGAGCCGCCACTCTCCCTCTGCCGTTGGATCAAATTCGATCCAACAGTCCAGAGGAAAACCCTAGAGAATCCTAATCCTCAGGCCTTAAGCCGCATAGCCCCATACCATTGGATCGGGGAGATGATCGACGGACCAGATTGAAGCAGATGAAGCTCACGTGGATCATCACTCGCGCGTAAGGACCACGCGTTCGACTCCCTTGACCGTTCGGTTCTAGTTTATGAGCACCGATGGCCGTGAACCGCCGTTCCCTCGCCGTCGTTCATGGTTGCCGTGACATGCAAACAAAGAAAGAAGGGATTAGTGTTCAAATCTAAACAAAAAAGGAAACATATTCGAATCAGACAAATAAGGTAAGAAATTGGCCAAAATCGACCGAACCATAGCAAGTAAATCGGCGTGAGGATCAAGCAAAAATCAGAATATATCCGGCAAGAATCGAAGCAAAATCTCTTAGATGCTAGGGCTTTTAATTCCTTGTATAAACCCCATTGTAATGGCTATAAAAAGCCACCGATTCATTCATGTAAACACACGAATTGGAAAAAGCAATAACATAAGCAATTTCCAGTCGAATTCAAAGGTATTTTATACCTAAATTTTTCTTTTTGTACATATTTTATGGGTTTCAATTCAAATAAGAAAAGAGGGGCGCGGGTTTTACCGATAAAGGGGGACGAAGCCGTTGTCGGAGTGTCGAGCCGTGGCCGCCATTGAATTTGGGAGCCGGAATTGAGGAGGAACGATCGCCGGAAGTTCGCCGCCGGCCGAGGGCCACGGCGGAAGACGTGGAGGAACGCCGCGAGCCGCCCCGGAATCTGGGGAACACGGTGGTGTTCATCATCCCAGATGAACAATATACTCGACCCGATGGAGCACCCGGATCCGACCCGCGCCCTTCTTTCTTCAAACTCCTACTTCAGTCCTCACTGTTTGCTTTCTTACACTTTAGTCCTTTTTTATTTTAATTTCGTTCCTTGATTTTGATTTCTTTCAATTTAGCCCTTTTATGTTCAATTTGTTTATTCATATTCTTTTTAAACTCTTATTTTAAAACATAGAAAAAAATAGAAATTTACATAACCCTAAATAATCTAATTTCCCAAATTGAAAAACGAACATTAGGTTAAATAATGCATATATATATAAAAATGCAAGGTTCTACTAATTCCATGTAGCTTTAATAATATATATAACAAATGAACCCTTAAGTTTAAGTTCCTCTTTTGCATAATGTTTTTTTTTAAATTAACTTGGTAATTTTCTTTATATAACTAAATGTAGCTTTAATTAAAATTTAACTAGTAGAGCCTTTTAGAATTAGTAACTTTAATCACATAATAAGTGGCTTTAGGGTTAAAAAACGTATAAAAAGCGAAAAGAATAAAATAAAACAATTATTTAAAAATGATCTTTCTTTGCATCATGAAAACGATGTGTATTTTCAATTTGGGTTAATTCGATCTTCCCCTAGCCATTGCGGGAACGATCGAGACTCCTATGCGAAAATGCATTATCGAATTTTAAGGATTAATACCTTAATCCCTTTACGTCTAAATTGATTCGAATTTTCTTAGCCGTGAGCGAGTTCGAGCCAATTCTAGAACTTCATGGATTTTTGTATTAACCTTTGCATGCACACATCAGGGTATAAGGAAAATATTAGTGACAAAGTAAGCGCCGGTCTCCAGGTGTGATGGGGTGCTAATCCTTCCCAACACGTAACCGTGCCCTCTAACCCTTGAGATTTTGCAATCTCTGGTTTGTTTTTAGGTTTCTGGTCCGCCTAATATAATAAAAGGGACCGGTGGCGACTCTGTTGCTACAAACTTATACTTGTTTATATAAATTATTCATCTTCTTTACTCGTCCTCGGCCCAACCTTAAATATGAGCTAATTTAAGTTGGGTCCGATTGGTGAATGAGGGTGGGGTTGTCGATCGGTGATGACGGGGTAGGGTGGTGCGGTGAATTGGGTTTTAGGGTTTGAGTTTGTAATAAAATATTATGTTTTATTTTAAATTATTTTATATTTAATAATAGTTATTATAATATTTATTTTTCGTCCGGGTTTATTGTTCGATTAAAATAAACACCCAATTAAATCCATTTTACATCATTTTCTAAAATTTAATGTCTATTTTACATTAAACCAAAAACCAGTCCATCAAATTAAATGTCCTTTTATATTATTTGTATCCATTACACTAACTCAACTTATCCAAATACCATTTACCCAACTAAATCCTAAGCCCGATAAGCAATAACCTAAATTAAACCTAGAAACTCTAACACTCAAACCCTTCAGCTACCGCCGCCAAACCTTGGCATGCCTTATTCCATAAGCTTCCATCCCGACCGTTAGGTTGCTGCCACATCAACGGCCACTTCGCCAGGTCATCACCACCTTACCGGTTACATCAGCAACCACGTTGGCAGTTGCTCTCCACGGCAGCAGCTATCCCCTCGTCCTCAGCCTCCAGCAATGCCACGCACGAATGGCCCCCCGCTCCTCCAAGCCACCTGCAAACAATACAAAGAATACAACAGCAAAATGCAGCAATCAATAGAATTTTAGGTTTTCCTGGTATTTTCATTTATAATCCGGCTATAAAAGTCAAAACCTAAATCAATGTAAAGGGGGATTCAATATCAATTTAAAAAAGCAAGCATTTTTTAGAGTTATCCTTCTTTCTTTCTATCTTCTTCTTTATTTCCAATCTAGAAAACAAAACAAAAAAGTTTTATCGTTTCGGTCCGAGATCGTCACCATTTTACGGTGAAGGATGGAGTCACCGATGAATGGTCTCTTAATGTCTCGTTTCTTTGTCTTCCCCTTTTCCATCCAGAGTTTCAAGTTTGGTTTAAAAGGGGGGGTTTTGATTCGTTTTTTAGATCTAGGGGGTCTATTGTTTTTTTGGGAGAAATCGGTGGCTGGATTCAGAATCAGAGAGGCAAAACGAGTTGTGTGGCGCGGCTTTTGGTTTGTCGGCCGCCTGCGAGCGGCAGCCGACGCTGTGGCGAACGGTAGTTATCCCACCGACTTCTTGAAAATGAGAGAGCGATGGAGAGTTTTTTTTTTAAACTCGTATCAAAAATGGTTTTTTTTTTTTGCTTTATTTTCACGTTTATACCTGGTTTTAAGAATAGGTTATTTACCCATTTAAATCCCTCCGCCCTTTGTTTATTACCCCGCAAGCTCTTTAACTCCTCCCGAACGCCCTTTTTTTTCTCCAAAATCTTCAATTTAGTCCCTTTTTATTATATATATTATGTTATTTATGTATGTATACATATATATATATATATATGAATACTTGAACATATTATATATGAGTACATACGTATATTATACATATATATATTTATATCATAGCATTACCTTATTATAATATATATCTATATATATATATTGTTTTTTATTTGTTTATTTGTTCTTATATATATTGTTTATTTCTTTATTTCGTTATATATATATGATTATATACGTATATTACATACATATATATTTATATTATAGTATTACTATATATATATATTGTTTATTTGTTTATTTTGATCTTATCCTCATGTAATTTTAATCTTTGTTCGAATCGGCCTTACAGTGACCCGCAATAGGGTATGATCCGTATTATTTATGGCCCGTTTAGTGTAGCCAACTAATATCTAACTTTTAATTTCCGCTCTTAATTTCTCGTTTTTGTTCTATCCGGTCCTTTCTGAATATTTATTTACTTCTCCGCATTTAAATTTTCACACTTTAATTCCCCGTATTTATTTTACGCGTTTCTTTTGTTCGATCCGGTATTCACACCGATATTCGTTCATTTAACCTTTTAATTCTATGTTTATCTTGATAATTAATTCATCTTTAATTATAAAATGAGTATTCATTAATTCCGGTTTCAGTGTCGTAACAGTCATGGCTCAATGGATGTTGACCGAATATTTGAATTAATTCTTACCGTCTGAAGGTAAACATTAACTAAAAGTTGACAAATCACAACATCATGTTTAAATGCTTGCATCATGTATAAATGTGATTGTACGAAGTTCGAACCCTAAATTAACATGACAGTCAGGCTTATTCGATGTCGATTTTATCTATGATCCATTGTATCGTCGCCCTTATTAATTAAAAGTTTAATTAATTAAAGACCACTTATTAAGGTTTATATTCAAGTAAGGGCATTTAATTAAAGTTAATTTAAATTTCAATAATTTTCATCAGTCAAGCAACATTTGATTTGGTACCGATTTCGGGCGTTGTGGGGTGTTAATCCTTCCCCACACGTAACCAACTCTCGAACCCATTTCATCAGTCTCTGATTTTGTGGTGTCTAGTCTACCTTATCCAAGTGGTCGGTGGCGACTCCAAGTCTTCTTTATCTTTAAAAATGTGGGGATGCTCCCGTGGTCGATTTTCAAAAAGGTCGCTCCAATAATAAATATCATGTCATGTTAAAAAATAATAAAATAATCTAAAGTGACTAAAACAACAACAATCTGAAAGTTCAGTTATTAAATTGAAATTTTTTAAAATTGAGTGAGCAAAATAAGAGTGAGAAGATAGTTGAGTGATGATACGTATACTTTACCCTTTTAAAATTGGGACATAATTTTTTTTTAATTTTGTTTAGTTTAAATTAAAGGATAAACAACATAAATAGTCGCTAAACTTTTAAAGTGTTTTTATTTTAATCACCAAACTTTTAAATTTTGTATTATAATTACTGAACTTTTAGTCCGCTTTCAGTAAGATACTACCCGCTAACTTCCGTTAAAAAATACTTCCCGCCTTCTTCTCCTCTATTTTTTTCATACTCTGTTTTTTTTCTCCATGATTATGTTTGGGAGATTAAGATTACCAATATAAACTACTCCATCATCTTTTATATTCAACTCTATTTTTCTAAATAATTACAACAATGCATATTATTCCAAGAAATTAATGAGTGCTTTTTTTCTTTTCTGGGTTTCAGGGATTTTAATTAGTCGGCATCCATGGAAAGATTAAACTCAAACATGTATATGCAAAACTGTTATATAATGAATGAAAATGAGAAGTTGAGGAAGAAAGCACATATGCTGAACCAGGAGAATCAAGCTCTGGGATCAATTTAAGTTGGGCCAATTTCGTAAAATAATTATTTTGGATTCATATTGTTTAAAGATCTAGACATATGAGGTTTAAATTTAAAATTGTTAATTTCTATAATCAAATCAAATTTTACTGGATTACATTATTGATCTAGCTTTTAAGTTAGTGTTAGAATTAATGGTCAGTGAAAAGAACAGTAGAGTTTGTTTCATTTTATTAGTGCATAATCAGAGTAGAAGAAAAGCAAAGAAGACAAAGAAGAAAATCTGACATGCCACATCAGCTTTTTTAACGAAAGTTAACTGGAGGGCTTTATTAACAATAGATTAAATGTTTGGTGATTATAATACAAATTTTAAAATCCGGTGACCAAAAGGAAAGTACCCTAAAAGTTTGGTGACTATATGTGTAGTTTACCCTAAAATAAAAGAGGTAAGAATCCGCTTTTAGGTTTGTTTTAAGTGACCCCAATCTGGTTAAGTATAGACAATGACAAGCTGCCATGTGGCAGAAGGGTTAGGGCAGGTACGTACGTGGCAGATATGGACGTTGACTAATTGTAAGTTTCCAGGACGATTGAAATTCCAGAGAAGTTAAGGTCGACTCGTGTCATCCAATTATATTTTAATAAGAAGGTTAAAAGAAAATTATATTACAATAAAAAGAAGTCTTATATAAAATAAATTATACTTAAGAAGTTTTTTTTTTGTATAGTACAAGTAAATTTTATGGTGGTCAATATTTGATATTTGTGAATATTTCTCTCAACAATGTTATCTTCGAAATTTGAACTCGAATCTTCTCTTTAGTTGTATAACGTGTCTTATCATTGTACCAAACACTTGGTATAATTTGAAAGTATTTTTTGTAACTTTATAAGTAGGATATATGATATTTAACAATTTTTAATTTTATATTTTTAAATAATTTTAAGGTGGTTATAAGGTAATAATATACGTTTATAGATATCTTAACTCTTTGACAATATTTTCACACTATGCAGACAAAATGATTTGATCTCAAATCTCTTAAAATAAATATCATCCGCTTTTGCACTGAGATCACTTGTTAAACTCTTAACTTTATCTTTTAAAGAGTGAATTTTAATGTCTTTAAATATAATTTTTTAACCTTATTTATTAAAGAAGTCTAATATACATTTTTAACCTTATTTAATGTAAAAAAAGATAATTATATTTAAAGACATTCAAACGTGTGCTTTAAAATGTCATTTTTATGTCTTAGTGATAAAATGTCAGTTTTATCACTAAAACAATATATAATTAACACTATTTTTATGGTAAAGCAAAGCTTGCAATATTATATCATTTATTTTCCTTTCTTTCTTGAATGGAACTTAGGCTGATCATAATTTGTGTTGAGATTGTTTCTGGGTTAGTTCAAACAAGTATTAGTATTATGTTTGTCCCAAATTAAGCTAATTTTTTTAACTTTATATTTTAAATCTAATTCATTGGAGTTTATTTTTATTAAATAGAAAGATTATATTCTCATATCGATATTCGAACTCATACAATTTACTAGATGGTAAAAAATGAGCATCCTTAAGCACTAAATCAATTAGTGGATCTCGAGTTCATTATTGCTAAATTACATGTAGAATCATAACCATCATCGTCAAACAAGCTACCAAGTTGCATTAAATACTAAGTTTCTTTCTCCAACTTTTTGGTTTACTTTTTTTTTTCTTTTTAATTTCTTCCATGGCTTCTCTCTTTTCTCTCAATCCTTAGCTTTATATAAGCTTTAAATCTGATTGCTTTGCTGCACATATTTCCATCTCAATATCCCTTTTAGTTCTTCATTAAGATTTTAAGGGATTCGAGTTGTTTCAGAAATGACAAGTATCGAGGAAGAAGATGATAAAATCGATTTGCCACCGGGTTTCAGGTTTCATCCCTCGGATGAAGAGCTTATTTATCAATATCTGCACAAGAAAGTCCATGGCATCAGCTTCAGTTCAATAGCTATTGGAGAGGTGGATTTGAACGAATCCGAGCCATGGGAATTGCCATGTTAGTAGTTTCGTTCTTCAGGTGTGTTTGTTTTCCGAGAAATTCTATTCTAACACTTTTCTTATTTCCTGTTTGGTTTGATGGAAAACAGGGAAGGCAAAAATGGGTGGAAAAGAATGGTATTTTTTCTGCGTTAGAGACAGGAAATATCCCACTGGTTTGAGGACAAACAGGGCGACTAATTCTGGATATTGGAAAGCTACTGGGAAAGATAAAGAGATTTACAGAGGGAAATCATTGGTAGGGATGAAGAAAACACTTGTTTTCTACAAAGGAAGAGCTCCAAAAGGTGTGAAAACCAATTGGGTCATGCATGAGTATAGATTGGAAGGACATTTCTCAATCCATAATCTCCCTACAACTGCCAAGGTAATGTTCAATTTTTTTTTCTCTCGGACTTCGAATCGAACCCATTTTTAAGAATGATTGCATGAACTAATTCGAATAAATCTCAATTTTTAAAGGTAACTGTGAAAATCAACTTTGCTCATGTTCTTAGGTATAGGAATGTTGGGACTTGGGATTTTAAAACATGTCTTTGCTGTATGAACCAACTTAAATACTTAATTAAGTCTTGGTTATGATTTCCCGACTGTTAAGATTCGAATTCAGTTATTGTTATTTAAAAGTGACTGTCTGAATCAACTGGACTAAATTTCGAGTTTTATTTTGCAGAATGAATGGGTGATTTGCAGGGTATTCCATAAGGGACTAGATTGTAAAAACACTTTCAACAACCACTTGAATCCTGCTGGTTTACCACCATTAATGGATTCTTCACCGTACATTAACAGCAGCAAAACCAAACCGGTTGTTGCCGAGTCGCCATACGTGCCCTGCTTCTCCAATCCTCTGCAGCAAAACACAGTCGATCGTCGTAATTTCGACAACGATCATGTTCCGTTGAATCCCTCCCTCGTTTCCCCTCAATTCCCAGTTCCGAGCTCGTTCTACGGCGGCGATTTTCGATCACCGGGCTCTGTTTCGGTGCAAGAACAGTCGATGTTGAATGTTGAGGGCGTCCATCGGAAACCACGGATCGAATCTGGAAACTGGGAAGAAGGCGTTTGATGATCGAGATGCACCTTCTTCTTCAGCTGGACGAGTTGATCTTGATTGTTTTTGGCATTACTGAACCAAAAAACAAAACTGAAGCATTTGATGAATTAAAAAAAAAAAACTTCGAATTTAGAAGAATTTAAACCCCTATGTTACTTTTACTGTATGGAAAAAATGTTGGCGAGTTTATTGTATTCAAAAACAAGCTCGACATTGGTACGGTTTTTTTTATCAAAGAAAAATAGGAGCTTCATTCCAACGCAAAGAAAAATACAAATTATGGCATAAGACACCACACCCGCCAAGCTCGGAACCTAGAGAAAAAGGGGAGAGCCGCCACAAGCAAGCGGATAAGAGAGGAACAGGTTGCACAGGCCAACACGAGCGAGGAAGAAAAGCCGAAATCTAACACCCACAGAGAGCAAACGACAATATGGCGACGAGATTTAAATCGACCAACATTAGATCCAAGCGTTGAGCTGAGCAAGATGGCAAATGAGGTCCCATAAAAATGGGCCAACGAGAGTCCAACAAAACGCCGAGAACAAACGGCCATATGCAAAAAGAGCATAGGAAAGAGAAGTCGCCAAAGTCACCGTCTCCCCCAGTATTCTTCAAACCTGCAAAACCAAAAAGTGAAAAGAACCCAACCAAAAATAAAAAAACAAAGTGTCAAGAGAGATGGGATGAACCGAGCCTCTCTTCCACTTGTTCTTTTCTATTTCGAGTCGACAAAGAGGACCGATTGTCTCTCTTTCAAAATTGGTGTCCAAACTTGAACCGTGGTGATCGGTCGAAAAACACCAGATGAAGCTTAAAAAGCAAAAACTAACCGAAAAGAGAAAAAAAATCGATTTATAACAAAAAAAACAACAAAAAAAAGAGGGTCAACCACCAAAATAACAGTTGGCCGCCAAGAGAAGACTAGAACCGGATCTGGTTCAGGCGGCATACGGTGAAGGGCCTTTTGGGGGGAGAGCTTGCATGGTAGGTTTTTTTTTTTGAATAGTTACATTGGTAGGTATTAGATCTGTATAGTTTAAGAAATATTAATTTTAACATTTATAAATGTCAATAAATTGAATATTTTAGTTCAATAAATAATATTTAGTATTTGATATTTTGATAAATAAATTTTGTAAATTGAATATTTTAGTGATATTTAGGCGGAATATTGAGGTAAGAAAAAAATTCATAATATAAAGTATGTTAGAGTCTATTGAGAGAAAATATTTGTTGTAGTGAAGGGAAACTCGTCGTGTGTTTGACGAGTTCTCTAAATATTATTTTTTAGTAGGATCAGAGAACTCGTTGTGTGTTCCTGACGAGTTATCACAAATGTTTTTTTCTGTCTAGTTAAAAAAATAATATTTGAGAAATTCGTTAGGAACACACAACAAGTTTCCGCTCTCCGTAATAAATACTCTTATTTACTAAATAAATTCTAGCATGTCATATATCTCGAATTTTTTCACCTAATGTCCCCTAAAATAAAACTATTTTAGTTCAAAGGCACATATATTTCATATTAAGAATTAGCAAATTTTTAGGGCTTAAGGAAACATTAGCATTCCATTTTAATTATGTAAGAATATGCTTGTGGTATCAAATTAGTTTTTATATTTTGTGGAACATAAGAAGTGCTAATCTAAAACAGCACGTGGAGTTTTAGTTGTAGGCACATGACAAGATAAGTCCCAAAACCAACTCCATGCCATATAAAAACAATATAGAGTCCAACACGACATGATCTGATCAATTTTCTCACGAGTTAAGAGGGTTAAGCCACCAAAGATTTTAAATAAAATTAAAATTTTAGATCTTGATATTAAAAATTAAATTAAGAGAATAATTTCGTAATAAATTTTTATAATATTTAATTAGATTAATCGACGGTAAAATATCAATGCCTATTAAATGTTCAGTATTGATCACTTAGTTATCGTTAGAAACATTCGAAATTTTATTTTCGATGAGAAATTTAGAAAACATTGTGTTCAAAAACGTTTTTAGAGAAATAATGCACTGCAACTAAAATATTAGGGATATAGGACTTGTTGAAGTTTCTTATAGTGGATGGAGAATTTCCCGTGTGCTTATGACGATTTCTCCACATTTATTATTTTTTAATGAGATACCTATCTCGTGTAATATTTTGTGAGAATTTGTCAAGAGCACACGACGAGTTCTCTTAACTTATTTAAAAATAATAAATATAATAAATTTTTCAATAACACAAGACGATTTGTTTTTTTTTACCGTAATAAATATCTCAATTTACTAAATAAACATCAACCTACTCTATATCTCTAATATTTTATTTTTAGTGATATTATTTCCCCAAAAATAATCTCCAAAAAGCTTATTTTGTAAACTTCAATAAAAAGATTGGAAATTTTGTATTCTCGTAATTTTAATAATATAAAACTAAGAAAAATTTTAACGAGGTTCATAGCGATAATTTCTTTTACATAAAAAATTAAAATAGGAGAGCTCACAAAGGACAAAGACGTCAATTCGTAATACCATGTTCCACCGCCAACTCTTATCGTTTAAGTTTTTCTGTTTCGGGGATCCCACCGCACCGCCCACGACAGGGCGATGAGGTCGGAGTTAATCATCCATTTTTCAACGGTCGACGCGGGATCAAAAGGGCCCCATGAGCTCAACCGTGTTTCGGGTCTTAAGTCGTCATTGCTCAATGACTAGTGGCCACGTTGACGTGGTCGTAGCATGGGCAGATCTTTCAGTTCGAAACGGTGACGTGGATGAGAAAAAAGCGCAGTCCTGCCGCCACACCGCTCTCTCCGCCGTCTCCAAACAGTGTTTGCCCCCAAAAGCCAAACTACCACGAGACTTGTTGAGAACCGTTTTAAGTTTACATGCATTTGACATATACGTATAATATTTGTTTACACGTATTTGTTGATCGGTAAAGGATAATATGTTTGCTTCTACGTAATTCGAATTTAAATAGTATAGTCCCAAATGTGTACGAGAATATTCAAATTTTAAATTAAATTAAGATATATCTTGTAATTGAATTAGAATAACTCAAAAAAGTAATATTCGGACTTGGATTCACCACTAATTTAGACTAAAGGGTGCCCATTTTTTTATCTCTACTATGCAAGGTGAGGGTGTGTAAAATAATCCGATTCGATTGATTCGATCAGTTTATCTGTTGATTCAATCCGAAATTTCGAATATCCGATATGTTTTTTATTTTTCGGATAATTCGGATCGAATATTTGAAAATTTCAGGTCTGATACGGATAGTTATTTCACATTCGCTAATTATCCGATTTTCAAAAATTTAATTTTTTTTATAGATATGAATCTTGTTATATTCGATATTTTTACTTGTAATATATGAAAAATTGAATTTTTTATGGATACAAATTTGTTATATTTAATAATTTATTGATTGTTATATTCAAAAACCTAAAATTTTCATGGACAGGACCATCAAATTAAAAAAATAACTAAATAAAGTCATAAATTCAGATATTCGAATATCCGATCCAAAATTTTTAATATCCGATTTTTTCGGATTAGATACAGATCGCTAAATTACCTATCCAAAAATTTCGGATATTCAAAATTTCAGATCGGATCGGATATCTGAAATGCACACCCCTACCAGGGCAAACATATTGGCCATGAGTTGATTTTGTATGAATTGTGTTGGATACAATTATAAAATATATTACATTTTTAGATGATGAGTCACTGTTTAAATTTTATAGATGACATCGTTAGGTGTAACAATTACAAACCTAAAATATGAATCATATATATATATACTAAAAAAATAACATTTAACATTACAATATTATAGAGTAAAAATATTTGGCCGGTTGGTCAAACTGCTCATCTTTGTTCTCTTTTATTCCCTTAGATCATGCGTTCTAGACCCACTCAAAACACTCTCATATCTTCTCTTAGAGTCTCCTCTTCCCCTCTCCTTTAGATAGGATTAAGATTAGATTTAAGATTTGTTAAAAAAAGCATTACAATATTATGCAATTACAATAAGAAAATGAAAAATAAATTGTAAATATTAAAAATGTGAAACTTCAAACTTATCATATGTCATAAATAAGTAATTGTGCTAAACACAAATTTCAACCAATTTCCTTATATTCATCGCATACCAATATGTTTTTAGAATGAATGATATGCATATGTATTTCATAGTGGGAATGGATTTGGAGCTAATTAACTTGTTTTAGTATAAGGTAGGAATTAGGATGAGTTTCAGCTTATCTCCAATTACTAGTTATGTAAACTTCTTTGTTTTGTTTGCAAACTTACAAGAAGATGAGTTTAAATGATTAATCTTACTATTATTTACATAGTTTTAGATTATTAGTCTTTGTTATTTTAGCAATTAATATGATCTCAAATGTTTATTTTTATAAAATATGTGTAATTTGAAATATTCCAACAATAAGCTCATATGGAAATTACTGTTTAACATGCTAGTTTAGATTCATGCACATATGCCCATTAAAAGGATGTATACTTTATATGGATGGAGAGATGAGAGTTTTGGACTTTGCTTTGTTTGACAAAGCTCAACATTGCAAAAAGAAAAGGTAAACTACAATAGAATTCACTAAATTATAGGTAAGATTACATTTGGTCAACCAATTTTTTTATATTTAGGTCACTCAATTATGGATAAGATTACATTTGGGTCACCCAATTATTAAAGATTACACTTGGGTCATTCAATTATAGGTAATGTTATATTCGGGTCACCCTTCATATTTTAAAAAATACATCAACTTAGTCATTTTTTCTTCCAAATCCCTTGTATACACTCGTTAACACTAGAGTATTTCATTTAAAATTATTAATTAATCTAATACAGAAATTGATATTTTTTAAATACGTAGGGTGACCCAAATGTAACCTTACCTATAATTGAGTGACCCAAGTATAACCTTTAATAATTGGGTGATCCAAATGTAACATTCTCCATAGTTGAGCGACCCAAGTTTAACTTTTAATAATTGAGTGACTCAAATGTAACCTCACTCATAATTGAGTGACCTCTGTTGCAGTTTACTGAAAAACATTTATAATCACATTGATATTTAAATACATTGGCTGAGTAATTCAGATCATGTACTATAACAGTTTATTAGGAGGACGATCCTCCCAATTCAATTCACAATATTAAGATTCAAATATTTGTCATTGTTTTAAAAAGATTTTTTTAATAACATGTATTTGTTTAAAAATTAGTTGGTTTTAATTATTTTTAAAATTAAGATACAGTACAAAATTAAGAATATCAAATTAAAATTTAAAATTAAACTTTAAAATTAAATTAGTCGGTTAATGTATAATAATTTGGGTAAAATACACAAATGATCACTACACTATCTCTAAAAATAAAATGGTCACCAAGCTTTCAAAAATTACATGATGGTCATAAATTTTAGTTTTTATTACAAAATGATCAATGGGGCGTTAACTATCGTTAACTGAGAGAAGTGACATTTATGAAAATTTGTATAATAATATACTTAATCATCAATATTTATGTATTCAATCAATTTAGACATCAATACTAAGGGTTAAATTAGGAATAAATTAATTAAATATGTTAAAATGGAAATTAAATGTTATATTATTTAAATTTTTATAATTATCACATCATCCAATTAACAGCAGTTAACAGTTTAGTGATTATTTTATAATAAAAATTAAAAATTAATATTTATTATATAATTTTTTAAAAATTTAATGATCATTTTATATTTTTGGTGATAGTTTAGAACTTTACGCTAATAAATTTTTCTAAAAAAAATCTTTTCGTACATCAAGTACTATACCGATACTCCATCCTTAAAACTTACAGAGTACGAAACGACTGCCTGCTTCTTTTTTCTCCCTTCGAAATGGATACAACAACGTCCGGCGACAGGTCCGAAATATGTTTCTTCGATTTGGAAACCACCATCCCTCGGCGGCGCGGTCAAGGCTTTTCCATTATCGAATTCGGAGCCATTTTAATTTGCCCCAAAAGGCTGGTGGAGCTTAAGAGCTTCGCCTCCCTTGTCCGACCCGAAGACCTCTCTTCCATTTCCCCCGACTCCGTTCGCTGCAACGGTATCTCCCGAGACGACGTTGCTAAAGCACCTTCCTTTTCCGAAATCGCCAACCAAGTTCACGATATCCTCCACGGTCCGTCGCTGACACTAAAAAAGTCTCCTTTTTCTTCATTTTTTATTTTTCAAATTATTTAAATGTTTAAAAATTAAATGTGATTTTTGTAGGAAGGGTGTGGGCGGGGCATAATATAGTGAAGTTTGATTGCGTGAGGATAAGGGAAGCTTTCGAGAAGATTGATAGGCCGGCGCCGGAGCCTAAGGGAATTATTGATTCTTTGGTGGTGTTGTCTCAGAGATTTGGTAAGAGAGCTGGTAATATGAAGGTATGTTTAGAAATCTTATCTTTATTGTCAATTTTTATGAACAAAATTGTGGAAACTGAATTCAGGAAACTACAAAAGTTTGGGTTTTCCCCCCCTGTGGATGATGTATGGATGTTCATCTTTTTAGAGCTTGTAAAACTTTGACTCAAACAGCCAATGTCTTGACTATGTTAACTTGCAAGGTATTGCCTTTTTCAATCCATCGGATTTTACTGTTTTAAACACAAAAGATGTCTTTTGGATTGAAAATTGTGTTATGTACCTAGTCAAATTCTAGTACACAACTGATATGATGAGATATATGGCTCCTCTTGACATCAGACATCCTACCACTCTCGAACGAGGACTTATCGCTTTCAGTGGCACATTGTTAATTACCCTGTAGTCTGACTTCGATACTAATTGCTGTAGTCTGCAAATTTTGTCTGCTTTGGTCTGCTCAATTTCCACCTCTAATCTTGCTTACTGTTGTAGTTGTTTGATTTATGTATGTTCCATGGGGACCATGGAAATTCTGTTGCAATATTTGCTGTTTATGTGTTCATGTGCCTAACCCCTTTTGAGATTCTTGCTTAATTATTTGGTTTCTTAGCAGCTAGCATTTCGCTGCTAAGTAATGCGTTGTAAGTTTTAGGGTTGATACGAAGTTTTGGTTGATGTGTGTGTGTGTTCATGTACTGCTATGCAGATGGACACCCTTTCAAAATATTTTGAGCTTGGAAAGCAGAAACACAGGCAAGTCAATGATGAATCCAAACTCTTATCACCTTTGATAGTTGTGGCAATTTATGTAGCCTTGAGATAAACTTTTTGTCATGATTATTCAGGAGCTTGGATGATATCCGCACGAATCTCAAAGTTCTCAAGTACTGTGCTACAGTTTTATTCCTGGTATGGTAGTTTTATGTGTCAAATACAGTAGCCCTATTCTTGTTCCAAGGATGTGCCTTGGTTATTATCAAATAGTGCTTTATTCGTACAGCATGTGGATAAACTCTTTGATTATAAGTCGGAATTTATGATCCTCTTGGAAGTTTCGGCACTCTCTATACTGCTGTCTGCTGCTAATTTTTTGAACATTGCCTGTTACTTGTTTGAGTAACAGTCTGCACCTTTGTTATTCTTGTCCGTGTGGTTATAAGTTATCCAAATCAGTCTTTTGAGAACTTTTGCTAGTCCTTTCTTTATGACAATGTTTTCCTTCCGATTCATGCTTATGTAATTGCCAGTGCTGATTGTGTAGTCCTTGCATTTAGTGGATTCATGCTAGTGGTATGAGTGGAGTACTTCAATATCCGTGCACTGCCATTTATTTACAATTCACATATTGGAGTCTGAAAAAAAAAGAAAAGACCGAGTTTGAATCTCATCGTAGATTTTGTTGTGTCCGTTTAATATGGAAAATGTACTATAAATGGATATAGAAGTGCATGCATTCTTTTGTATGGATGTGATTTTGAGTTGCTCTTGGAATGCTTTGGTGCTCTACTAGTCGATGATGCTATCTATCTTCGAGATGGTTACATGGTCTAGTTTTGTAATATTAATTATCTGAAATTTGACCATATCTCATATTTATCTACAGGAGTCAAGCCTCCCAGATATACTCGCACCAGATATTTTTGTTTCCCCGGGACCTACGACAAGACGTAGTAAAAGCAAGTTATCCTTTGAGACACCTGACCCTGACATGCACTCTTTCTCCGAGTTCATCTTCTGAAAACGATCCAAGTTTATATTCAACAGCAAGAAGTAGTAGTAGCAGCAAGTCATCTTTTGAGACACCTAACCCTGACATGTGCACCATTTCTCTGAGTTCATCTTCTGAAAATGTTCCAACTTCATCTCCAACAGATCTTGAAGATGGTGAACAACATCCTATATTCTCTCTTCTAGCTTGTCACACTGGAGAGGTAAATTCAGATGAGACTAGTCCAGCTCAATCCGCTCCTTTTGACATGACTCGACTCAAAAACGAAATAAAGACGGAGGCCCTTAAATTAGATGTCGCAGAAGAAAAATCTGAGCTACAGTCTCCCGATGTTTCACCAGAAACTGCTGTTGTTGAAGGTTGTAGTGGATCCGCAGGATTTTTAGAGCCGGGTGAAGTTTCTATAACTTCCATCAGTGCATCTTCAGTCCAGCAATATCGTGGCACTCACCAAATAAAATTGTTACACAAGAATGTTGCCTTGCAGCTTTTTTGTCCTTGTTTAAGAGTACGATCTGGAATCAGTAAAAAATTTCTCGATCAGGCAGGTCGTCCACGTTTGAGTTTTGTGGTTGATGCTTCCCCGACTTTATGTGGCATTCTGGATGCTTGCGATGCTGCTGCAAAGGAAATTTTTGACAATTGTGGAAGCAATTCTGATTGGAGGCATGTTGTGATCCGAAATTATAATTACATCAGCACCCCGACTGCAAGACTGCGGTAAGTTTTCGTAACTCGGTACATTTTCGTTTCCTTTCCCTCTTATAAATCGTAATTCAACAATATTCGTAGTTTTTTTTTTTTTAAATCTTCCCTTCAGCATTCCTACTATTGTCAATGGTGATACCGCCCAATATGGCACGGAGATACATCGAAAAGACTACTCCGGTAATGTGCAGAAACTCGTATTCGACAAATTCAACGCCGATGAACTCAGCAACATAATTCGAAAAGGACTATCCGTGGATGCATTTTTCAGCCTGGATACTTTTGATTATCAGCAAATTGCCGGTATCCGTCTAGTGGCTAAAAAGTTATACGTACTAGTTAGTAGATTTCAAAAGTTGAATTTAGTCCATTTTCAGATTGTTTCCATACATGTCACAGTACTGTGTATGTTTAAGCATGATTCATATGTTCATATGAGCTTATTTCTCAAATTCACACCTTTAAGATGACATAGGACACCATACATTGTACCAAAAGGGAGAAAACGGCTTCGGATGGCAATTCATGCAATTGCGGTTTAACTGCAATGTTGCATGCAGTGATAGTAGTGTCAATCAAGTTGACGAATTTTATTTTATAACTTAAGAATTGGTTGAGTTTTTTTTATTCGAATTGAGTTTAGTTGTTCAAGTTTATTTTCAAATTTAATTGTAGGTACTTATAATGTTATGGTACTAATTGGTTTTAATTTATACGATTTTTTATGTTCATATACAATATACATATATATTTTTTATATTATTTTATATGAAATATACATATATAATTATATTATGAAGAGTTGAGGTACTTGACTCCAACTTGAAAATTCTAACTTGAAAACAGATACATTAATTACTAAAAATTTTAAGTTATTTAAGTCTTATTTTATAACTTAAATTCTACTTGAATTTTTTTATTCAAATTGTGATTATAAAATTATGATTTGAATCGAATATTTTTACGTTGAGTCAAGTAAAAGAGTTTGTTTTCTTTTAGTTTTGTTCACCAATGTATTAGGGTATTTTGGTGGAGCGGAAGGCCCAATTTCAGAGCCAATGATAAAATAAATTGGGCTTATATTATAAAAAACAGCTTTGAGTTGGACGAGCCGAAACCACCAGATGCATAATCAGTGCTTCAGTTTGTTCGTCGTTCAAGCTTCGGGAATGGTGGAAAAAGAATAGAATTCTAGAAAGCTTATTGTTCGAGTGGGAAAATTTCCACTCAATCGATCATCACAAACAAAAACAGTCACGGCAAACGAAACCCAATCATCAAATCAAGCAGCAATGGTCGATGGTGATGATCAGAGACTCCGTTTCCCACAGCGACCTCTCCGTTTTCCCTCCCGTCGACCACGAGAATCTGCACCGTCAAATCCAACAGCCGCTTCAGAACCCACCTTCCGATTTGACTCTTCTACCGCCGTCCGAATCCAGCGACGTTGATTCTTCATCCGGTGGTCGTGGGGTCGGAGAATGGCTGGGGATCGGGGTCGGGATTTTGCGTGCTAAAATCGTTGGCCTCGCTTGCTATTTCGGTTACAAAAACGGTACGATTGGGAAGGCGTTTCGGTCTTTTCAAGGTGTTATTGACTTGGCGACGATGGTGCTGGTGTGGTGGTTGTGCAAAAGGATATGGCGGCTGCGGCGGCGGAAAGAAAGCGCGGAAATGTTGAGGACGATCATAAAGGAGAAGATGAGGTAAAGTTGTTTGTTGAAATGCTTGTGTGAAATTTTAGTAGCATTTTTGTTCTCAAATCATCAAATTTGAATTCAATTGTAGTATATTGTGCAGAAAATTGTGGGGTTGTTAAACCAGATTGCTGAAATGAACAAAGTACTGGTAGAACGCCATAGACTTGTAGCTTCAAAACCGACCCATTAATGGCTTCTTCAACTTAAAGATGAAGATGAAGACCAGCAAATCGATGGCAATCCTTTTAGTCTATAGGGACTAGGGACTAGGGAGTATAATTTATTGTTAAATTCTTTTTTTCCTTCTCAAATTCATAAATAGATTCATGTAAATATACGAACTTTCTCAATTTAGGGAGTTTGATTTGTATTTGGTTTATTTATTTTCGGGGCCTGATTAGTGATTATTATCTATCGTTTAATCTATATTGTAATGTTTAATTTTTCTAATGAAACAAAATGATAGTCAGTACATAGACATATGATAGAGTACAAAAGATAAGAACAAACTACAAATTTCTTCACACAATTTTTCTCAAAATAAGCATGAGAGATAAATTGACCAAAGTTATAACTCGGAGAAAGATTATATTGAGTAAAAAAAATTCAAAACTTATTCGAGTCGATGAAGTCATATTTTATAACTTGAAAATTGGGTCAAGTTAAATTAAGTGTTCAAGTTTTCGTTCAAATTTAATTATATATTTAATTACAAATTTTTTCACCTGCTCCAGAGATTATTGATAATTTAAACCACTTATTATAACTATATATAATATACATATATATTTCTCTATATTTTTTCTTATCTTATGTAAGATAGAGAATTTAATGAACTTGAAAATTGACCCATTAGTTATTAAAAAATTAGCTAAAGGGTCAAATTTGTCTTTGTAGTAATTCGAAATAAGCAATATTGTCCCTACATTTTTTCCTTCGTAATATTGCCCTCAAAGTCAGATGTTGCCCTTTGACCGGCGTTGATCATTAAAATGTTGATGTAGCAGTTAACGGTAAAGTCATTCATATAATTTTTACTCGAAATCATTTAATTGCAGCAATTTTTCCCTGGATTTATTTAGTTTTTTGAAAAAAATTGGATAAATAATTTAGTTGTTCGAGTTAAACTTTTATAAAGAGAATATATAAAAAATTGATTAAAAAATTGGTTTAAAATATCCTTTGAGTCCTTGGTAATTTTAAAAACAAGCAAAGTGAGAACTTTCACAAAAAAAAATCAAAATATTCTTTATTTTTATAAAAAAATAAAAAACTTAATAAAAATAAATAAAACATTTAAAAAATTATTGAAAATAAAAACTAATATAAAAATTAAAATATATTAGGAATTATAAAATGATAAAAATATAAATACAAAAATTTAAAATTATTTATAAAATATTAAAAAATTAAACAATTTCATCAAAAATTTTAATTCTTTATACATGCTTTTTAATTTTTATATTTATATTTTATTAATTAATAATTTATAATTTATAATACATTTTAATTTTTATATTAATTTTTATTTTCAATAATTCTTTAAATATCTTATATATTTTATTAAGTTTTTGAATTTTTTTTAAAAAATTGAAGAATATTTTGATTTTTAATACTTTATACATACTTTTTATTTTTTATATTTTATCATTTTATAATTTTATAATTTATAATACATTTTAATTTTTATATTAATTTTTATTTTCAATAATTTTTTAATTATCTTATTTATTTTATTAAGTTTATGGATTTTTAAAAAATTGAAAAATATTTTGATTTTTGTGAAAGTTCTCACTTTGCTTATTTTTAAAATTACCAGGGACCCAAAAGATATTTACACCAATTTATTAATCGATTTTTCATATATCCTGTTTATAAAAGTTCAACTCGAACAACTAAATTATTTATTCAATTTTATTCAAAAACTAAATAAGCCAATGGCAAAATTACTGCAATTGAATAACTTCGAAGGCAAAACTGCATGAATGACTTCACTGTTAACTGTCACATCAGCACTTTAACGGTCAACGTCGGTCAAAGGGCAATATTGCTGCAATTGACCGGCTTTGTGGGCAAAATTACAGGAAAAAGGTAGGGACAACATTGCTGATTTCGAATTACTACAGGACAAATATAACCCTTTAGCCTAAAAAATTTGAGTTATTCGAGTCTCATTTTATAAATCATATTAAACTTAAAACTTTTCGACTTGAGTCTAATTTATTAAATTATGATTTGATTAAATTAAAAATTTTAATTTTTTGAGTCGGATCCAGTTTTCCCCCTACTCGTGATTTACTAGCTGTAATTTGAAGTGAAAGGCAAAGGCATTAACGACCTTTTTCTTTTAAAATTGCAATATTGCATAGGGATGTAAAAACATGTAATCTGATGGGTTTCAAGTCAGGTCATGTCAGGTCGGGTCAAATCAGATATATGTCATTCTAGGTTGATTTGATGTTTTAGCTCGATTCGGGTCGGGCGCGGGTCAGTTTCAGGTCGAGGTTATTTCAGGTCGGGTCAAAACGGTTCGGGTTTGAATCAGTTAATTGACAGGTTAATTCGGACTCGGATGGACTTCAGGTCGGGTAATTTCAAGTCGGGTTTATTCGGGTTTCGAATTCGTATTAAGTTTGAGTTTGGTACAAATGGTCGATAGACTTTGGGTAGGGTCATTTTGAGTGAATTATTTAACGCCTTTTGGCTTTCACGAACACGAATCACATTAAAAATAAATATTAGGCACTAGAATGAACAAAAATATCATCATATGATTCATATCTAAAATATTAGAGTAGATTAAAAAAATTAGGAATTAATAAGGGTCAATTTTGGTGAAAAATAAAATTTTAGGGACTAACATGAACAAAAAGATCACATATTAAAAACATTGGACTAAATACAAAAAATGAATATGGGTCAATTTGGAATAAAAATAAAGTTTTAGGGACTATAATGAAAAAATATTAAATTAAAATTAAAAAACATTGGACTAAATTACCAAAAAAATGAATAGGGTCAATTTGAACTAAAGATAAAGTTTTAGGGACTACAATGAACAAAAATATCACCGTGTTAAAAATATTGGACTAGATTAAAAAATTTTAAAATAAACAGTGGTGAATTCGAACCCTAAACCCCAAACCTCAACCCCAAATATTACAATCACTGATAATTAAAGTATAAATCGAATCCCTAAACTAATCTCATAACCCCAACCAATACAAGCATAATCCCCTAATCTCTAAACTAATATCATAACCCCAAACACTCAACTTGACACATTTACCCTTAAACCCCAAACTTCAACACCTATATCTTACAATCACTAATAATTAAAGTGCAAGTATAGTCCCTAAACTAATCCGATAACCCAGACACTCAACTTCACATCCTTAATTCCCCTAATTTTGTGTATAATTATATTAAATTTAGATATATGAGATTATCTTTTGTAAAAAAAGTAATGTAACAATAATAATTAAAAACAAAAATGGCATTTAAATCTATGCACAGCCGCGCACGTTAGCATTGTACCATTACTAAAAAAGAAAATCCCAGATAAAACAGATCCGATTTATAATTTCTAAAACTTTCAGGATTAGGGTTTCGCTTCCTCCTCTCTCTTCGGTCTCTCACTTCAACCAACCTGGTAAGATCCCTAATTTCGATAATGAATTCCGATTAATTCATGATACAATTTCGTAAAATTTAGGTTTTTAAATTTATTACCAGGAATCAGGAGGAAAAGTTACAAGCTTTGAAATTGGTTAAGGAGAATTATATATATACATAACTATTTGGGGGTTTTGAGGGGGAAATATGGATGGAGAGGGAGGAGATCAGATGGAACAGTTCCATAGAAACGAAGCAATCTCAGCTGTTGCTGATGAGGGTTTTCTAGGTGTAGAAGATGATGATTATGAGGATCTTTATAATGATGTTAATGTTGGCGATGGGTTTCTTCAATCTTTAAGAAAAAACGAAGATTTAGTGTTTAGAAATGAGGAAAGTAAGGATAATGCAAATTGGAATGATAATGCTGTTGTTGTTAATAATAATAATAATAATAATAATAATAATAATGTTTGTGGGAAAGTTGGTGGGTCATCAATGGGTGCACCTGAACCTGGTGTTGTGGATGGTGTTGAAAGAGTGGATTCTATGGTTTCTCATGAGAGTCAAGCGTTCAGAGGTGCTGCTTATAATGCCGTGAAAGGGCCTAATGCAGGTATTGGTGGTGGTGGAAGTGGGCTTAGGGTTGAATTAGCACAAGCATCGAGTAAGTTGAATGATATGGCTGTAGAGCAGAGTAGGAATAATAACAACAATAGTTTAGCTGGGGTGAGTGGTATGGGACAGCTGGGGCATGGTGTTGGGAATGTGGAGGGCGTTGGGAATGAGGGTTTGATGAGGCAAGGAGGTGTAGGAGGCGAGAATGTGAATGTGAATGGTGGTGGTGGTGGTGGCAGCGGTTCTATGATTGGGAATGGTGTTGGAAATGTGGGTGTGGCTAGTGTTGTTCCTTGTTCCGTTCCTGGGGTTGGTGCAAGTGGGGGTGGAAGTGGTGGTGGGACGATATTGTTTGTTGGGGATTTGCATTGGTGGACAACAGATGCTGAACTGGAGTCAGAGTTGTGCAAGTATGGGGCTGTGAAGGAAGTGAAGTTTTTTGACGAGAAAGCAAGTGGAAAGTCAAAAGGATATTGTCAGGTTGAGTTTTTTGATCCTGCCGCGGCCACAGCTTGTAAGGCAGGAATGAATGGGCATGTGTTTAATGGAAGGCCTTGTGTTGTTGCCTTTGCATCACCATTTACTGTTAAGAAAATGGGAGAGGCTCAATTAAATCGGAACCAACAGATGGCACAGTCTACTCTTTCGCAAGCTGGGAGGGGCCGTAACGATGCTGGAGGCAAGCCTGTTGGCAATAACATTCAAACTGGTGGGAATTATCAAAGCGGAGATAATAATAGAGGTTATGGGAGAGGGAACATGGGAAGAGGCAATGCTCAGGGGATGGGAAATAGAGGGCCACTTGGTCCTACGAGGAACAGGGCTGGTGGGATGGGCGGTAGAGGTATCATGGGAAATGGTGGAAATGGTTTCGGACAGGGTATTGGTGCAACACCGCCTCTCATGCATCCACAATCTATGATGGGTCAAGGCTTTGGTCCTGCTTTTGGTGGAGCGATGGGAAGAATGGGCAGTTATGGTGCTCTAATGCCTCCATTTTCTGGGATGTTAAATTTGTTCCCTCCTGTTGGTGGTGTTGGTTTGCCTGGAGTGGCTCCTCATGTTAACCCTGCATTTTTTGGAAGAGGTATGCCCATGAATGGTATGGGGATTGTGCCTTCAAGTGGAGTAGATGGGCCTAATATGGGATGGTCAGATCCCGGCATGGGAGGATGGGGTGGTGATGAGCATGGTGGTGGGAGAGCTGGAGAGTCTAGTTATGGGGAGGAAGCTGCATTTGATCATCAACATGGTGAAGCTAATCATGATAGAGGAGGTTGGCAAAACCCTACGAAAGAAAAAGATAGAGCTTCAGAAAAGGAGTGGTCTGGCTCGTCTGAAAGAAGGTCTCGTGATGATGGAGAACCAGGATATGATAGGGACATGCCTGGGGAGAAGGATAAAGGCCATGGTTCTGATTGGCCAGAAAGAGGGCACCAAGATGATAGAGACATCAGTCGAGAACGTGATAGGGTGCGTGACAGGGATCGGGAACGCTCTCGAGATCGTGACCGCAACCGTGATAGGGAACGTGATCGAGAGAGGGATCGGGACCGGTATAGGGAAGACAGAGACAGATATGCAGATCATCATAGGTACAAGGACCGTGATTCTGAGCATGATAATGATTGGGATAGGGGACGATCATCAAGGACCCACAGCAAGTCACGATTGTCTCAGGAGGAGGAACATCGCTCAAGATCCAGAGATGGTGATTATGGGAAGAGGCGACGACTTACCTCAGACTGACTTATCTGATGCCTTCTATTAGCAGAACCTTTCGGTTCAAATTAATATCAATAAGAAAAGAATCAGTAACTGCTGAAACCTTAGGTTCGTCATTCACCTTTGATATCTTTCTCAGCTGGTTGTCTTGTGGTCATCATTTCATAGCCATTCTTGGTACATTGCCTGAATTTGTTGACTGCTTCAACCACTGGAGTATGGTCTCAGTTTTCATGGAAGAAGTAAGTTCCTTGACAATGTTCCCCTCATCATATTATCTGAATATTCATTACCATAAACTTATCATTGAATTTTATTTTCTCCGAATTTGCGGGAGTGTTGAAATTAAATATTGTTCATACATTTCCGTATTTGTAGTCATGTATGTAATTGTTGAAGATCTCAAAATGATGCCGTAGGTAGCTGATATTCATTTAATGAATGGTTTTTATTTATATGTTTGCTATCTTCATCCGATCATGAATATATACCACATCCTAAGTAACGATTTGTGCTATGTTTATTGTAGTAGTAGTTCCCTTGTTTTACATACACTTCTACCATGCGTAACAGATTTAATGTATATATAATTAGGGAATTGTTGGTTGTGGCCTGTAACCGTTTTTATACATTGTTGATCGCATATTCTGGCAGTAAGATTCTCGACCTATTTTCCTGAGATTTATTTGCAGCTTTGCTAGGTGGAGTTTTCGCTGTATGTCTGCTTGCGTTTTTAATTATAATGAAGCAATTATTATTCCGGTGTCGAGTAGAAACCTTTATTTAATCATGCATTTCTCAAGTTTACTTCTGCTGCTCAAAGGCAACTACTGTTATTATACACGGTCTGTTATATTCTTAATAAAATGGTTCCTAATTACAACTGCTTATTTGATTCATAGCTTGAAGGGTTTTTGATCTTTGAGATTTGAAGCTGTTCAGTAAAACCAATGGCATCTCGGTCATGAAGGATGACCACAGCATCGGAAATTCGAGACAGTGACGGGCGTGTTTCCTTTTGACAGCTGCATTCGTGTAGAAGTGAAACTCATACTTTTCTTATTTTCATTTATGTTTTAGATAATATTACCACGATGAAACCGGAACTGATATCGTGGATGATGATGTTTTATGGCTTGAAATAGCTGAAGTCATCAGATTAATTTCTGAAACTTTTAAAGAAGAGTTGGAATGTGATGTAGTAGGGATATGTTGATGCTGATGTGCATTTTCTGATGTTCTTGTATCATTTTTGCCTTTTTTATTTACTTTTTAAATTATATTTTGGGGTTAGTTTTAGTTTTTAGCTTTATGTTAACCATGTGATTTTTTTTTGGTGAAGACATGTAGAGAATATTAACCGTTTGATTTGTGAAATTCCATTGTTAAAGCCTTAAAGGCCTTGAGAATTGTACAAAAATTGTATAATGAGAATCCATTTTTATTCACTAATTAGAAGTTTTGTTGTTTTTATTATTTATCAACAATATCTTGTTAACTATCATCATTTATCTGATGTTATTCCTTCCATCTTAAGCAACTATTTTTTTTAAGTTCAACAAATTTTATCCAAAATTAATCAAATTATGATGTTTTTAAAGTGTTGTAAGAATAATAGTGTGTACAGAGTCGAGTCAATTTTTTGAGTTAATCAAGTTGATAAGTCTAATTTTATAATAATTTTTTTCGAGTTGATATTATAAAATTCAAGTTAAGTCGAGTTTTTCAAATTTAATTGTAAATATTTATAATGTGTTGGTATTAGTTAATTTCAATTTAAGCGTTTATATATATATCATGTAGAGTTGAGGGACTTGACTCGAACCTAAAAATCGATTCACTAATTACTAAGAGTTTTAAGTTATTATAGTCTCCTTTATAAATTTCAAATCAAGTTTAAAATTTCAATTCGAGTTAAATCAAATTTTTTCACATCAAATCGAGTTGAAAATCTTTATTTTTTTCGAGTAAGTTTTGTTCACCAATCACCCTATTTCCAACCACATTGCAAACTCATTAAATTGAAAAACTTCATTTTTTTATGGTTGATAAATGAATGATAATTGGAGTTATAATTTGATTGTAATTTTTTTACACAATCCTTCTTTAAAATTAAAAAGGGTAAAATTCAGAAACAATCACTGAATTTTGTTAAAAAACCAAAACGGTAATCAAACTTTTAAATATTACAAAATAGCAATTAAATTTTGTGTTTTGTAACAAAATGTTAACTGAAACGTTAAACCCCATTAAGTACTTAACGTTTCTGTTATAAACTTTTGTACAATAGCACATTTGATCATTCATATTTACACATTTAATCAATTTAATCCTAATTCGAAAAAAATACTAAATTTAGCTCTTTTATTTGCATATTCAATCAATTTGGTACTTAACGTTTCTGTTTTTGGGTCTTCCACATTGCGCGATACGAAGGTGAAAACAAGAGCAACGCTTTAAGGACCAAAATGAAAGAAAATATAAATAAAGATAATTAAATTTAGTGAATTTTTTTCGAATTAAGACTAAATTGATTGAATGTGTAAATATGAATGATTAAATGTACTATTATACAAAATTTTATAACATAAACGTTAAGTAATTAACGGGGTTTAACATCCCACTTACTATTTTGTTACAAAACACAAAATTTAATTGCTATTTTGTAACATTTAAAAGTTCAATTATCGTTTTATTTTTCTTAACAAAGTTTGGTGACCATTTGTGAACCTTACCCAAATTAAAAACCTAAAACTTTATTATACCCTAAATTCTAAGCTTCAAACCCTAAATTTTAAATTCTAAATTCTACAACCTAAACTCTAAATTTTAAATACTATAAACTAAATTTTACACTGTATCAAACTGATTCTCAATTAATTAATTGTATAAAAAGAATAAAAATTTATTCAATTTCCTTTGTAAAAAAATTATCATTTCAATATAAAATACACATAGATTATTATACATATTACTATCCCATCAACTTTGTTAAAAGTTTAATGTTTTGGTAATTTGAACAAAATAATTACAATATAATATGTTCACACTTTTATAGTATCAGCTTTACATTCAAATTATTTTTCGTCATATCATTTTAATTATATATAATGCATAAGTACTTGTAATAGTAATAAACCTAGATGAAAAATACCATTTTATTACTTCTGATTATAATTCATGCAGATATGAAATACTTAAAGTCATCAACTTCAAAAACACCCCAACTCACAGAATAAAACAGGACGAGATAATATTTTGTTTATCCTTTTTTCCCCTACCAAGACCAAAAATAACATCAAAACCAGGCATTTAGAACTACTACCAAAGTCTTAATTTTTTGTTCCATTTAATGTTTGCAGTGAATGAATCCGAAATAACTTGGGACCAATGTCCTTGAGAGCACAGATCTGCTCTTCCCCCATTGCAGACATCACAGACACAACCAGGTCTTTCCCCTCGGCAAAACCATCCTTGATCTGCACTCACCAAAACACAAGAATGTAAAATTATTAAACTACCGTCTTCATGATGCGGAAAAGTGACCAACATTGTCGTGTTAGGAATGGGTGTTAGTCATATATATAGACATCACACCAGTCATGGAGATACGCAAACATGTAAGCACTGGGTAAAATACAAAACACAAAGTTGAGTAGCATTGAAACAAAAACAGAAGAAGAAACAGTTTCGGGATTTCAGCTAGTTTAAACGTGTGAAAGAAGGACTATACAACTCCATCGGAATATGGTGTTAAATCAGGTTCCTAACACCAATAGGCCCGAAACTATGGAAGGAAAAAAATAAGATTGCAATTGATAAAATATAAACCCCTAATCTCTCTTCTTTGTGTAGAACAAAGGAGACCACAAACGGTGCTGTCAATATAAGGGGGCAGTAGCACAAAATAATCCCATTGGGCCTAACAATTTTGTCCACAAAAGATGTTCACAGGTTAAATATTGCGTGAATACATTCTATCCTAAGTTGAACTCCTGTACTCGGGTCATATGAGATTAATGGGTCGTCTATACGAGGATGACAACAGGCGTGAATGGAATACAAGCACCTTATTCTGTTTTTAGAATTCAAATCAGTAACTTGAATAACAACGAAAGCTACACTATATCAAAAGACCCATTCGTCGAAAACATATAAAAAATAGTTAGTTTACCTGTTTCAACAAGTTGTCATCCGTTGGAAGCCTCAGATCATCCTTAGTGTCTCCACTGTCAGTCAGCAAACTCACCTGAAATATTTAACAAGTTAGGAAGGAAAACACGGATGACTGCACAAAAAAGAAAACAATCTTACAAATCCATCCTCAGAAATGTCGATCAACTGGTAGTCAGTTCAACTGGTAGTCAGTACGATTGACATGTGGAACCTGTTAAAACCAGAGGGTACTTAATTCACCAATGCAATTACATAAAAGATTACAAGTTTTAAGAAAAACAATAACAATTGGTGAAGCAGGTTATAATTTCGTACATCGCAGTTGTGGGAAGACGGTACGATATCTTCCAGCTTCTTGGAAGTGAAGATGTCGATTGCAACAAAGTGACATTTAGCATGACCGTGCTTCCCAGTCTTGGAGGTCGAAACTTCAATGACCTGACCAATGGAATACAAGTCAACAGCAGTCAAGTTCAGTTAAAAATGCAAATCATTCCAAATAGCAACGACAAAGTGCAAATCAACAATCAGATCATCACATTCCAACAAACACAATCAGATTGCTCATAATAAGAAAACTATTCAAACAGTTCCTAATTTCTCTATACTAAAGTCTCAGATTAGTTTGGTTCTAATCCTCTTTCTCTAATTTACTTTTTGATTGAACACAAGTTATTATAAATTCAAAGAAAATACTAAAATGTAAAATCATATTCGATTCTTAACGCAAAGCTATCAATTATCCAACTATTAAAATTAATTCAGCAAAAAAAAAACAATAGATCTGAACCATCAAAATCTCAACTAGAAATTATAAACAAATACCAGAAATCATAAATAAAAAAAACGATTTAGAGGATAAAATCAAACGGAAGGGACCTTGCAGGGGCGGCCCTTGATGACGATGTAGCCGTTCTTACGGATGATTCCGGCCTGTTGAGGGTAGGTTTTGGAGGCGCCGGCCTTGGACTCGAAATGGTGCTCCTCGTCCGACATTTCCGGGTTTGAAAAAAACTTCTTTTCCTTCCTTTTTTAGGGTGTGCAGTAGAAAGCAGAGACTGGGGGCGGAGTAGATGTGCGGGCTTTTATATGTTAATAAATTGTTTAATACTGGGAGTTAGGGTTTCCAATTTTATTTTACGATTTGTGAGGGGTTGGATATCGTTCCCATTTCATTTATTTTTTCATTTTAAATAAATATTTAATAATATAATTATTATTTCATGCACGGATAATAAAAAATATCACATAAACATGTATAATTTAGCTCTAAAAATTAAAATTTAAAACTAACACAAAATCTTTGAAATTAAATCATAACAACTAAATCTTAAATATTAAACTCTAGTCATAAATTATAAATTTTAAACCATGCAACATTAACCTCAAAACTTTGAAGATTAAAACTGCATTTTAGTTGAATTTAGCAGCTCAAACGGATACTTGTCTAGTTTTTTCTTACCAAACAACCAACGGTTGGCCACCAATCGACCGCTTGTCCACTACTTTTAGTGCCTAAACAGGTGTTTTCTAGCGTATGAATTTTTCAATTTTTGAAAACGACCATTGCAACCCCGACTAAAATTTGGGCGCTACAATGAAAGATAATGCCTAAACTTTTAAACTCTAAATTAATATGATGGCATCACATTGATGATAATTTGATGACACTTTAATTGGTTGTTAAAATATTATATCAATATCAAATATTAATTTGACTTTTTTATCATTAATGTTTATTTTAATTTTCAATGAAATATATTAGAATGTAATTAATTATAATTTTAAAAAATTAAAATTATTAATTTATGGTGTTTTAAATCCTAACGCTTTAAGCCCTAAAAATCATAAACTCCTAAACCTTAAACCACAAACTTTAAACTCTAAGGCTTAAGCTCTAAAAACATAAATCCTAAAACCACAAACCATAAACACTAAACCCTAAAACAATAAACCTCAACCCCTAAAAACTATAAAATACCACAACACTAAAATCTTAAAACAATAAATCATAAACTCTAAACCCTAAAATTATAAACCATAAACTCTAAACACTTAAAACATTTTTACACGATTATTAATTACATTAAATACCCTAAATTAATGGTGTTTACTTTTAGAAATATAATTAGTTACATTTTAATAGATTCTATTAAAAATAAAATAAGCATAGTAATTCTGCTCTTTTTTAGAATTAAGGCATTATTTAGAGATAAAAAAGATCAAATACTAATCTGTGTGATAGATTTTTTTTAAATTCGGCAAATAACATACTCTTAACATTAACATGTTCCTACTAATATAAAAACAAAACTCGTCATTAATCGTATTATACATAAATAATAGATGCTTAGTCTCTTTTCTCTAATTTGGTTAATCGTAGTTTTTTATATTTTTTTGAAATTTAAAAACGTTAGTTTTATCCAAATTGAACAATAGTGATATGGTTAAATTATAGAAACTAAAAATTACTAAATTAGAGAACATAAATTAAGTTTACCATTTATTGATATTATAAAAATTAATAATATAATTTAACTTAAAACGGATTTAATGACTAATATTTAGATCATGACCAAAATTTCATTAAAAATATGTAGGTTAAGATTAATTAAATTAAAGCATAGAGTTTAAATTTACCGTTTATGTATAATACATGAACTGAGAGTAAATTTCGACATATAATACAGATTAGTTAAGTATGATTTTAAAAATAATAATATGTTCCAGATAAAACCCTAGCCGCTCTCTACTGTTAAAATACCTTCAACCCTAATCGCTCTCTACCTTCATAAATCCCTTTAATCGGTAGTCGACAATTAATCTTAGTATTGATTGTCGATCACCGTATCTATTAGTTTTTTTGTTTTTATTTTAATAAGAATCTCTGTCTCTGTGACACGTTTTCTTTTGTCCTTATGACATGTTTTTTTTGTTGTCCTTGTGACATGCCTTTGTTTTTGCTTTGTGGCTTGGTTCATCTGTCTTTGTGGCATGTTTCAGCATACCCTAGCGATCGATTATTATTCGCACAAAGATTCAATCGGTGCTAGTTTCTGATTTATGTTTTTGTCGATGGTCACTTGGAAAGTTATATCCCTACTCGGTTGATAGTTGTTTGCCGATAAAATCAGTCCTGGGTAGCGGTACTTTTTGCATGACAGTTTGGATCGTGCACCACTCCTTCTTCCTTCTTTATGCGTCTCGTTTGGACAGAGACAAGGAGATTCAGGAATTTTCTGAATTTTGTTGGTATGTTTATTTCCATAGAATTTTTTATTTTTCTTTGGTTTTGGGTTGTAAGGATTTTTTGGGTTGTTTAATCCGATTATTCTTCTTCTTAGATGCGTTGTAACTGTAATATTTTTATGAATTTAATAAAAAATCAGTGGCTATTTATAAAAAAAGTATGATTTTACGAAGCAAACGACTGAGTTCAATAGGTAAAAGATAGAAGTAATATTAAAGCCTTAAAATGAATATATATATATATTTTAATACACAAGATATGTAAAAAAAATTACACAACTCTTTTATAAAATTTAAAATTTAAATCTCAAACTCTAGCACCCTAAAATCTAAACCTAAACCTTAAACCCTAAACTCTAAATTCTAACCATAAACTCTAAATTCTACATCATACACACTACAACCCTAAAATTTAAAGGCTTATATAAATTTTAGTTTACACAAGCTTGTGTATCAAAGTATTTTCTAACCCGTGACCGTTGGATGAGTAAAATGGATGGATGAGATTAAAAGTAGGATATATGAAGATTATCACTTAGAAAAAAAAGGAATTAATCTCGTCCATCCATTTTACTCATCTAAAGTCATGAATTGTAAGTGGATCCTAATTATATATATAATGCTTAAATTTAGTAGGCGTATTTTTTCCCAATATATTTTGGTGCATAAATTAGTAATAAATTCTACTCCCAAAAGTATTTCGATTAAGCTTATAGAAAATATGAAAATGCCAAAATTGCGGGCTTTCTTTTAACTTGTTGGAGGGGATTTTTTTGTGGGCCTCGGACTCTCAATTCTAATCGGAGGATGTATACTCAGTCGATTTAAAATAAAGAAAATGAGTTAGTTAAGTGGATAAGTTTCGTTTTTATAATTCAAATTGTATTTGTTTTTTTTTTCAATTGAGTTATTCGAGTTTTTGTTCAAATCTAATTGTAAAATATTTATGATGTTGTGATATCAATTGGTCAATTTAAACGATTTTCTATAATCATATACAATATAGAAAAATATTTCTTCATATGCAATATACATATATCAGAAAGAGTTTAGGAACTTGACTCGAATTTAAATTAATTCACTAATTACCAAAAATTATAATTATTCGAGTCTCATTTTATAACTCAAACTTTATTTGAATTTTTTTAAGTTGATTCGAGTTTATGAAATTACGACTATATTCAAGTTGAAAAAAATTGATTTTTTCGAGTCAAGTTTATGAAATTCCAGTCTAGTCTAGTTGAGTTGAATTGTTTGAGTTTCTATTTAAATTTAATTGTAATTATTTATAATATTATGATACAGAATATTTCCTATTTAAAAGGATCTCTAATCATACAAGATATACATATATATTTTTTATTTCATTTTTCACATGTATAAGTAAGTGTAATGTTATTTAATAAATTAAATATTTTTTAAAATTATAAAATGTATTTATCGTGTTATTTCTAATGAATGATTTTTTAAGGATAAAATATTGATAAGAGTACAAGGGGTCAATAAATTGATCGGAATAAAAATTTTGTAAAAAAACAATTAAAGGACCAAATTGAATAAAAGACAAAGATAAGGGACTAAATTGCAAAAAGAATAACTTTATTGTTAAAAATGAAAATTGAATTTACATAGATATCATTTAGTGCTAGTGGAGCATGTGGTTCAAATTTGGTCAAATGGACATAAAACGAAGGAGGAATTGAAGAAATGAAGAAATCATGTAAAGTTGAGGGGCTAAATTGAAAAAAAAATGTATGAGATTCAAATTTGATAAAAATAGACTTAAAATGAATGAAGAATTTAAGAAATAGGGAATTAAGGACTAATCACAAAACAATAAAATTTGATTTTTCGACCTGGCAAAATCCGAACTTAGCTCAAAAAATGAACCTTTAATTTGATTTGACTAGTATAAATTAAGGGTTAACTACTGGAATAGTCACTTATATTTTCTTCCAGTATAGAGTTAGTCACCGATTTTTAAAAATGACTAGTAAAGTCACTTACGTTTTCGATCTATAAACTTTTGGTCACTGAGAGGTTTGTTGGCGTTAAACTTAAACGGGAGGCTGATCTGACACAATAAAAAAGGATAAATTACATAGATAGTCCCTAAACTATTACTTTACTTTTATTTTGACCACTAAAATAAAAACAATTTGTATACTTTCACATTTAATCCTTCATATTTACAATTTTTTTATTTATTCTTCCTCTACCATTTTATATATTCTTCTCTATTGGTGGGTTTTGAAAATGAATGATGCATTTGTGATTGGAAAGTGTTTGATGATGTTATTAACAAAAATAGAAAATATTTTAATAGTTGAACTTCTGCAGAACCGAAACTGGCCGAGAATTATTCAGGGTATGAAATTTAACAACAGATTTTGATATTTTTTACTTCTATTTCAGTAACAAAGGAGAGAGGAAGAAGGAACTTAAGAATTTAACAAGAACAGAAAAGGAAAAGTGTATCATGAGTGACAATTTATTGCAGTTGCTACAAACAACGAAATTCGAATACCAACTAGTCTAAAACCAGAAAACAATTAAAGCAATTGATTTCACAGTTGCTCCAGGTTTCCCTCGCTTTGGCTCCTTCGCATGGAAACCTGCAATTTAAAGTTCAGAAATTTACTATCGAGGTCTGGATAATAATTCCAATGGTTAGTCGTTGCCTTCTTTCCTCTAGGAGGAGGGTGGCGACCATGCCTGCTTCTGGACCGCATTGGGGAAGCCACGACTTGACTATTGAGAGATGAAGAGGATGTCCGGGCAGTACCGTGGTTATTCTTCCTTGTACCTCTGTGTTCTGATCTATGTGAGATCTTTGTTGTTCTGAATCACCTGCCTTTCTTTCTTTTTTCTGGGTTCATATTTGCTTAGAATGAGGGCTAACGAACGGTGGGATTTAGTTATTTGATGTTCTTTGGGTTAGTTTCCACTTGCATTTTCGTTTTGGTTCTAAAAGGTTGCTGATTGCGGTTGTGTTTTATATGTTAGACCAATATGGTTGATTGGTCTTCTTCTTCTTCATAGCTTGATTTCAATCACAAAGGCATTATTCATTTTCAAAACTCACCAACTGGGAAGAATATGAAAGATGGTGGAGGAGAGAAGAAATAAAATTTTTATAAATACAAAGGATTAAATGTGAAATTATACAAAAAAATATTTCGGTGGTCAAAACAGAGTGAAGTAATAGCTTAGGGACTATCTAGGTAATTTATCCTTTTTTTATTATACCAGATCAGCCTCGTTTACTTTTAACGGTAACGAACGTCTCAGTGACTAAAAGCTTACAGATCAACCGTGTAAGTGACATTATTGGTCGTTTTTGAAAATCGATGACTAACTCTATACTGAAGGAAAATATAAGTGACTATCCCAGTAATTAACCCATAAATTAAATAACTCAAAATAAAAATAATTGAGTCGTATTTCATTTGCCCCAATTAAAGCCCACTGTGTAGGTAGTGAGATTTGAACTATTACGAGGACGATTAGAGATCTGTTTTTTATACACTTAATAATATATGATTAGAGATCCTTAAAATAATTCTCCTTGTCTGTATAATTGATTAGCTATTTCAGTTCGAATACTGTAAAAATTTATTATGGGACGATTCTCTTAACATAATTTATTCATTTACGTCTGAATCTGAACTCCTCATCTTACTAAAGAGATGTGGTGACTCATATCACTAAATCAATTGTTTTTCTTAGTCGAACATCTTTTTAGGTTATAATAATTACAAGTAATAATTTTATATGATTATATCAAAATTTAATAAATTAAATTAGAAAATAAAATTACAAATACAACAATATATCATATAACAACAACTATAATAAATTATTATAAAGCATAAATTGATAGATTGATAACTGTATCCGACCCTAAACTCAAATAGTTTTAGACAAAAGCCACACATATCGAAATTAAAATCATAATCTTAACTGATAATAAGTATATAATATCTTATATATCGCCCGACTCGAACCAGAATATTAAAAAACCTCAATACGTACTTTTAATTGTATTTAAAAATAAAACCTAGTATTTAAATACAACCCAATATATTTTTATTGTTTCAAAAAAAATTACAAAGTTTTATTTTTGTATAATTTGTGAGGAAGACGAGGGAAGACTAATTATACATACTTTTCATTGGGAAATCTTTAAAAGGTCAAAGGTCAATATTTTTACACGTGCTCAAATGATGAGATTTCTCTATTAAAAACAAAATTTATTTTATAAGTTCGAATTGGCTAGCACTAGATTTATTATTTACAGCTTTTATATTTAGAATTTATAATTAATTTTGAATATAAATCTGTTGAATAAATATTATTCAAATAGATTTAATTTAAAAATTGATACGATTCAAGTTAAGTCTATTGGACGGAATAGGTAGGTTATTCTTATATAACTCTAATTAGCATGACTCAAATACAACATGTAACTGTTGTAAGTTGTAATGATACTAGTTTTCAGAAAATAAGTACTAGTTTTTAACACTAATAATTAAGTTTAAATAATTTTATTTAATAATAATTATTTAAATATTTTTTTTTGAAATTAAATCTAAATCTTATCGAATCGAATTAAGTTTATTGAATAAGATGTTTGAAGTTTTGTGCACGTACACCAATGAGAATTTGGATTAGATTTTGCTTACTAAGAATAATTAAACAAAGTTTAATCAAAGTAATCAAGTTGAATTTTGACTAAATAATTTCAAAAAAGTAACCCGTTCTGTAGTTTTTTATTTATAAAAAATGTGAGCAATGCAAATTGGAAAACAAGGGTTAAACCAAGGTTTTTGTTTTCAAGTTTGCTTGTATCTCCTCAAAATTGTCAATATTCCATCATTTAGCTATTAGCAATTAATTTTTATATGACCAATAATTGATCTTATTTCGAATTCCATCCTTTTACTTTACAAAAATTAAGAAATCAATCACTATTCTAATTTGTTTAAACTGGTTCTCGTTGTTTTTATCTAAAATCATTGTAGCCCAACTTTGTTGTTTAAAAAAAAGGCATAATGTCAACAATAATCATTTTGGTCCCTTTTTTTTTTTAAAAACACTTTAACCTCTAGTGTTTTATTTTAGATCAAAATAATTCATCCGTTGATGAAAATTGTTAGTCAACTAACGGTAAATAACTTGAAATGACATGAAAAACATAATACATGTCAGTGCACGCTGACATAGTAATGTCATAAAGGCAAAGATGCTGACTTGATGGAACGACACATCGGTTAAAAATTATTTTATAATTTTTTTGATGATATGTCATTATGTCAATTTATTTTAAGCGATTTATCTTTAGTTGACTAACAATCTCATCAACGGATAGGTCATTTTGACCCAAAACGAAACATTATTATTGAAGTGCATCAAAAAAATAATAATATGGGTCATAGTGATTATTCAGTCAAACGTTATTTCAAGAACACCTTATTTAGTATTAAGTAGGGCCTTTCCATTTAATTGATATAATTAATTAATGGGTAAACTACATAAATGATCCCCCGACTATGTTCTAATTATCTTTTGCATCCTTCGACTATCAAAAATTACAAATTGGTCCCCTGACTTAAATAAAGTAACAAATTGGTCTAGTACCGTTAAAATTTTAATGGAAGATGACGTGTAAGTTAATCAAATTGGTATACTAAGAATTCAACTCTAAACTTTTTAATTTTGTTACAATTTAGTCACCATCTTAATCATCCTACTACCGTCACAATCTTCTTATTCCTCCTCCACCATTACTACCACTACTATCACAACCCTCTAACCCTAGCCTTCAATCTCCATCATCAACAATTATGGGTTATTGTTATCTACAGATCACTATTCTAATTTTAACCAAAAAATACATTTGCTCAATAATTTTTTAAGAATTTCTTTAAAAGGGGTAAATTAAAATTAAAAAAGGCCCCAAGCTTCGGTTTCTGCAACAATAGAGTCTTGGAGAACCTATGGCCATTTCAAAATATAGGAGTAAAGAAATTAGATTTTAAAAATGACTTTAAAACTTCAAAGTATCAAGAAAAAAGGATAAAACAAAATGTAGAAATCAACCCCTGTTTTTTTACTTGCAAAACAAAGAACAATTTTGAGTTCCATTTTCAATAATGTTAATGTGTTATTTTTTCGAAACAGACTTGTATTTGTGAGCAAATTGAAAGCCTCCATTTATGGTCCACAATTGTTCTTTGTTTTGCAAGTAAAATTTGATGTTCGGCACCCTGTGATAATGCAATTTTTGGTCTCATGATTAAAGTCTCAAAGTCTGAAGAATTAGGGTTAAATAGTTTCAAATCAAAGTTGTATAAGCATTAATAACCACGGGAAGAAGGTTTGAAACAGGGGCGAGCAGTGAAATTGTTTGTAAAATGGTCATCCGATACAGATACTGCGGGTTGTTTATCATGTCCAAAACTTGTCAATTGAACCAAACATCATCTTCAGGTATCTCTCTTTTCTTACTCATAGATTTATTAAAAAAACGAGAAGAAAATTATTGTTAGCATAAGCAGACTGACCTGCGGAACTATGTGTTGTAAATCCCACTCTGGTCCAAATTATTCTGCCAAGCGCTCCACAATTGTTCTTTGTTTTGCAAGTAAAAAAACAGGGATTGATTTTCACATTTTCTTTTATCCTCTTTTCTTGAATTTTGAAGTTTTAAAGTCATTTTTTTAAAATTTAATTTCTTTACTCCTATATTTTGAAATGGCCATAGGTTCTTCAAAATTCCATTATTGCAGAAACCGAAATTTAGGACTTTTTTCAATTTGATTTGCCACTTTTAAAGAAATTTTAAGAAATTATTGAGCATATGTATTTTTTTAGTTAAGATTAGAATAATGATCTGCAGATAACAATAAACCATAGTTGTTGATGATGGAGATTGGAGGCTAGGGTTAGAGGGTTGTGACAATAGTGGTAGTAATGGTGGAGGAAGAATAAGGATGATGAAGATTGTGACGGTAGTAGGATGATGAAGATGGTGACTAAATTGTAACAAAGTTAAAAAGTTGAAAGTTAAATTCTTAGTATACCAATTTGATTAACTTACACGTCATCTTTCGTTAAAATTTTAACGACATTAGACCAGTTTGTTACTTTATTTAAGTCGGGGGACCAGTTTGTAACTTCTAATTATCGGAGGATACAAAAGATAATTGAAGCATAGTCGGGAGACCATTTATGTAGTTGACCCTTAATTAATTGAAGATGGCTTTGACTAAGCAGCCAATTTTGGCTTTTTTACACGAGATTAGCACTCGTGAACATTGAATAAAAAATCAAATCGGGAAATTGACTTTTTTAATATATAAAAAACCAGTTTAGCCAATTAATTTAATTAATAAATTATATATTAAATTCATGGTTTTAATATTGATTATTTTTTTTGAATGATTTAAAAGTGACTATAAAGCAGTATTTATTTATACATATTCTAAACATAAAGCATACAGGCATTGTAGGCAAAGCGATTGAACTCGGGCTTCTAGGATGAACATCATCTGCTTTTTCACTTGACTACTTGTTGGGTTCATTCGAATAACTTTTAAATAGAGTAAACTATTAAAAAGGCTTAGGGGTATTTTTGCCCCTGTAGCAGTCACAATTTATTGATTTTGTCATTATGGTATGATAAATAGTAGTTTGAGCTAATATTAGATGTTTGATTGGTCAAATCTGCTAATTTGAATGTTTGGTGAATAACGGATTGTGATGAAACATCTAATTTTGGAAAAGCTACTAATATGAGCTTTTTGAAATTACAGGGTTTTGACATAATAGTTATAAAAACCCTTTTACCGTTAACAATTATAAAAAAAATCTTCGAATAACCTAAACTTAATATTTTCTATTTTAATTCTTCATCATCCCAAATTTACATCGTGACATTTGTAAACTAATACTTTTATTTTTTATTTTTATTCTCACACTTGTATTTGTACTTAAATTTATTAATTAATTTAATTATATTAAAAATAATTATATAAATAATAAATTAATATATAGATCTTTCAAATATGCTTAGTAATGTTATATTAAAAAAATTTATTTTTCATAATCTAATTAATATTAATAGATACAAAATATTAATAACGAATAAACTATTTAAACAAGTTTGAATATAATCATGTCCTTATATGTCATCTTATTTGTTTAAATAATCAAACATCTATTAACTATCAGTTAAGTTTACCAAATACTTTTATACAATCAGCTAATACAATCTGCTAGTCAAATCAGCTAATGCAATCATATATTAACTAATGTAATCCGCTACTAGCTATCAACTATCCGCTAATTGCCAAACAAGGCCATAATATTTTGTTTATTCATGGAAAATACAAGTTGATTTATTTTGATTAAATAGAGATATTATATTTTTATATCATGATTCAAAGCCATACAAGATTTGACAATATGAGCATCCTTAACCACTAGATCAATTAGTGGAACTCTAATTTATTTATTTTTTTATGAATTGGAAAATATTGCTGAAAAGATTTTGGACATGAAATAAATAGAAAAGTAAATAAAAATATTGCTAATGAAGCATAGGCTATATGATAATGTTGAGGTTTTAAGACTTATATAATTTAAAGTCAATATTATATGCGAATTTTCGTCGAGGTCACATACTATTTATAAACATCAGGTACACTTTTTAATTTAAATTTTATTTTTGTTTTAAGTCACGTTATATATAAATTTTATCTATATTTATTGTACACTAAATTTAAATATATTTCGATTAGAGAAATTTTTTTATACACAAACTGTATAAACTTAGTTTTACAAGTGGCTTTATATTTAAAGGGGTTAATGTTTAGTTTAGAGTTTAAAGTTTACGGTTTATGTTATAGGGTTTAGAATTTAAAATTAGTGTTTAGAATTTAGGGTATAAGGTTTAGAGTTTATAGTTTAGTTTTTTAGGATTAGGTTAGTAATTTAGAATTTAAGTTTTTATAGTGTAAATATACAGGCTGGTGTAAAATTAGTTTTACATAGCCTGTGTATCAAAATTTTACCATTTCGATTAACAATTTTATCGTGTTTTGAGATGTCTAATTTTAATAATGATTATTCAATTATTATATATATCATATATACTAACAATTGTAACTACACATAATTTAAAAACAAAAACCTTAAATTCTATCGCTATTTCTTTTTCTTTTTTACCTTTTTGTTTTGTGTCATAATCACGTTGAAAAACGAGATGGGAAATAACATGTAAAACATGTTTTTATGACTGGTCGGAAATGGGAAAGCCTGAATAGCTTAAGAGTTGAGGCATGCAGTTTTTCTTTTCTTTTCTTTTTTCTCGATTCTAATTACTAATTTACATATCATTCGTTGTCTATGTCGATTTTTAAGGGTGAACATTCGATAGATTCGAGTTAAAAGGACCATACTTTATGACGAAAAGGGGAGAAAGGACGGGTCACCTGCCGATCTATGATCAAACAAATTGAGTTAATTAAGTTGACAAGTTTTATTTTATAATTTAAATTTTATTTGAAAATTTTCGAGTGAAATTTTAGTCAAGTTATTTTAGTTTCTATTCAAATCTAATTGTAAACGTTTATAATGATATGATACTAATTAATTCGAATTTAAGCATATTTGTGTGTATATATATATATATCTTTATATTTTCATATGTGATATACATATATTCATAGGCGGTTCAAAGATTTAAGAGGTCACGAGTCATATGCAATTTATTAAAATGAGGCCCTTAATTAATAATATGAAAGATGTGTGGAATTTTTTTCCCAAATAAATTTCCTTAATACAAAAATATTATATTACTCAGCATAAAAATGACTTACAAACATTTAAAAACCTAACATTTTCACCCAAAAAGTGTTATTTTTCTTGTATGTTTTGAAGCAAATCATCAACAACGCTTTAAATATCAACTTCTTCTAAAAGAATATTTTTATTCTTAAGAAATATATATATTATAGTATTTTTCAGAATATATATATATTAATTATTAGAGAACTCATTTTGGGTCTTTTTTTTTAGGGTCCTATACAGTCGCACATATTGCACATATCCAGAACCACTCTTGCATATATCAGACAAAGTTGAGTAGCTCTTGTCTTAAATTGGTCTTTAAACTTTTGATGTTTCGATTTCTTCTCAAAACTATGACTATCATTCTAAACTAGTCCACAAATTTTAGATGTAGAGCATATTCTTAAACAATGACCCTTATTTTAAATTGGTCTCCAAACGTTTAAAAGTTCTAATTTCACCATCGAATTATCATTTATGCCACATAAAATACACACCAATGTTTACATAGATGTTAATAATGATTTTATTAATATGAATATGATTAGTATACGCTGATAATTTGGGAATGAAATTAACGTTCAAAAGATGAATGATTAGAATTAACTTTTTTATTTACTATAATTTTAGTATAATAATTATTATAGATATGTCATGTTTAGAATTATTTTAATTTAAATATGAATATATTTAGATTATTATTTTTATCTAATTATATATTATAATAATTGATTAAGATTTTAAAGGATGTGAAACGGAAAAACGAGGCAGTTGAAGCAGAAGAGCCGCCCATGTTGACCAGGGGTTCATGCAATGCAAGATCAAGCCATTTGACCATTGAACTCGTGACTCAACAAAGCCATAAAAAAAGAACCTATATATATATATATATATATATATATATATTATATCTTCACTTTGATTTTCTTTTTCTGAAAACAACTATTTGACTAAAATCATCACTTTCACAATGGCAATTTGGAAACTTCACTGTTTTCGTTGGTTGGAAATTTCTAAGAAAATCTACGCAAAATACTTGTTTGAAAACAATAAAATCTTTATAGATCATCAGCTGATTTAACGGGATAAAACGTTAAATATTTGAAATAAAGTTAAAATTTAAATTTTTAATTGAAAAGTTTAATCTCATAACGAACTTAATAAGTGTTTCAGTAAAAAGCGTATGATCTTCATTCGAAGAGACATTAGTTCAAATTACTTTATTCACAAAGTGTATATATATTGTCAAAAAATTAAGAATTTATATGGACATGTTCAAACTTGTAATCACTTTTAAATTTATTCGAAAAAAAAATAACCTCATAACGAGATTTATAATAGTTGATTAAATTAATCAATTGTTTTTATTTTAAGATTTGAAAGAAAAAATCATAGAATTTAGCGACAGATTTCGTGGCTAATTCAATAAATTCCGTCGGTGATAAGATTTCTGAATTATTTTAAGACATTGAAAATTCAAGAATTTTGAAACCTTCGGGAATACTGGAATTACAAAAGGAAGAAAGTATACGAAAATTCATTGGAAATACGCGTATCATCATCAAAACTTCGTCACTAGGGGTTGTATTACCGTACACAATACTATACTTTTATACAAGATTAAATAAAATACACATTATAAAATGTTGAATTAATTGCATCACATACCCTCAAACTATCATCATCATTCTAAATTTTTAAACATTACAAATTCACCCCCAAATTATGATCATCTTTCTATTGCCCCAAATTTTTGAACATTACAATTTCATATCCAAATGACTGCTTACTCCACATCATTTTATACATGATACACATCAATGCTTAAATGACAATTATTAATTTTTATAATTGTTTTATTAAGGATGAAAGTAGAACATTCAAAAGTTTAGGGGATCAAATTAGAACGAGGGTAATAGGTTGGGGATAAAATTGAAATATTCAAAAATTTGGGAACCAATTCAGAATAAGGGTCATAGTTTGAAGATGTGTAACTCTAAAATATTATAAAAATTTAAAAAATCAAATTAAAAAATACTAAAATTAGTTAGGATGTAGTGTTAGGGTATACGGTTTAGAGATTAGGATTTAGGGTAATATGGTAGAGATCTAGGTTTTTACCTATAAAACTTAAATTTTAACCCTAAACTCTAAATTTAAAGCACAATATTTAAATTCTAAGAACATAAACTCCTAAACTATGAACTCTAAACTAAATCTCTAATACCTAATATTAGGGCACTTGTGGAAACAAAATATTTCCACTGCTAATGCATGATATAGTTATCCTTAAAAAATTCGAATCTATAAAATCAAATCACATAAAAAAAACCAAACTCGAATTATTTATATTAACTTTTCATAAAACAAACTGATTTATATTAAGATCAGGACCGTATTAAACAATGTTTAAAACCAATATTTTATTAATGTTTTAAATATATATAAAAAAGAAACCTTTGACGAAGATACCGTTGTCAAACGTTTATTCCAAGCTTTGGTCTCCAGTCTTTAAGTGTAGGCGTTGTGTTCTTCAACTTTCTATTTCTTCGAATACGTTTACAACTTTTATTCTTACATTTTCTTTTATTTATTTTTTTGCCTTAATTTAGCTCCAAACTTCATTTATCTTCTTCTTCAATTGTTTCCATTTGATGGGTGTCTAATTAAGTAACTCAATTTAAAAAAAATTGGCTGCAAAACCAAAAAAAAAAACATGAAGAAGAAGAACACAGACCAAGCTATTTCATGGCGTTTCTCTTTGTTCATATTCTTAATCCTCACGATTTCAGGTAATGTTTTTGACACTGAACTTTCATGGGGACAGCTTATGTGTGTGTTTTATTTTGGTTGATGATTTGTTTTTGTGTTTTCCTAGGATGTTCCTGTTGACTTACTGCAATTTTTTAATGTCCCGTAACATGTTTGAGACAATGATTTCTGTGTTTCTGGGTACAATTTACAGATAATGTTGTCAATGGAGATTCATTAGAAACAGACAGACAAGTTCTGCTGAATCTGAAAACATTCCTGGAAGCACACAATCGAGTAAATCGAGGGAGATATTCCGAATGGGATGTCGAAAATTCACCGTGTCGATGGCTCGGAATCTCTTGTTCCGAACAACAAAGAGTCATTGGTATAAATCTGTCTGGAAACAACATTTCTGGTGAAATGTTCCATAATTTCTCAGCTTTGACAGAGCTTCAACACCTTGATCTATCGAGAAACACCATCGGTGGAGCTGTACCGGACGATTTGAGTCGATGCAGAAGCCTGGTGTACCTCAACTTATCACATAATATCCTTGATGGAAAGCTGGAGCTTGAAGGGTTGAGTCATTTAGAAATGCTCGATTTATCGGTGAACCGGTTTCTTGGCGATATCGAAGTTAACTTCCCGGGAATTTGCCAGAGTCTGATTGTTGCAAACCTTTCAACTAATAACTTCACTGGTGAGATTGATAGCTGCTTTGATGGATGCTTGAATCTGAAGCATCTTGATTTGAGTTCCAACAAGTTTGGTGGTCGCTTATGGGGCGGATTTCGAAGGCTACTCGACTTTTCAGTGTCGGAAAACTTTGTTTCCGGGACAATTTCAGGATCGATGTTTGCAGATAATTGTAGTTTGCAGCAATTAGACCTGTCCGAAAACAATTTTCATGGTGTACTTCCAGGGGAGATATCAAATTGCAAGGATTTGGCTATCTTTAATGTAGGGGGAAACAAGTTCAATGGGTCCATTCCACCAGAATTGGGGTCGATTTCCAGTCTTGAAGGCTTGTTCTTGGGGAACAACAGTTTCTCGAGTGCGATCCCGGAATCACTATTGAACTTGTCGAATTTGGAGTTTTTGGACTTGAGCAATCACAAATTTGGTGGGGAGATTCAAAACATTTTTGGGAGATTCAAACAGGTGAAGTTTCTGTTATTACATGGAAATTCGTACACCGGAGGGTTCGATACATCCGGTATTCTCACGCTTCCGAACATTTCTCGTTTAGACCTGAGTTATAACAGTTTCTCTGGTCCATTACCTGTTCAAATCTCTGAAATGCCAAGCTTGAATTATTTGATGCTGGCTCACAATCAGTTTAATGGTACTATACCACCTGAATATGGAAATTTGCCAAATTTACAAACTCTAGATCTGTCCTTCAACAGGCTTTCGGGATCGATCCCACCCGAGCTCGGTAAATTGAGCTCTCTTTTATGGTTGATGCTTGCAAACAACTCTCTTAGCGGCCAGATTCCTCCGGAGATTGGAAATTGCAGTAGCTTGTTATGGCTAAACCTTGCCAATAATCAACTCTCTGGAAGAATCCCTCCTGAGTTGGCGAAGATCGGAAGAAATGCTACCCGAACTTTCGAGTCTAACCGTCGGCGCAATGATAGGATCATTGCTGGTTCAGGTGAGTGCTCGGCAATGAAGAGGTGGATACCAGCAGACTATCCACCTTTCAGTTTTGTGTATACAATTCTCACTAGGAAGAGCTGCAGAAGCACATGGGATCGGTTGCTTAAAGGCTATGGTCTTTTTCCGATGTGCACTGCAGGCTCAAATGTTAGGACATTTCAAATCTCGGGATACCTTCAACTTAGCGGCAACCGGTTTTCGGGGTCGATCCCTTCTGATATCGGTATGATGCAGAATTTCAGTATGCTGCACTTGGGCTTCAATGAATTCAATGGCGAACTGCCTGCACAGATTGGTCAGTTGCCTCTCGGTGTCCTGAATCTCACCCGAAACAAATTTTCGGGACAAATTCCAGCAGAGATAGGCAATGTCAAATGCTTGCAGAATCTGGATTTGTCATACAATAACTTTTCTGGCATATTTCCAACAAGTTTCACCAACCTGACTGATCTCAGCAAGTTCAACATTTCATACAATCGGTTCATTTCCGGGGTAATTCCGCGAATCGGACAATTTGCAACGTTCGAGAGATACTCATACTTGGGGAATCCACTACTGGATGTTCCGGATTTCATCGATAATGGAACAGTTCACCTACCAGAAAATAATGGAAGCCGGAATCGATCTACCAGATTTGTCGCGCTTATGGTGTCACTAGCTCTCGCACTGACCGCTTTCATTATCGGGGCTGTATCGCTTATGGTATGCCGAATGGTGAATTCCAGATCCGAACCTCAGAAATATCTCTTAAAAGATACAAACAATCAACACGATCTAACATCAAGCTCTAGCGGATCATATACAATCAAGGTCATCCGTTTGGACAAAACAGTTTTTACACATGCAGACATTTTAAGGGCTACAAGTAACTTCTCGGACGAAAGGATTATCGGGAAAGGAGGGTTCGGAACGGTTTACCGGGGCGTATTGCCGGACGGAAGAGATGTGGCAGTGAAAAAGCTACAAAGAGAAGGAATTGAGGGCGAAAGGGAGTTCAAAGCTGAAATGGAAGTTCTCAGTAGCAATAGCTTTGGTTGGCCGCACCCTAACCTTGTAACACTCTATGGTTGGTGCCTACATGGATTGGAGAAAATTTTGGTGTATGAATACATGGAAGGTGGTACATTGGAAGATCTTATATCAGATCGAGTCCGGTTAACATGGCGGAAACGGATCGACGTCATGGTCGATATTGCACGAGCATTAGTGTTCCTACATCATGAATGCTACCCTGCCATTGTTCACAGGGATGTTAAGGCTAGCAATGTCCTGTTAGATAAAGATGGTAGGGCAAGAGTCACAGATTTCGGTCTCGCTAGAGTTGTCGATATCGGCGATAGTCATGTGAGCACAATGGTGGCAGGAACTATTGGTTATGTACCACCAGAATACGGGCAGACAATGCAAGCTACTACAAAAGGCGATGTATACAGCTACGGGGTGCTAGCAATGGAACTCGCCACCGGCCGACGAGCTGTGGATGGAAGCGACGAGTGTCTGGTGGAATGGGCCAAACGTATCATGGGGAATGAACGAAATGGAGTAGGTCGAGCTGTGATACCGGTTATGCTTTTGGGATCGGGACTGTCCGATGGCGCGGAGGATATGTTCCAGCTGCTTCGGATCGGGGTCGGATGCACAGCCGATGTTCCACAAGATAGACCAAACATGAAAGAGGTGTTGGGTATGTTAATTAAAATCACAAGCAGCAGAGCAGATTTCAAGTACTGCATCTCATGATTTAGGCTTAGGACGTCGAATAATAGTGCATAAAAAATATAAATTAAAACACACAAAATTTTACCATTATTGTTATTGTAAAGAAACTTTTCTAATTCATCATGTTGAAAGAATTTAATCATTTTTCTTTGTATTTAAATTTTTTTGAACAATCTTATCTATAGGAGGAAAAAAGAAAATTTTGTTCCTACTGGTACTTGAATCCACAACCTAACCATTTAGGAGATGGAGAGAATGTCAACAAAAAACTTTAACTACCTGCTCCAGAAATTGTTGACTCTTCATATTTATATTTGAATCGGTTCATATGCGTATTGAAGTATATGATACATATAATTATTTTGATGCGCAAACCGTGTAAATATTTTTGCAAGAATTTAAACTTAAATTATAACATGTTTAATCATTAACTATTAAGTCACCTTCAACGTTTGGTTCATAATTGACATGTTTAGGGCAATTTTATGTAAAAAAACCCATTAAAAATAATTATTTAAAGAAATGACCCCCTGAGAGCATTGTTTAGAAAAATGACCCCTAAATCTGCCACGTATGAAGAACTCGCTACGCGATTTTTGATCTCGCTTTCAGCGAAAAGCGAGTTGTTCTTAAGTGGCATTGCTTTTCAGAATAACGAACTTAACAGGAACTCATGCTCTCCGAAACGCGAGGTCCCCAAGAATTTGAAGAGCCGACTGAATTTATCGCGGTCCGTTTAATGGAACTCGCTTTCTGCAGAAAATGAGTTCTTTGTAAATCGGGATAGCAGAACAAGCGTCCATAGGCTTGTTCGAGCGATATTTCGGAGCTATTAATCATATAATTTCAGTTAACGGCGAGTTTAGGTGCGTAGTACTGGAACTTGTCTTGCATTCGACACCAATATGGGCAAGTTCAGTGCGTTGTAAACCATGTAAAATTCGCGTTGAAAACGGTACCATAGCTTGTTTTTGTGAATGATCGAAAAGTTAAAAGTGCGTGATAATCTTTTCCCATTTATGTATCGGGTTTTTAATGTACGTTTATTATCACATTTTTTGATCTTGGAGGTGTTGTGGAGGAACTTGGCTACCATTTCATACTAACATTGGAACATGCGATATACGGAGAAGGGTATAAAATTTGCGTTGAAAATGGTTCAAATGCATGGTTTTCTACAGGAACGACAAGGCAGAAAGACAACTTTTAAAACCAATGAGACCTTGTTATTTCAACATAAACTTATATTACATCCATAGAAAGTTGTAACCCGTTACTAGTATTAAATTTCGACATAAACTTATATTACATTCGTAGACAGTTGCTACTAGAATACGCCTATCATATTCTATCCCACACCCGCGAAAAACTGTAACCCTGCGCATTATTAGCTGTCAAGTCCGGGTTTGAATACAACTTCTGTTCTGACCCCGATCAAAGATGAAACCCCGACCGAAGAGGGAATCTTATATATTACCACGTCAGGGTCGTCATCGGCCAATGTTTCCCTACACATTCCCATTCTTCGTGATGTGGGCAATATTGGATATTGAGGTATACCTCATTATGCTTCATTTTACACCAGGATTCCATCATCAGCGCGAATGGTAGGAGCTTTGGCCGCTGTTACCTTTTCGAGTATTGTGATTTGTCGTTCAACTTGTAGGTCTGAGTTCAAATATGATTCAAATGCTCGGAGCTTTGGGCACGTACTCATGATGCAACTACATATACCAATAAATCACAATACTCGAGAAATCTCTTAGCCAAAGTATTTTTTGAGTATTTGATTTGTTGTTATTGGTAGCTACAATAGAAGGGTAGTATTCTCCAAAACTACCGGGCTGCAACTTCGAGGGAGGTATTTATAGAAGGGATCTCGCGTTGTGTGAAGAGCGATTTCTTCCAGAATTCCTGACATGGCAGGGATCTCGTGTTTTGTAAAGAGCGAGTTCTGCCAGGATTCCTGACGTGTCAGGAATCTCGCGTTCTGTAGAGCACGAGTTCTGCCAGAATTCCTGACGTGTCAGGAATCTGGCGTTCTATACAAGCGAGTAGTTGGTTCAAAATAAAAAATAACAACAAACAGTAGCAAACAACAAATATCATATCATAAGATATTAATAAATAAAACCCTAAAATTAATATGAGCAAATACAAAAAACACTTAGTTCATACGAGGGCCCGAGCGGTTAGGACACTTGTTAATCGTGTGTCCGGATTTCTACATACACTGGAAAGTTTCTTTTGTCTGGTTCTTTCTCTATGTTTGACCATGTCCTCCGCACAGTAAATCTGTGTCGATCATGGACGTCCCTTATTTCGTAGTAGTGCAGGATCTGAGCGTATGGTTCGTTCATCATCAACGGCATACGGATCAATTTCATTTCCAATGAGAGGAAACTTTTTTTCGTAAACCTTCAATACCATTTCCAGTAAGTATACCGGATCAAGCAGTTGCTTGTAGTGAATCCGTTGGGAAGAACAAGCAACAATGGCGTGTGCGCACGAGTATTTGAATGTTTGGAAGACTCCGCAGTCGCAGGTTCTCTTCCTTAGATTTACCACGTACGCATTGTGTTGTATGCCTTCCAACGGCCTCGAAAATTCTGAAACACGAAACAAATGGCCTTCTCGAGAGAAGAGAGTTGCAGTAATCGCATTTGAATGGCACACATAAGTTTACAATTTTTCTAGGAAGTCTGGGTGCACTTTGTGGCCACCTGGCATGTAATCAGTTGCTTCCCTTCCTAGGGTTGCAAATAGGGTAGC